>CM038680.1:494757518-495313855 GCA_021605205.1 Aegilops longissima
GGCTTCGCTAAACACCGCCACGATATGACCGAGGTGGATTATGGTGGAGGGGCACCACACACGGCTAAGAGAGATCAATGATCAACTTGTGTGTCCTAGGGTGCCCCCCCGCCCCTGTATATAAAGGAGCAAGGGGGGAGGCCGGCCGGCCCTTGGGCGCGCCAAAGGAGGGGGAGTCCTCCTCCTAGTAGGAGTAGGACTCCCTTCCTAGTCCAACTAGGAAGAGGAAGGGGAAGGAAAGAGAGGAGAGGAGAGGAAGAGGGCGCGCCTCCCCTAGTCCACCCGGACTCCTCATGGGAGGGCGCCGCCTCCCTGGCTGCTGCCCTCTCTCTCCCTCAGCCCACTAAGGCCCAATACTTCCCCGGGATTCCAGTAACCTCCCAAGACTCCTGTAAAATCCGATTTCACCGAACCATTCCAATGTCCAATATAGGCTTCCAATATATCAATCTTTATGTCTCAACCATTTCGAGACTCCTCGTCATGTCCGTGATCATATCCGGGACTCCGAACTAGCTTCGGTACATCAAAACACATAAACTCATAATACCGATCGTCACAGAACTTTAAGCGTGCGGACCCTACATGTTCGAAAACTATGTAGACATGACCGAGACATGTCTCTGGTCAATAACCAATAGCAGAACCTGGATGCTCATATTGGTTCCTACATATTCTACGAAGATCTTTATCGGTCAAACCGCAACAACATACGTTGTTCCCTTGGTCATCGGTATGTTACTTGCCCGAGATATGATCGTCGGTATCTCAATACCTAGCTCAATCTCGTTACCGGCAAGTCTCTTTACTCATTCTGTAATGCATCATCCCGCAACTATCTCATTAGTTGCATTGTTGCAGGCCTATAGTGATGTGCATTACAGGAGAGGCCAGAGATACCTCTCCGACAATCGGAGTGACAAATCCTAATATCCATCTATGCCAACTCAACAAGTACCATCGGAGACACCTGTAGAGCACCTTTATAATCACCCAGTTACGTTGTGACATTTGGTAGCACACAAAGTGTTCCTCCGGTAATCGGGAGTTGCATAATCTCATAGTCATAGGAACATGTATAAGTTATGAAGAAAGCAATAGCAGTAAACTAAAACGATCAAGTGCTAAGCTAACGGAATGGGTCAAATCAATGACAACATTCTCCTAATGATGTGATCCCGTTTATCAAATGACAACTCATGTCTATGGCTAGGAAACTTAACCATCTTTGATCAATGAGCTAGTCAAGTAGAGGCATACTAGTGACACTCTGTTTGTCTATGTATTCACACATGTACTATGTTTCAGGTTAATACAATTCTAGCATGAATAATAAACATTTATCATGAATTAAGGAAATGAATAATAAATTTATTATTGCCTCTAGGGCATATTTCCTTCAGAGGATTCCTACTTGGGCTCCTAGTTGGATTCACTCCCCTTTCCTTTTACCGGAGGGGGAAAGAGAGAGAGGGGGAGAAGGAAAGGGGGCGCTGCCCCCTCTCTGAAAGAAATATGCCCTAGAGGCAATAATAAGTTGTTATTTATATTTCCTTATATTATGATAAATGTTTATTATTCATGCTAGAATTGTATTAACTGGAAACTTAGTACATGTGTGAATACATAGACAAATAGAGTGTCCCTAGTATGCCTCTACTTTACTAGCTCGTTAATCAAAGATGGTTAAGTTTCCTAACGATAGACATGTGTTGTCATATGGTGAACGGGATCACATCATTAGAGAATGATGTGATGGACAACACCCATCCGTTAGCTTAGCATAATTATTTTTTGGTTTTATTGCTATTGCTTTCTTCATGACTTATACATATTCCTCTAACTATGAGATTATGCAACTCCCGAATACCGGAGGAACACTTTGTGTGCTATCAAACATCACAACGTTACTGGGTGATTATAAATATGCTCTAGAGGTGTCTTCGAAGGTTTTTGTTGAGTTGGCATAGATCGAGATTAGGATTTGTCACTCCGAGCATCGGAGAGGTATCTCTGGGCCTTCTCGGTAATGCACATCACTATAAGCCTTGCAAGCAATGTGACTAATGAGTTAGTTGCGGGATGATGCATTACAGAACGAGTAAAGAGACTTGTCGGTAATGAGATTGAACTAGGTATGATGATACCGACGATCGAATCTCGGGCAAGTAACATACCGATGACAAAGGGAATAACGTATGTTGTTATCCGGTTTGACCGATAAAGATCTTCGTAGAATATGTAGGTGCCAATATGAGCATCCAGGTTCCACTATTGGTTAATGACCCAAGATGTGTCTCGGTCATGTCTACATAGTTCTCAAACCTGTAGGGTCCGCACGCTTAACGTTCAATGACGATTGGTGTTATGAGTTATGTGATTTGATGACCGATGTTTTTTTGGAGTCCCGGATGAGATCACGGACATGACAAGGAGTCTCTAAATGGTCGAGAGGTAAAGATTCATATATTGGAAGGTTACATTCGGACACTGGAATGGTTTCGGAAAGTTTTGGATAAGTTTCGGAGTACCGGGGGTTACCGGAACCCCCCCCCCCCCGGTAAGATAATGGGCCAACATGGGCATTAGTGGAGGAGAGAGGGCCATCCATAGGAGGTGGCGCTCCCCCCTTGCCAATATGAATTGGACAATGGGTGGGGGCGGCGCCCCCCCTTTCCCTCTCCTACTCCTTCTCTCTTTCCCCCTTTGCTACTCCGGAAAAGGAAAAAAAGAAAGGGGAATCCTACTAAGACTAGGGAGTCCTAGTAGGACTCCCCAGACATGGCGCGTCCCTAGGGGGCCGGCCTCCTCCTCCTCCCTCCTTTGTATACAGGGGCAGGGGCACCCCAAAGGACAACGAACATCTCTTAACCGTGTGTGGTGCCCCCCTCCACAGTTTACCACCTCGGTCATATCGTCGTAGTGCTTTTGCGAAGCCCTGCGCCGGTAACTTCATCATCACTGTCACCATGCCATCATGTTGACAGAACTCTCCCTCGTCCTCAACTGGATCAAGAGCTCGAGGGACGTGATCGTGCTGAACGTGTGCTGAACACGGAGATGCCATACGTTTGGTACTTGGATCGGTTGGATCGTGAAGACGTTTGACTACATCAACCAAGTTACTAAACGCTTCCGCTTTCGGTCTACGAGGGTATGTGGATACACTCTCCCGTCTCGTTGCTATGCAACTCCTGATAGATCTTGTGTGATCATAGGTAAAATTTTAGAAATACTGCATTCCCCAACAGTGGCATCCGAGCCAGGTCTATGCATAGATGTTATATGCACGAGTAGAACACAAAGAGTTGTGGGCGATAATAGTCATACTTCTTACCACCAACGTCTTACTTTGATTCGGAAGTATTGTTGGATGAAACGGCCCGAACCGACATTACATGACCGCGTTCATGAGACTAGTTCTACCGACGTGCTTCGCACACAGGTGGCTGGCGGGTGTCTATTTATCCAAGTTTAGTTGAATCGAGTTTGACTATGAACGATCCTTGTTGAAGGTTAAAACATCACACTTAACGAAAAATCATTGTGGTTTTGATGCGTAGGTAAGAACGGTTCTTACTAGAAGCCCGTAGCAGCCACGTAAAGCTTGCAACAACAAAGTAGAGGACGTCTAACTTGTTTGCAGGGCATGTTGTGATGTGATATGGTCAAGACGTGATGAAATATAAATTATTGTATGAGATGATCATGTTTTGTAAAATTTATCGGCAACTGGCAGGAGCCTTATGGTTGTCGCTTTATTGTATGAAATGCAATCGCCATGTAATTGCTTTAGTTTATCACTAAGCGGTAGAGATAGTCGTAGAAGCAATAGTTGGCGAGATGACAACGATGCTACGATAGAGATCAAGGTGTCAAGACCGGTGACGACGGAGATCATGACGGTGCTCTGGAGATGGATATTAAAGGCATAAGATGATGATGGCCATGACATGTCACATATTTTGATTGCATGTGATGTTTGTCCTTTATGCATCTTATTTTGCTTAGTACGGTGGTAGCATTATAAGATGATCTCTCACTAAATTTCAAGGTATAAGTGTTCTCCATGAGTACGCACCATTGCTACAGTTCGTCGTGTCGAGACACCACGTGATGATCGGTAGTGATAAGCTCTACGTTCACATACAACGGGTGCAAGCCAGTTTTGCCCATGCATAATACTCGAGTTAAACTTGAAGAGCCTAGCATATGCAGATATGGCCTCGGAACACTAAGACCGAAAGGTCGAACGTGAATCATATAGTAGATATGATCAACATAGTGATGTTCACCATTGAAAACTACTCCATCTCACGTGATGATCGGACATGGTTTAGTTGATTTGGATTACGTGATCATTTAGATGACTAGAGGGATGTTTATATAAGTGGGAGTTCTTATGTAATATGGTTAACTGAACTTTAATTTATCATGAACTTAGTACCTGATAGTTTTTGCATGTCTATGTTGTTGTAGATCAATGGCCCATGCTACCATTCCTTTGAATTTTAATGCGTTCCTAGAGAAAGCTAAGTTGAAAGATGATGGTAGCAATTACACGGACTGGGTTCATAACTTGAGGATTATCCTCATTGCTGCATAGAAGAATTACGTCCTGTAAGCACCGCTAGGTGTACCACCTGCGCCAGCAACTGCAGAAATTGTGAATGCCTGGAAGTTGCATGTTGAAGACTACTCGATAGTTCAGTGTGCCATGATTTACGGCTTAGAATCGGGACTTCAAAGACGTTTTGAACGTCATAGAGCATATGAGAAGTTCCAGGAGTTGAAGTTAATATTTCAAGAAAATGCCCGAATTGAGAGATATGACGTCTCCAATAAGTTCTATAGCTGCAAAATGGAGGAGAATAGTTCTGTCAGTGAACATATACTCAGAATGTCTGGGTACCACAACCACTTGACTCAACTGGGAGTTAATCTTCTTGATGATAGTGTCATTGACAGATTTCTTCAATCATTGCCACCAAGCTACAAAAGCTTCATGATGATCTATAACATGCAAGGGATGGATAAGACAATTCCCGAGCTCTTCGCGATGCTAAAGGCTGCGGAGGTAGAAATCAAGAAGGAGCGTCAAAAGTTGATGGTTAACAAGACCACTAGTTTCAAGAAAAAGGCCAAAGGAAAGAAGGGGAACTTCAAGAAGAACGACAAGCAAGTTGCTGCTCAAGTGAAGAATCCCAAGTCTGGACCTAAGCCTGAGACTGAGTGCTTCTACTGCAAAGGGACTGGTCACTGGAAGCGGAACTGCACCAAGTATTTGGCGGATAAGAAGGATGGCAAAGTGAAAGGTATACTTGATATACATGTTATTGATGTGTACCTTACTAATGCTCGTAGTAGTGCCTGGGTATTTGATACTGGTTCTGTTGCTCATATTTGCAACTCGAAACAGGGGCTACGGATTAAACGAAGATTGGCTAAGGACGAGGTGACGATGCACGTGGGGAATGGTTCCAAAGTCGATGTGATCGCCGTCGGCACGCTACCTCTACATCTACCTTCGGGATTAGTTTTAGACATGAATAATTGTTATTTGGTGCCAACGTTAAGCATGGACATTATATCTGGATCTTGTTCGATGCGAGACGGTTATTCATTTAAATCAGAGAATAATGGTTGTTCTATTTATACGAGTAATACCTTTTATGGTCATGCACCCTTGATGAGTGGTCTATTTTAATCTCGATTGTAGTGATACACATATTCATAATATTGAAGACAAAAGATGCAAGGTTAATAATGATAGTGCAACTTATTTTTGGCACTGCTGTTTAGGTCATATTGGTGTAAAACACATGAAGAAACTCAATGTTGACGGGCTTTTGGAATCACTTGATGCTTGCGAAGCATGCCTCGTGGGCAAGATGACTAAGACTCCGTTCTCCGGAACAATGGAGCGAGCAACTGACTTATTGGAAATAATACATACAGATGTATGCGGACCAATGAGTGTTGAGGCTTGCGGCGGGTATCGTTATTTTCTGACCTTCACAGATGATTTGAGCAGATATGGGTATATCTACTTGATGAAACATAAGTCTGAAACATTTGAAAAGTTCAAAGAATTTCAGAGTGAAGTGGAAAATCATCGTAACAAGAAAATAAAGTTTCTACAATCTGATCGTGGAGGTGAATATTTGAGTTATGAGTTCGGTCTTCATTTGAAACAATGCAGAATAGTTTCGCAACTCACGCCACCTGGAACACCACAGCGTAATGGTGTGTCCGAACGTCGTAACCGCACTTTATTAGATATGGTGCGATCTATGATGTCTCTTACTCATTTACCGCTATCGTTTTGGGGGTTATGCTTTAGAGACGGCTGCATTCATGTTAAATAGGGCACCATCTAAATCCGTTGAGACGACACCATATGAAATGTGGTTTGGCAAGAAACCTAAGCTGTTGTTTCTTAAAGTTTGGGGCTGTGATGCTTATGTGAAAAAGCTTCAACCTGATAAGCTCGAACCCAAATCGGAGAAATGTGTCTTCATAGGATATCCAAAGGAGACTGTTGGGTACACCTTCTATCACAGACCCGAAGGCAAGATATTCGTTGCTAAGAATGGATCCTTTCTAGAGAAGGAGTTTCTCTTGAAAGAAGTGAGTGGGAGGAAAGTAGAACTTGATGAGGTAATTGTACCTTCTCCCGAATTGGAAAGTAGTTTATCACAGAAATCATTTCCAGTGATTCCTACACCAATTAGTGAGGAAGCTAATGATGATGATGATGAGACTTCAGATCAAGTAACTATCGAACCTCGCAGGTCAACCAGAGTAAGGTCCGCACCAGAGTGGTACGGAAATCATTTTCTGGAGGCCATGTTACTTGACCATGACGAACCTACGAACTATGAGGAAGCGATGATGAGTCCAGATTCCGCTAAATGGCTTGAGGCCATGAAATATTAGATGGGATCCATGTATGAGAATAAAGTGTGGACTTTGGTTGACTTGCTCGATGATTGGCTAGCCATAGAGAATAAATGGATCTTCAAGAAGAAGACTGACGCTAATGGTAATGTTACTGTCTATAAAGCTCGAGTTGTTGTGAAAGGTTTTTGACAAGTTCAAGGAGTTGAAAACGATGAGACCTTCTCACCGGTAGTGATGCTTAAGTCTGTTCGAATCATGTTAGCAATTGCCACATTTTATGATTATGAAATTTGGCAAATGGATGTCAAAACTGCATTCCTTAATGGATATCTTAAAGAAGTGCTGCATATGACGCAACTAGAAGGTTTTGTCGATCCTAAAGGTGCTAGCAAAGTGTGCAATCTCCAACGATCCATTTATGGACTGGTGCAAGCCTGTCGGAGTTGGAATATACGCTTTGATAGTATGATCAAAGCATAAGGTTTTATACATACTTTTGGAGAAGCCTGTATTTACAAGAAAGTGAGTGGGAGCTCTGTAGCATTTCTAATATTATATGTGGATGATATATTGTTGATTGGAAATAATAGAGAATTTCTGGATAGCATAAAAGGATACTTGAATAATAATTTTTCAATGAAAGACCTTGGTGGAGCTACTTATATATTGGGCATCATAATCTATAGAGATAGACCAAGACGCTTAATTGGACTTTCACAAAGCACATGCCTTGATAAAGTTTTGAAGAAGTTCAAAATTGATCAGTCAAAGAAAGGGTTCTTGCCTGTGTTACAAGGTGTGAAATTGAGTCAGACTCAATGCCCGACCACTGCAGAAGATAGAGAAAAAATGGAAGTCATCCCCTATGCCTCACTCATAGGTTCTATCATGTATGCAATGCTGTGTACCGGACCTGATGTGTGCCTTGCTATAAGTTCAGCAAGGAGGTACCAAAGTAATCCAGGAGTGGATCACTGGACAACGGTCAAGAACATCCTGAAATACCTGAAAAGGACTAAGGACATGTTTCTCGTTTATGGAGGTGACAAAGAGCTCATCGTAAATGGTTACGTCGATGCAAGCTTTGACGCTGATCCGGATGACTCTAAGTCACAAACCGGATACGTATTTATATTGAATTGTGGAGTTGTCAGTTGGTGCAGTTCCAAGCAGAGCGTCGTGGCGGGATCTACGTGTGAAGCGGAGTACATAGCTGCTTCGGAAGCAACAAATGAAGGAGTCTAGATGAAGGAGTTCATATCTGATCTAGGTGTAATACCTAGTGCATTGGGTCCAATGAAAATCTTTTGTGACAATACTGGAGCAATTGCCTTGGTGAAGGAATCCAGATTTCACAAGAGAACCAAACACAAAAAGCGACGCTTCAATTCTATCCGTGATCAAGTCAAGGAGGGAGACATAGAGATTTGCAAAATACATACGGATCTGAATGTTGCAGACCTGTTGACTAAGCCTCTTCCACGAGCAAAACATGATCAGCACCAAGACTCCATGGGTGTTAGAATCATTACTATGTAATCTAGATTATTGACTCTAGTGCAAGTGGGAGACTGAAGGAAATATGCCCTAGAGGCAATAATAAAGTTGTTATTTATATTTCCTTATATCATGATAAATGTTTATTATTCATGCTAGAATTGTATTAACCGAAAACTTAGTACATGTGTGAATACATAGATAAACAGAGTGTCCCTAGTATGCCTCTACTTGACTAGCTCATTAATCAAAGATGATTAAGTTTCCTAACCATAGACATGTGTTGTCATATGATGAACGGGATCACATCATTAGAGAATGATGTGATCGAAAAGACCCATCTGTTAGCTTAGCATAATGATCGTTTAGTTTTATTGCTATTGCTTTCTTCATGACTTATACATATTCCTCTAACTATGAGATTATGCAACTCCCGAATACCGGAGGAACACTTTGTGTGCTAACAAACATCACAACATAACTGGTGATTATAAAGATGCTCTACAGGTGTCTCCGAAGGTGTTTGTTGAGTTGGCATAGATCGAGATTAGGATTTGTTAGTCCGACTATCGGAGAGGTATCTCTGGGCCCTCTCGGTAATGCACATCACTATAAGCCTTGCAAGCAATGTGACTAATGAGTTAGTTGCGGGATGATGCCTTACAGAACGAGTAAAGAGACTTGCCGGTAACGATATTGAACTAGGTATGACGATACCGACGATCGAATCTCGGGTAAGTAACATACCGATGAGAAAGGGAATAACGTATGTTGTTATGCGGTTTGACCGATAAAGATCTTCGTAGAATATGTAGGGGCCAATATGAGCATCCAGGTTCCGCTATTGGTTATTGACCGGAGATGTGTCTCGGTCATGTGTACATAGTTCTCGAACCTGTAGGGTCCGCACGCTTAACGTTCGATGACGATTTGTATTATGAGTTATGTGATTTGACGACTGAAGTTTGTTCGGAGTCCCAGATGAGATCACAGACATGACGAGAAGTGTCGAAATGGTCGAGAGGTAAAGATTCATGTATTGGAAGGTTACATTCGGACACCGGAATGGTTTGGGGAAGTTTTGGATAAGTTTCGGAGTACCGGGGGTTACCGGAACCACCCCCGGGAAGATAATGGGCCAACATGGGCCTTAGTGGAGGAGAGAGGGCCAACCATAGGAGGTGGCGCGTGCCCCCCTTGCCAATCCGAGTTGGACAAGGGGTGGGGGCGGCGCCGCCCCTTTCCCTCTCCTACTCCTTCTCTCTTTCCCCCTTTCCTACTCTGGAAAAGGAAAAAAGAGAGGGAAATCCTACTAGGACTAGGGAGTCCTAGTAGGACTCCCCACACTTGGCGCGCCCCTAGGGGGTCGGCCTCCTCCTCCTCCCTCCTTTATATATAGGGGCAGGGGGCATCCCAAAGGACTACAGCCATCTCTTAGCAGTGTGCGGTGCCCCCCTTCACAGTTTACCACCTCAGTCATATCGTCGTAGTGCTTTGGCGAAGCCCTGCGCCGGTTCATCATGACCATCGCCACGCCGTCGTGCTGACGGAACTCTCCCTCATGCTCAACTAGATCAAGAGCTCGAGGGACGTCATCGTGCTGAACATGCGCTGAACACGGAGATGCCGCACGTTCGGTACTTGGATCGGTTGGATCGTGAAGACGTTCGACTACATCAACCGTGTTACTAAATGCTTCCGCTTTCGGTCTACGAGGGTACGTGGACACAGTCTCCCGTCTCGTTGCTATGCATCTCCTAGATAGATCTTGCGTGATCGTAGGTAAAATTTTGAAATACTGTGTTCCCCAACACTCTCCTAGTCCAATTCGGCCTCCTTCCCTGTGGGGGCGAGCCACCCCTTTGTGGGCTGGTGTGCCTCCCTCCTATGGCCCATATGGCCCATATCTTCCCCCGGGGGGTCCCGGTAACCCCCCGGTACTCCAATATGTACCCGATACATCCCGGACACTTCCTGTGTCCGAATACTATCATCCAATATATCAATCTTTGCCTCTCAACCATTTCGAGACTCCTCGTCATGTTCGTGATCTCATCCGGGACTCCAACAACATTCGGTCACCAAATCACATAACTCATATAAAACAAATCGTCATTGAACGTTAAGCGTGCGGACCCTACGGGTTCGAAAACTATGTACACATGACAGAGACACCTCTCCGGTCAATAACCAACAGCGGAACCTGGATGCTCATATTGGTTCCTACATATTCTATGAAGATCTTTATCGGTCAAACCGTAATGACAACATACGTAATTCCCTTTGTCATCGGTATGTTACTTGCCCGAGATTCGATCGTCGGTATGTTCATACCTAGTTCAATCTCGTTACCGGCAAGTCTCTTTACTCATTTCATAATGCATCATCCCGCGACTAAGTCATTAGTCACATTGCTTGCAAGGCTTATCATGATGTGCATTACCGAGAGGGCCTAGAGATACCTCTCCGATACTTGGAGTGACAAATCGTAATCTCGATCTATGCCAACCCAACAGACACCTTTGGAGATACATGTAGAGCATCTTTATAATCACCCAATTACACGTTTGATAGCACACAAGGTATTCCTCCGATATCCGGGAGTTGCATAATCTCATAGTTAAAGGAATATGTATAAGTCATGAAGAAAGCAAATAGCAATAAAACTTAACGATCATTATGCTAAGCTAACGAATGAGTCTTGTCCATCACATAATTCTCCTAATGATGTGATCCCGTTTATCAAATGACAACACATGTCCATGGCTATGAAACTTAACCATCTTTGATTAACGAGCTAGTCTAGTAGAGGCTTACTAGGGACACTGTGTTTTGTCTATGTATCCATGATGCGTCTCCAATGTATCTATTTTTTTATTGTTCCATGCTATTATATTATCTGTTTTGGATGTTTTATATGCATTAATATGCTATTTTATATGATTTTTGGGACTAACATATTAACCTAGAGCCCAGTGCTAGTTTCCGTTTTTTTCCTTATTTTAGACTTCCGCAGAAAAGGAACACCAAACGGAATAAAACTTCCGCAATGATTTTTCTTGGACCAGAAGACACCCAGATGACTTGGAGTGCAAGTCAGAGGAGCCTCGAGGCGGCCACAAGGGGGGTGGGGCGCACCCCCCGACCTTGTGGGCCCCTCGTAGCTCCCCTGACCTAATTCTTCCTCGTATATATACTCTTATACCCCAAAAACATCCAGGGGAGCCACGAAACCACTTTTCCACTGCCACAACCTTCTGTACCCATGAGATCCCATCATGGGGCCTTTTCTGGCATCCTATCGGAGGGGGAATCGATCTCGGAGGGCCTATACATCAACACCATTGCCTCTCTGATGAACCATGAGTAGTTTACTTCATACCTACGGGTCCATAGCTAGTAGCTAGATGGCTTGTTTTGCAGTGTGTTTGTCGAGATCCCATGAATTGTGGATTTATGATCAGCTTATCTATGAATATTATTTGAATCTCCTCTGAATTCTTTTTGCATGATTTGGTATCTTTGCAAGTCCCTTCGAACTATCGATTTGGTTTGGCCAACTAGATTGGTTTTTCTTGCAGTGGGAGAAGTGCTTAGCTTTGGGTTCAATCTTGCGGTGTCCTTTCCCAGTGACAGCAGGGACAGCAAGGCACGTATCGTATTGTTGCCATCGACGTTAAAAAGATGGGGTTTTGATCATATTGCTTGAGTTAATCCCGCTACATCATGTCATCTTGCTTAATGCGTTACTCTGTTCTTATGAACTTAATACTCTAGATGCAGGCAGGAGTCGGTCGATGTGTGGAGTAATAGTAGTAGATGCAGGCAGGAGTCGGTCTACTTGATACGGACATGATGCCTATATTCATGATCATTGCCTTAGATATCGTCATAACTTTGCGCTTTTCTATCAATTGCTCGACAGTAATTTGTTCACCCACTGTAATAATTCCTTTCTTGAGAGAAGCCTCTAGTGAAACCTATGGCCCCCGGGTCTATTTTACATCATATTAGTTTCCCATCAAATTTCCAATTTCCGTCGCCATTCCTTTATTTTGCAATCTTTACTTTCTGTTCCATAAACTAAAAATACCAAAAATATTACTTTACCGTTTATCCATCTCTATCAGATCTCACTTTGCGAATAACCATGAAGGGATTGACAACCCCTTTGTCGCGTTGGTTGCAAGTTGGTGTTTGTTTGTGCAGGTATTCAGTGGCTTGTTGCGTAGTCTCCTACTGGATTGATACCTTGGTTCTCAAAACTGAGGGAAATACTTACGCTACTTTGCTGCATCACCCTTTCCTCTTCAAGGAAAAAACCAACGCATGCTCAAGAGGTAGCAATCCACACATGTATCAAGTTTCCGGTTAATACAATTCTAGCATGAATAATAGACATTTATCATGAAATAAGGAAATATAAATAACAACTTTATTATTGCCTCTAGGGCATATTTCCTTCAAAGATTGTCTCGACGTGCAACAGAGAGAGGAGTACATCAGCAGTGAGGACATGAACAGGAAAATCAAGCGACCTAAGAGATGACAAATTGGAACAATGAGAATACATATGAAAAGAAGCTCCGGAGTCCAGAACCCACGGGGATGTACCTGACTGTGTAGATGGTGGTTGCTCAGTGTGGGAAGCATCAGTCACAGAACCTGCAATACCCGTCGAAGAAGAACCTGAAGCGGCAACCAGACGCTTAAGTCTCAGAATATCCTGCTCGGTCAAGGCGGTGGCTGAAGATGTTGAAGTAGAAGTAGAAGTCCCAGAAGATGATGTCCGCACCTTACACAAGTGTTTCTTCTTCATGAAGCACAAAGGCTCAACATGACCATCCTGGTTGCAGTAGCCACAATGCGGACGAGAGCGACCCTGACCACCCGTAGGAGTAGGTAGGAATGGCGGAGCACTCGAGCAGGAAGGAGTCGGTGCAGCAGGCAGCATAGCAGGAAATCGAGCAACTACCACAGAGGGAACCTCAAGTAAACCAGCACCACGTAGGCGAGTCTCCTCAGCACGGATCTCAGAAAGCGCCTCCATGAGGGAGATACGACCACGAGCAAACAACTAAGCGCGGGGGGAGGGGGGAGGGGGCTCAAACTCCTTATGGAGTCAAGACAAGAACTCGTAGACATGATGAAACTCCAAATCAGCCCGCACAGCCTAGCAACACTGACAAGTACGACAACCAGCAGTGCAGAGAGAATCAAGATGACGCCAGATAGTAGAACTCTATGCATAGAACTCATCAACAGTGGAGTCACCCTCCTGAAGAGCATGCTCCTGACGAACCATAGACATGTATAAGGCATCACCAGAGGGCTGATAGCGCTGATGAAGCTGGGTCCACATGTCAAATATAGTAGAGAGGCCTAGGAACTCAAAGGCAAATTGAGGCAGAACACTAGCAGTGAGAACCTCTGCGGCACAAGCATCATTATCAAGCCACTGAGTGTAAGCAGACAGAGTTGCATGATAAGTTTGAAGTGTGCCCTCATAGGTCTGAACTTACTCATCATAAGCATGAACAACAGCATCATCAGCCAGCTTAGCTGCATTCACAGCCTGATTAGCGTCGGCAACAAGAACCGGTGTTGTCGATGGAGTAGGAGCCACAGGAGGAACCGAACATGGCGGACTGGGGACCTCGCCTGAAGGAACGCCCCAGAGATGAAGGCCACGCATATGAATGCGCATGAAGCCAACAAAATTGTTGGTACCTTCAAAAATCAACGGACAACGAGGAACAACAACATAGCCCGAGGACAGAGACATCATGCCTTTTTTATCAACAGAAGGAAAACGATCAAGAGTCTTGATCTGCGGTGGCGGCGGGACTCTCAATCAGGCCGAAGGAATCAGAAGTGGTCGAGCCTCGCACATGAAGCAGAGTCTCGATCTGTAGCCGCTCGAGTGCAATGGGAAGACTGGCGGACTCGCTCTGGCTCGAGCGACGGGGAGAATGGTCGGGCCAGCTCCGTCTCGAGCGACGAGAGGACTAACGGGCCTCGATCGAGAGCCAAGGAGACCGAGCGAGACGAAGAAAGAGATTGAGACCTCGATCCAGAGGAGCGGACCTGGTGCATGGGGCGGAGAAAGAAGGCAGCGGCAGCCACGGAGGATGGTGGTGACGCAGAGTGGATCAATAGCATGAGTTGCAGCATGCAAAAAATTGACCTAGCTCTAATACCATGTTAGGAAGTGCAACCTGTATTCCAACAGGGCCATGGGCCTGTATATATACATGTACAGTCGTAGTTGAAAGTGCGTTATATCGACTAGAGGGGGGGTGAATAGGCGATTTTTATGAATTCTTCACTGAGGAATTTGCCGGTGAGGAAATTCCTTAGCTAAGAACTACTTGCAGCGGAATAAGTACTCGTAAGTAAGCATAAGAGAATGCGGCATGGTCATCATGATGAAATGAAGACAATCAAAGAGTATGTAAAGCGTAAACACAGGATAGCACAAGATGAAGACAAACAGATCAAGAAATTGGACTGAGGAAATTGAGAAAGTCTTCACCAAAGTCTTCAAACACAGATATGAACAAACACTCAACACAATAATGAGGAAATGAAAGGGTTGAGGAAATAGAACCAGTTAGGTTGGTGAAGACAATGATTTGTAGACCAGTTCCAACTGTTGTCTCGCTTGTACGCCCTGGTTGGAGCGGCTGAGTATTTAAACTCGAGGACACACAGTCCTCGACACCCGATCGCTGAGCACGCAGCTCAGACACCAAGTCCTCACCGTATTCTCCTTGAACTAAGGTCACACAGACTCGCCCAATCACTCGTGGTAAGTCTTCACGCGACTTCCAAACCTTCACAGACTTGGTCACTCGGCGATCCACAATTCCTCTTGATGTTTCTAGACCATGACGCCTAACCGTCTGGAAGAAGCACAGTCTTCAAAGGTAACAAGCGTCGGATCCACGCAGGATCAATCTCTTGATGATGCTCAATCACTTTGGGTTTGTAGGGTTTGGTTTTGGGTTTTTCCTCACTTGATGATTTTCGCCAAAGTCCTCGGAGAATGGGTTGCTCTCAAATGACAAGTGTCAAGTTCTCTCGAGCAGCCAACCAGCTAGTGGTTGTAGGGGCGGCTATTTATAGCCTAGGGAGCAGCCCGACATGATAAGACATAAATGCCCTTCAATGATATGACCGTTAGGTGGATAAGATATTTTGGGACAGTCAAGACAAGACAACAACGGTCGGAAATTTGACTCTCAAATTCCTCGGGCTATCATGTTCCTCATGTAGGCAATCCGCACGGCGAATTCCTAACTCCTCGCCGAACAAATTCTCGTGACGGAAGAACTTCGTCACATCAAGAAATTGACTGAAACTGTATGAGATTTCCAAAGGCTTCACTCAAGGGATTGGTAGGTGTAGGACTTTGAGTTGAGCATCACATGGAAATTTTTCCTTAGTATTTCCTCGACCCCTTTAACAAAGACGGTGTTTCCTATGACTCAAGAAAGAGAAAACGAAACTACGAAAACAAAAGTCTTCACGCTTCATGTTCCTCAAATGAATACCAAGTCTTCAAGGTCACACCAATTTCTTCACTTTCAAAGTCTTCGTAAAGTCTTCGTAATATCAAAGTCTTTAGTCGGAGAACTTCATTTTTAGGGTCGACTTTCTCTGTAAATATCAAACTCCTCATAGACTTATAGACCTGTGTACACTCACAAACGCATTAGTTCCTTAACCTATAAGTCTTCAATACACCAAAATCACTAAGGGCACTAGATGCACTTACAATCTCCCCTTTTGGTGATTGATGACAATATAGGTTAAGTTTTCAACGGGATAAACATATGAAGTGTAAATACTGATATTGAGGAATTTGATTGCAAGATATAGAAGAACTCCCCTCAAGATGTGCATAGTGAGGAATTTGCTTTTGAGGCAATGCACATTTGAAGAGTTGAATCATGGAGATCTCCCCCTATATCTTGTAATTCATACACGCATTTGACATATAGTATGAAGAATTTGAAATGCATGATGAAATATGGTGCTTGATGTAAATCAGCATGCGTGCGACAACATTAATGAGGAACAAGCATGCAGAATAACGCATCAAGAGTATCAGAGCTCAAGAGAATTTGAGCTAGTATCAGAGCATAGTGCAAGAGCACAGTGCATCAAAAAGTATCAAAGCACCATCGGGTTTAAGATTACAACTCGATCCAATAAAAGTTTTAGAAGAACCAGAGTTGTAACTTAACAAAAATTTGCCCATATAATAGACCCGCTTGAAGACTAACTCAAATTTCTCCCCCTTTGTCATCGAATGACCAAAAGGATCAAACCGAGGACTAACGCTCAAGAATTTCAAGTTGAAGAAGGAGCGCCGGCGTTGTTGGGGTCGGTTGTTGTAGTAGGGCCTGCCGCGGTGTCGTCAAGTCTTCATTTTCATCGATTGTCGCGATGAAGAATAGGAGCTGGCCACCAAGGAAGGAACTTTGACCTTCTTGTATTTCTTCGGAGGAGGTGCAGACCAGTCAAATTCTTCCTTGAGTCCCATTGTCGTCAGTTCTTCTGCACTATAGACATTTGAAAGAACAGCCCAGGTGCGTTTGAAGGTTTCATGGAGGTAGTAGTGGTTTTTCTTCACTTCATTGTGTGTTGAGGTCATGTTGTGAAGAATTGAACCAAACTGACGCTTGACCCATTTATGATTGTGATCAACCTTCTGATGAAGACTGAGGAGTAACTCACGATCGGTCATCACCACGGTGCGTGAGCTTGAGGACTTTTCTTGACCGAGGTATTTGCGGCAGAGTCATGTGTGGCGAGTCATCATTGGTGGAGTAGGATGCTCGCTGCTAAACTGTCCATCCAATGGACGAATGCCTTCATCGATCACAGCAGAGCCTTGCCCTTGTCATCACCGAGGTAAATGTCCGCTTGAGGACTTCAATCGGGGCAAGTAGCTGCAGTGGTTTAGAGTGTCACCTTGTAATTGAGTGAAGACCTCGTCCGATGAATCTCATTATCCAAGGCGATAAGGCTTCAGCTCAAATGGTGACATAGCAATGTTTGCCGAGTCCTCATGAAGAAATCATGGAAGTTGACGGAATGCCATGAATGATATTGAAAAGCATATTCTTCATGATGCCAATGACTTCTTCATCATTTGAGTCGTGGCCTTTGATAGGACTCATTGTCTTCGCTGTAATCCGATAGACAGTCCGAGGCACATACAATAATTCCTTGACGAGGAATTTGGTTCTTGGGGCCTGCCTTGGCTTCAAAGGCTTCATCAAGACTTGCATATAGTGATTTGAAAGTTCGGTTCATTGTAGATACAACGAGCACCATCAAGTGGAGGATCGAGTGGTAGAGCACGAAGCAATTCATTCTTTGGTGCCTTGTAGTGAGTATTTTCGACATCCGTCTAATACCCATGAGTTCACGTCTTCAGCGTCTCCGTGATGTGCAGCGTTGCATAGAATTGAAGAATGAGTTCTTCATTCCGCATACGTATATCGCAGAAATTCGAAGTCTGCGTGAAGAAAACCGAGGACTGGCTCAAGCCCGGCAAAGACTCCATGTCCACATGAGGAATATGAGCTTGATCAAGACTTTGTCTTTGTTGAAGAGCACCGAGGAATAGAAATTGGCTTGACCGGCAGTCCGTAAACGCCTCTTCCTTATGCGCAGCGTAATCATATGGATTGTAATCAGTGAAGAATACGTGATCGCTGAAGAAGTCTTCAGCCTTGAACTTTTGCTTTGTTGAGAAGGGATCCTTTGGCTTTGGCAGTGGAGTGTCAGTGAGTTGCATCACAACCTCAGGAATCGCAATCTCAGGTTCTTCAGGCTGAGGAATTTCTTTTTCCTCAACAGGTGCAGTCTGAGGATCAGCAGCAGCAGGTTCATCAACGCTAGTGGCTGGAATTTCTTCATGGACAGATGAAGTGGGATGAGTTTCTTCAGAGCCCATTTGAACATTTGGAGCAGGGGACTAAGGTATCTATTGGATTGGGGTGAAGAGTGGAGAATTTGGATGCTGACTTTCCCAAAAGTCATC
This sequence comes from Aegilops longissima, assembly GCA_021605205.1. NCBI lineage: Eukaryota > Viridiplantae > Streptophyta > Magnoliopsida > Poales > Poaceae > Aegilops > Aegilops longissima. The sequence continues at coordinate 494,775,979 of CM038680.1, forward strand.
GTTCATCACTGGCGTTGTGCTTCCAATATCCACATCTTCTTCAAGTTCCTCAACACCGGCCTATTCAGCTGTGAACTGAGGCATAGGCGAGGAAATGATTGGGGTTGAAGGGATTGCTTCCACTTCAATTTCTTCATCAATCTGCTCTGACGAAGCAGCAGAATGAATTTCTTCATCAGATCCGCTTGGGATCACATAATCTTCATCAAAAGGAACAAGGTCCTTTGATTGAATTGAGGAAATTGGAACAGCATCAATAGGATTTTCAAAAGAGCTGGTCATTGGCTTCATTTTCTTCGCAGCCGAAGAATTTGACGCAGCTGATGCTTTCCGTTTCTTCACAGCGGCTCGTTCTGCAACCTTGGTCTTCTTCACATCAGAGGCAGACGGAAGAATTGGAGTTGGTGTTGGCGCAGGAGGAGCTGAGGAATCTGGTTGATTTTCCTCAGGCGCAACTGATGCAGTTGCCCTGTCTTGTTCAGATTCTTCAGGTGCACCACTAGTGGATGCCCTGGCAATTTCTTCAGCGGCTGGAATGGGATCATCAGCCCCAGGCGGCATTTTCTTCAGAGCTGAACTTCATCACGGTCTTGGCATGTTCTTCAGTCGGCTGAGCTGAGGCTCCAGCCTAAGGAATTTCATGTTGCGTTGGGGCAGCAACATTGGTGAATTTCTTCGTCAGGTTGACGAATCTGACCTTGGCTCCTTGCCAATCAGCATAATAAGCATCGAAGTTTTTGCTGAGGTCTTGAATTTCAGTCTGGACCTTGAGAAGTTCCTCAGGTGTCATTCTGACAACGTTTTTCTTCAGGAACTTCTCCTTTCTGTATTGAGCTTTCTTGATCTCTCTTGCCTTTTCAAACTTCCATTTCTCTTCAGTGATGAAATGGGTCAGCATATGACTTTGTCCAGGAGTCAGATGAAAGTCAGGCATAGGGGTGTTTGGATCCTTGTGCCAGAGATCAATATAATCGAGGATTTTCCTCGGATCCAACAGCTGTGGCACATATGTGCCTTTGGCTCTGGCGGCCCTTTCCTGGCGATCTCTGATGATTTCCGCAAGTTCATCATCATCAGCCTCATCATCTTCAGGTGGCTCTTGGAAGGCGACCTATTTCTTCTTGGGACTTGGCCGAGGACCTCGTCCAGCTGTGGCCTTTGTCTTCAGCAGAGTCGGGCGGATGAAGACTTTGGTGCGGTGAGGAACTTCTTTGAGACACCAGAGGCAATGGAGAAGCCTGCAGTCCTTTGGCACGTGGCCAGATGCACAGGTGCTGAGGACTTTGTCGGAACTGCTGAGGACTTGGGAGGAGCTGAGGATTTTAGAGGAGCAGGAGCAGCATGAGGAATTGGCCGTGAGGGCACTGCTGAGGAACTTGGCCGTAAGGGCACTGTTGGTGAAGCACTTGGCTTGTGTGCGGGCTTCTTTGCCATAGATTTTCTTGGCTTGACAGAGGCCTCAGTGGCAGCAGCAGTAGCAGAGTCCTCATTGAATTTCCTCACTGCCTCATTGGCTTGTCTTGCCAACTTGGCTTGGCGCTTGGCCCATTCTTCAGGAAATTCCTCACCACGCTTCATGCTGGTGGGGTCAGCTTCTTGACCAGGTGCCAATGGATCTCTTGGGCATGGAGCATTGAGTGCGAATTTCTTCATGTACTTTGGAGTTACATATCTGTACTCCCTCCATTCCCGTGCCCATCTCCGTTCAATCCTTTGGATGCGCACCTTGCGCTGATTTTTGTTCTCTTTGCCGAACTCGGCTTCATCAGGTGTGCAATAATCAGCATATATTTCCTCGAGGATTTCAAACGCGTCATGACCTCAGGCCTCTTTCCTCCTTTCTCGTGGCTTCTTTCCTTCTCGCCATATTCTTCAAATTGAGGAATTTGAACAAACGAATTCTCTGAAGAAGTATGCAACTTTTCTTCGAGGAACGCTGCAAATGAGTTAAGTTGATGAGAACCTAGTGATTCAGCAGCGGACATGAGTACCTGTGAACAGAGTATAGTTGCGAGGAATTTGGAGAGGTCATATGCGTTCTCAGAAGGTTTTTCAAAAAGAACAAGTTTTGAGGATTTTGACCAGATGAGTCTTGAAGAATTTCACTAAGCATTCTTTGTCTTAGGTTCCAGAGTTGTACAGATCGAGGATCCACACAATTGAGGAATCTTGAAGAAAATGATTGCTTAGAGAAACGAATCAAGAGCATATAACTAGTGAGGTGTTTGTGTGTGAGGATTTGAAGAATAAAACACCTTTGAAGATTTTGTAGTGTAAAATTTGGATCAACGAGGGCAGTAAAAGTAACTTTTAATTACCCTAAATGAAGAACATGACGAACTGGGTGTTGTAGATGTGAAGCTCGTCTGTTCAGATCTTCCACGCCCTAACTCGGCGGAGGAAGACAACTACGGTGGCTGCGGAGTGAGGATTTCCGCAGTCGGCGCGAGTACGTCGGCGACGAGGTCGAGGCAGCGAAGCTCTTCCTCACCGGCGACGATGGAGTAGCGGCAGCGCTTAGGGTTTGAGGAGCTCGGCGGAGAGAGAGATCGAGCGGAGTAAAAGAAGTGAGGATGGAGAGAGGGTATTTATAGAGGCGGTGAAAACTGTTCACCAAGATTTAGGACGAACATGCCCCTGACCATTCTCCTTCTCACGACATGTGTCACCCACGTACTGTGTAGTGGAGATCGTGTACGATCGTGGGTGAGTAAAATAATGCATCGTGGGATGCGGAACGGTTTGAGCGGCAAAACCGAAAGTTTGGATAAGATCAGTTTTAAAGTTTTGTTCGCAATTTCTTCAGCTAACAAGGACACAGTGAACATTTTGAACAAGTTTCAAATAGAACGCACATGAAGAATTTGTGAATGGATTGGGTTGAGTATAGCATAGAGGGGGAAGGGTCCGATCACATTCACTTAGCAGAAAAAGTGACTTGAAGAAATAGCCATAAGTGAATGCTGTAGAGGACATAAACCCATATATATATGTATTGCCAATGAAGAAAAACGACGGAAACAGTGAAGATTTTGCAAAGTTGAAGAATTTGAAAAACTGAAGAATTTCAAAAACTGAGGAAAAACTCAAATTGAAGATTTTCAACTTTGGTGGTGGCGTGACCCACCATATAAGAATGATGATTTCAGACACCGCGCATAATTGTCGAGGGTTCTCGAGAATCAAATTCTTCATTAATTTCTTCACACTTAGAGTGTTATTCTTCATTGATTGAAGAAAACGCTTATTCATGTGTTGCACATCTAAGTCATCAATTTTGCATAAGTGTCAGGATGTGTGTCCTTTTCAAAGAACATTCAAAGATTCTAAGATATTTAGCTCACACCGCAACTTGCTAAATCTCTTCTCATCCAAGGGCTTAGTGAAGATATCGGCTAGCTGTTCTTCAGTTTTCACATGCTCGATGGAGATGTCGCCCTTCAACACATGATCATGAAGAAAATGATGACGAATTTGAATGTGCTTTGTCTTCGAGTGCTGAACTGGGTTGTGAGCAATCTTGATGGCACTCTCATTGTCACAGTAGAGAGGCACATTCTTCACGTTGATGTCGTAGTCCTTGAGAGTTTGCTTCATCCACAGCAATTGGGCACAACACGAGCCAGCAGCAATGTATTCAGCTTCCGCAGTAGACAGTGATACGCAGTTCTGTTTCTTCGAGGACCAATGCACCAAAGATCGTCCGAGGAAATGACAAGTACCAGATGTTGACTTGCGGTCCACACGATCACCAAAGATAGTCGAGTCGTAATATCCAATGAGATCAAAAGTAGAGCCCTTGGGGTACCATAATCCTAGTGTTGGTGTGTGAGCTAGATATCGAAGAATATGCTTCACAGCCTTATGGTGTGATTCCTTCGGTGTAGATTGAAATCGGGCACACATGCAAACACTAAGCATTATATCTGACCTAGATGCACATAAGTACAATAGAGAACCAATCATGGAGCAGTATACCTTGTGATCGATGTCAATACCATTTTCATCAGTGCATAGATGGCCATTTGTGGGCATAGGAATTTTGACGCCTTTGCAATCTTGCATGCCGAATTTCTTCAGGACATCTTTGAGGTATTTCTCCTGAGATATGAATATGCCATTATGTTGTTGACGAATTTGAAGACCTAAGAAGAATTTCAACTCTCCCATCATAGACATTTGATATTCTTCACTCATCATATAGGCAAATTCATCACTAAAGCGTTGGTCGGTACAGCCAAAGATAATATCATCAACATATATTTGGCACACAAACAGTTCACCATCATATGATTTAGTAAAGAGAGTAGGGTCGAGTGACCGGGTGTGAAGCCATTCTTCACGAAGAATTCCTTCAATGTATCATACCACGCCCGTGGGGCTTGTTTGAGACCATAGAGAGCCTTGTTGAGTCTGAAGACTTTGTCGGGATTCTTTGGATCTTCAAAACCTGGGGGTTGAGCAACATATACTTCTTCCTCAAGCTTACCATTGAGGAATGCACTTTTCACATCCATTTGATATAAAGTGATATTGTGATGGTTAGCATAGGCGAGTAATATGCGAATAGACTCAAGTCTAGCAACAGGTGCAAAAGTTTCATCGAAATCAATTCCTTCAACCTATGTGTAGCCTTGAGCGACAAGTCGTGCCTTATTCCTCACCACAAGGCCATTTTCATCTTGCTTGTTGCGGTAGATCCACTTTGTGCCAATGATATTATGTTTGCAAGGATCTGGACGTTTGACCAGTTCCTAGACATTGTTGAGCTCGAACTGATGTAATTCTTCTTGCATGGCCTGAATCCACTCAGGCTCCAGAAATGCTTCATCTACCTTAGTGGGCTCTGTGATAGAGACAAAAGCATAGTGCCCACAAAAGTTAGATAAATGTGAAGCTTTTGAGAGTGTGAGAGGACCTGGCGCTTTAATGTCATCGATGATCTTGTCAACTTGTACTTCTTTTGCAACGCGAGGATGAGCTGGTTGTCGTCGAGGAATTTGATCATTTTCCTCAGCACCATTGTCTTCAGCATTATCTTCAGGTGCATCAGCTCGACGTTCTTCGCAGATGGAATGAATTCTTGACTGATTCTTCAAGAGGAATGACATCCTCGGTTGCCTTGAACTTGATAGATTCCTCGGTGTTGGTTCATCTAACACGAAGGTAGGTGCTCTCTTTGCGAGCCATTAGTTTCATCGAACCGCACATCTACAAATGTCAACAATCTTGTGAAGAGCGATGTTGAAGACTCAGAGGTGTGCGAGTCCTTTCCGTAACCAAGCATAAAACCTTCATGTGCTTTGGTGCAAATTTAGAATTGTGATGAGGATCTCTAATCCAGCATTTAGCACCGAAGACTTTGAAATAACTGACATTGGGTTTCTTGTCAGTGAGGAGTTCATAGGAAGTCTTCTTGAAGAATTTGTGAAGATATACTCTGTTGATGATGTGGCATGCAGTATCAATTGCATCAATCCAAAAATGACTAGGCGTTTTGTATTCATCAAGCATAGTGCGAGCCATCTCAACAAGAGTTCTGTTCTTGCGCTCCACGACGCCATTCTGCTGAGCAGTATAGGGAGCAGATAACTAATGAGTAATACCAAGTTCATCAAGATAGGCATCAAGACCGGAATTCTTGAACTCAGTTCCATTGTCACTCCTGATGTGTCTGATCTTCACACCAAAGTTAGTTGAATCCCTCGAGGAAAATCGTTTGAAGACTTCCTGCACTTGATTTTTGTAAGTAAAAATGTGTACCCATGTGTAATGAGAGTAATCATCAACAATAACAAAGCCATATAGAGATGCGTCATTAGTGACAGCTGAGTAATGATTAGGACCAAAGAGGTCCATGTGAAGCAATTCGAAGGGATGAGCAGTGGTCATGATAGTCTTCGCTGGATGCTTGGCCTTGGTCATTTTTCCAGCTTCACAAGCTCCACACAAGTGATCCTTGAGGAATTTGACATTCTCAATGCCAATGACATGCTTCTTCTTTGCAAGCGTGTTCAAATTCCTCATGCCTGCATGACCAAGTCGTCGATGCCATAGCCAGCCTTCTGAAGCTTTTGCAAGTAGACACACGGCTGGTTGTGGTCCTGTAGAGAAGTCGACAATATACAAGTCTCCTCTCCTAAAGCCTTCGAAGACTTTGGAATTGTCAGCTTCCATAATCACAACACAACGATACTTGCCAAAGATAACAACCATATCAAGATCACAAAGCATTGAGACTGACATGAGGTTGTATCCTAAGGACTCAACAATCATGACTTTGTCCATGTGTATGTCCTTAGAGATCGCGACCTTACCAAGACCCAATACCTGACTTTTGCCTTTGTCAGCAAAGATGATATGCTTCAGATGAGACGGTGATAAGGGAGCATCCATCAATAGATCCTTGTCACCAGTCATGTGATTTGTACATCCACTATCGAGAACCCACTCAGTGGCTTTGGGTTGATCATCCTGCAGATGAATTAGTACAACTTACGATCTCATATACTTCATCAGTGAAGAATATGATATCAAGTTCATTAGATGAATTTCATCGGTCCAAGATAACAGATAAGCAGTATGAGGACGCGAAATGAAAGTTCATTTCATAATGATTAGCTCTCGTCCTTTCAGCATTTTGTCGCCCCCAAAGAAATTCTTGAGACGCTTAAAGCACGCCCCGAGACCTGACCTCGCAGAAGAGGTTAGTTCTTTTCTTCACCACCCACCTCGACCCCCTTTAACAGTACGGTGTTTCCTATGACTCAAGAAAGAGAAAAACGAAACTACGAAAACAAAAGTCTTCACGCTTCATGTTCCTCAAATGAATACCAAGTCTTCAAGGTCACACCAATTTCTTCACTTTCAAAGTCTTCATAAAGTCTTCAGAATATCAAAGTCTTCAGTCGAAGAACTTCATTTTTAGGGGTCGACTTTCTCTGTAAATATCAAACTCCTCATAGACTTATAGACATGTGTACACTCACAAACGCATTAGTTCCTTAACCTATAAGTCTTCAATACACCAAAATCACTAAGGGGCACTAGATGCACTTACAGCAGTACATATGCAAGATAACCCTTATACAATGGGGTAAATACAAAAGGCTACATGGCTATATATACTACTCTAACACCCCCCCCCCCTCAAACTCATGGTGGATGAACAACACTGAGTTTGGAGAGATAGAAGCCATGTTGTGCTCTAGTCTATATATATACAAAGGCTACATGGCTATTGATACATCTCCAATGTATCTATAATTTTTTATTGTTCCATGCTATTATATTATCTGTTTTGGATGTTTATATGCATTAATATGCTATTTTATATTGTTTTTGGGACTAACTTATTAACCTAGAGCCCAGTGCCAGTTTCTGTTTTTTCCTTGTTTTTGAGTTCTACAGAAAAGGAATATCAAAAAGAGTCCAAGCGGAATAAAACTTTCGCGATGATTTTTCTTGGACCAGAAGACACCTAGGAGACTTGGAGAGGAGGCCAGAAGACCTACGGGGAGGCCACAAGACCTAGGGGCGCGCCCCCTAGGCTTGTGGGTCCCCAGTAGACATCATAACCCTAATCTTTGCTCCATAAATACCCAAATATTCCCAACAACATGAGCATCCACGAAAATACTTTTCCGCCGCCGTAACCTTCTGTTGCTGTGATATCCCATCTTGGGGCCTTTTCCGGCACCCTGTCGGAGGGGGATTGGATCACGGAGGGCTTCTACATCAACTCTATTGCCCTTCTGATGAAACGTGAGTAGTTTACCACAGACCTACGAGTCCATAGCTAGTAGCTAGATGGCTTCTTCTCTCTCTACGATCTTCAATACCATGTTCTCCTCGATGTTCTTGGAGTTCTATCTGATGTAATATTCTTTTGCGGTGTATTTGTCGAGATCAGATGAATTGTGGATTTATGATCAGATTATCTATGAATATTATTTGAGTTCTTTCTGAATTCTTATATGAATGATTAAATATCTTTGTATTTCTCTTTGAATTATCGGTTTGGTTTGGACAACTAGATTGGTTCTTCTTGCAATGGGAGAGGTGCTTAGTTTTGGGTTCAATCTTGCGGTTTCCTCACCTAGTGACAAAGTAGGAGTAGCGAGGCATGTATTGCATTGTTTCCATCAAGGGTCAAAAGATGGGATTTTAATCATATTGCTTGAGTTTATCCCTCTACATCGTGTCATCTTACTTAAGGCGTTACTCTGTTCTTATGAACTTAATACTCTAGATGCATGCTGGATAGCGGTCGATGTGTGGAGTAATAGTAGTAGATGCAGAATCGTCTCGGTCTACTTGACACGAACGTGATGCCTATATTCATAATCATTGCCTTGGATATCATCATAACTTTGCGCTTTTCTATCAATTGCTCAACAGTAATTTTTTTACCCACTGTATGCTTTCTTTCAAGAGAGAAGCCTCGTCTATTTTCCACCATATATTTTTAGATCTATAAACCAAAAAATCCAAAAATACCTTGCTGCTAATAATATGCAAAACCCCATGCTTGGGATGCTAATTTTGCTATGCCCACTACTTATTGCAATGATCATGATTGGGGTGATAATGCTTCTTATGATCTTGAAAATTATTTAAGCCTCATGATAATAATGTTTGCAACAATATTGAAAGTGTGTTTGAAAGAGTGTCAACTTTAGGAAATAATGATCCCACTACTTTGGAGATTGATCAATCTTATGCAGTTTTTGATAAAAGTGGGCTTGGAGAAGTAATGACTTTATTTTATGTTAATCCCACTATTTTGGAAAAGCGTCAACTCTGCATGCATGTGGATCATGAAGAGAAAATTTTATTTGATAGCTATATTGTTGAATTTGATTATGATCCTACATGTAATTATTATGAGAGAGGAAAATATGGTTGTAGAAATTTTCATGTTACTAAATTACCTCTCGTTATGTTGAGATTGCTATTGTTTCTTTCTTCTTCCTTGCATATGCTAGTTTTATCTTGTCTTGATAAATTATTTTCTTAAAAAATGCCTATGCATAGGAAGTATGTTAGACTTAAACTTGTTTTTCACATGCTACATGATGCTCTCTTCGTGTTTCAAGTGCTATCTTTCATGTGAGCATCATTAAAATTATCAACGCCTAGCTAAAAGGCTTTAAAGAAAACCGCTTGTTGGGAGACAACCCAATATTTTTATTTTCTTTTTTTATGAAAATGCACATTATTACCTGTGTAGTAGTTGTGTTTTAGTGTTTTAAATTAGTGTTTGAGCCAAGTAAAGCCTTTGGGATACTTTGGTGTATCGTTGATTTGATCTTGCTGAAAAATAGAAACTTTTGCGCCCATTGCCAAAATTGTTAAAAATCAAAGATGCGTGATACAATCCTGATTGTTCTACCTTTGTTTTACTAATTTTTCAGAATTTTTGGATTTACATAAGTATACGAAGTTTTCAGATTGCTACAGACTGTTCTGTTTTTGACAGATTCTGTTTCTGTGTTGTTTGCTTATTTTGATGAATCTATGGGTAGTATCGGGGTGTATGAACCATGGAGAAGTTGGACTACAGTAGATATAACACCAATATAAATAAAGAATGAGTTCACAACAGTACCAAAAGTGGTGATTTACTGCCGAGCAATTGATAGAAAAGCGCAAAGTTATGACGATATCTAAGACAATGATCATGAATATATGCATCACGTCCGTGTCAAGTAGATCGAAACAATTCTGCATCTACTACTATTACTCCACACATCGACCGCTATTCAACATGCATCTAGAGTATTAAGTTCATAAAGAACGGACAAGATGACATGATGTAGAGGAATTAACTCAAGCAATATGATGAAAACCCCATCTTTTTATCCTCGATGACAACAATACAATATGTGCCTTTCTGCCCCTACTGTCACTGGGAAAGGACACCGCAAGATTGAACCCTAAAGCTAAGCACTTCTCCCATTACAAGAAAACCCAATCTAGTTGGCCAAACCAAATCGATAGTTCAAAGGGAATTACAAAGATATCAAATCATGCATAAAATAATTCGAAGAAGATTCTAATAATATTCATAGATAAGCTGATCATAAATCCACAATTCATCGAATCTCGACAAACATACCGCAAAAAGGTATTACATCGAATAGATCTCCAAGAACATTGAGGAGAATATGGTATTGAGAATCATAGAGAGAGAACAAGCCATCTAGCTACTAGCTATGGACCCGTAGGTCTATGGTAAACTACTCACGCTTCATCTAAGGGCAATAGAGTTGATGTAGAAGCCCTCCGTGATCGAACCCCCTCCGGCAGGGTGCCAGAAAAGGTCCCTAGATGGGATCTCACTGGTACAAAAGGTTGTGGCGGTGGAAAAATGTTTTCGTGGATGCCTCTGTTGGTTTGGGGATATATGGGAATATATAGGTGCAGAAATTAGGTCAGGGAGTGCACGAGGGGTCCACAAGGGTGGGGGGCACGCCCTACCCCCCTGGGCGCGCCCTCCGTCCTTGTTACCGCCTCGTGGCCCTTCGAACTTCATCTTCAAGTCTCCTGGGTGTCTTCTGGTCCAAGAAAAATCATTGTGAAGGTTTTATTCCGTTTGGTATTCCAATTCTGCGAAACTCAAAAACAGGGATAAACAGGAACTGGCACTGGGCTCTAGGTTAATAGGTTAGTCCAAAAAATAATACAAAATAGCATATTAATGTATATAAATCATCCAAAACAGATAATATAATAGCATGGAACAATAAAAAATTGTAGATACGTTGGAGACGTATCAGTCCCTAGTGACAAGCACTAAGCATAGAAAAGTCATAGCAACATCAATATCAGAACATCGTGGATACTAGGATCTAGCCCTAACAAATTGAATCGATTACATGACAAATCTCATCCAACTCCATCACCGCCCAACAAGCCTACGAAGGAATTACTCACTCCCGGTGGTGAGCATCATGGAGTTTTTTATGGAGAAGGGTTGATGATGACGATGACGATGATTTCCACCCTCCGGAGCCCCGAACGGACTCCAGATCAGCCCTCCCGATGAAGAATAAGAGGTGGCGGCGGCTACTTATCATAAAATGCGATGATTCCTTCTCTGTGATTTTTTCTCCACTAATAGGCATATATGAAGTTGGAATTAGGGTTGCCGAAGGCTCCAGGGGCCCACAAGCCTGGGGGTGCGCCTTGGTGGGTAGGCGCGCTCCTGAACTTGTGGCTCCTAGGTGGCCCCCTCCATTAGTTCTCTTCGCCAATATTTTTTATATATTCTGGAAATATTCTTTGTAAATTTTCAGCCCAATCCGAGAACTTTTAGTTCTGCACGAAAATAAAACCATGACAATTCTGCTGAAAACAACGTCAGTCCGTGTTAGTTACATTCGAATCATGCAAATTAGAGTCCAAAACAAGAGTAAAAGTGTTTGAAAAAGTAGATGAGTTTGGGACGTATCAACGACACCGAAGACAACACCTGCCCTTGCACATAGGTCAAATTGGAGTCGATCTGAGCGTTTAATCCGAACTCCCGTCGAGCTGGCGCGTTCACCTAGCACGACCTGCATGGGCCACCACTATCGGAGCTAAATCTGGGGTATCCTAACTAGGCGAGTTAGCTTGATGGTCATAAGTGAAAGGATTTACCCAGGTTCAGGCTCTCATGATAGATATAATACCCTACTCCCACCCTCGTATATTGCGTGGGTGTGTACAAAGTACAAATCAATACCAAGGGATTGTATGTTGTCCTATCGACGAGCCCTCCCCCGGCTTATATTGCATACCAAGGATCATAGGGTTACAGATCTCGGTTGGCTCCGCTGGTGGAGGTATAGTCCTCCACGGCTCTGATATCTTCAATTTGTATGTCAAGTCTTCTACAGTTGAGGGAGTCCTGGACTAGGGGGTGTCCGGATAGCCTAACTATCATCTTTGGTCGGACTCCTGGACTATGAAGATACAAGATTGAAGACTTCTTCTCGTGTACGGATGGGACTTTCCTTGGCGTGGAGGGCAAGCTTGGCGATACGGATATGTGATCTCCTACCATTGTAACCGACTCTATGTAACCCTAACCCTATCCGGTGTCTATATAAACCGGAGGGTTTTAGTCCGTAGGATGAACAACAATCATACCATAGGCTAGCTTCTAGGGTTTAGCCTCTCTGATATCGTGGTAGATCTACTCTTGTACTACCCATATCATCAATATTAATCAAGAAGGAGTAGGGTTTTACCTCCATCGAGAGGGCCCGAACCTGGGTAAAAACATTGTATCCCTTGTCTCCTGTTACCATCCGCCTAGACGCACAGTTCGGGACCCCCTACCCGAGATCCACCGGTTTTGACACCGACATTGGTGCTTTCATTGAGAGTTCCTCTGTGTCGTCATCTTTAGGCTCGATGGCTCCTTCGATCATCAACAACGACGCAGCCCAGGGTGAGACTTTTCTCCCCGGACAGATCTTCGTATTCGGCGGCTTTGCACTGCGGGCCAATTCGTTAAGCCATCTGGAGCAGATCGAAAGCTACGCCCCTGGCCATCAGGTCATATTTGGGAGTTTGAACTACACGGCCGACATCCGCGGAGACTTGATCTTCGACAGATTCGAGCCACAGCCGAGCGCTCCGCACTGTCTCGATGGGAATGATCTAGCACTGCCGTCGAACAGTGCCCTGGAGGCCGCACCAGAGCCCGCTCCGACCCTTAGCTTGGAGCCGACCTCGCCGATCGAGGATGAGTGGCTGGACACCGCCTCGGGGGCTACGATCTCTACGGCGCTTGAGCCGAACACCATCCCTGTCCTTTGCAAAGCTCGTGACTCCCTGGAGCCGGATTCCTCTCCGGACTCCGAACCTTCTGCGCCCCTTCCAATTGAATCTGGTTGTGCGCCTGTTATGGAGTTCACCGCCGCGGACATCCTTCAGCACTCGCCCTTTGGCGACATCCTGAATTCACTGAAGTCTCTCTCTTTATCAGGAGAGCCCTGGCCGGACTATGGTCAGGAAGGTTGGGATGCTGACGATGAAGAAATTCAAAGCCCACCCACCACCCACTTCGTAACCATTGTCGAAAGTTTAAACGACGTGCTCGATTTCGACTCCGAAGACATCGACGGTATGGACGACGATGTAGGAGATAACTATGAACCAGCACCTATAGAATACTGGACAGCCACCTCATCCCACGATGTATACATGGTGGATACACCTAAAGGAAGTGACGACGAGGAACAACGGGACGCTGCGAAGGATAAATCCCTCGAAAAGCAGTCAAAACGGCGACGTAAACGCCGCACCAAGTCCCGCCTCGACAAAGACGGCAGTCACATAGACCCAGCCATAGACCAGGGCGAACCGGTGGACGGCGAACATGCTATCGAGCAACCGTCCGAACATGACAATTTGGATAAACAACCCGTCCCAGGGGAAGATAACATTCCGGACGATTTCACGCCGGACAAGTTGTTGGAGCAGAAGAACCTCCACAAAAGGCTTGTCGCCACTGCGCGTAGCCTGAAAAAGCAGAAGCGGAAGCTCAAAACAGCGGAAGATGCACTCAGAATCAGATGGAGCAAAGTACTCAACACCGCAGATAAATACGGCGACAGTCGCCAAACAAAGAGCTACCCGAAGCGCAAACTACTGCCAGAATTCGATGAGGAGGACGTAGAGCCCCCGCAATAAAAGAACAAAGAGGCCACCCGGTCGGATAGACAACCACATGGCAAACATGGAGCAGCAAGCGGTGCTGCACACAAGCCGGCACGTGATCCGCATAAGGATTCGCACCAAAAGGCTGGCCCAGTTAGGTCCATCTATGGGCCAAGAAAACAAGCCTTAGTAAGCAATACAATACGTCAAGTATCCAAACGTCACGGCACACCCAAATACAGGGGCGCCGCACACCCCCTATGTTTCACCAATGAGGTGCTGGATCATGAACTTCCAGCGGGATTCAAGCCCGTAAACATAGAGGCATACGACGGAACAACAGACCCCGGAGTCTGGATTGAGGATTACATCCTCCATATACACATGGCCAGGGAAGATGACATCCATGCTATAAAATACTTACCCCTCAAGCTCAAAGGGCCAGCCCGGCACTGGCTCAAAAGTCTCCCTGAAAATACCATTGGAAGTTGGGAAGAGCTCGAGGATGCTTTTAGGGAAAATTTTCAAGGGACTTATGTCCGCCCTCCAGATGCAGACGATTTAAGTCACATAACTCAACAAGCCGGAGAGTCAGCCCGCAAATTCTGGAACAGGTTCCTCACCAAAAAGAACCAAATAGTCGACTGTCCGGACGCCGAAGCCCTAGCAGCTTTCAAACACAACGTCCGAGACGAATGGCTCGCCAGACACCTTGGCCAAGAAAAGCCAAGAACAATGGCCGCATTGACAAGCCTCACGACCCGCTTCTGCGCGGGAGAGGATAGCTGGCTGGCAAGACGCAGTACCAGCGACCCAAGTACATCTGAAGTCAGGGATGGAAACGGGAAACAGCGCCGGACTAAGGGAAACAGCCCGAAGAGCTCGACAGTCAACGCCGGATTCAAAAGCTCTCGGCAGAATAATAAAAAACTGCCCCTTAAGGATAATAGCGATGAGCTATCCAACTTAAACAAAATCTTGGATAAGATATGCCAAATCCACAGTACTTCCGGGAAGCCTGCAAACCATACCCACAGAGATTGTTGGGTCTTCAAGCAGTCCGGCAGACTCAATGCCGAACACAAGGGGCTCGACACACCAAGCGAGGATGACAACAAACCCCACAAGCAGAGCACCGGAAAACAAAATAATTTCCCACAAGAGGTCAAAACAGTAAACTCACTTCAAGTGACAGAAGGGAAAAATAGAGCGGCACCCATTGAAATACGCGCCGCACGGTCTACAGCAGCGGAGTCCCAACACTGGTTGTCAAAACCAATCACCTTCGACCATCAGGACTACTCCGGAAGTATCCGGAATGCAGGATGGACTGCCTTGATATTATATCCTATAATCGACGGACTCAAATTTACACAAGTCCTAATGGACGGCGGCAGTGATCTAAACCTGCTATATCAGGACACAATCCGCAGGATGGGGATAGACCTGTTGGGGAACGTAGCAGAAATTCAAAATTTTCCTACGTGTCACCAAGATCTATCTATGGAGAAACTAGCAACGAGGGGAAGGAGAGTGCATCTACATACCCTTGTAGATCGCTAAGCGGAAGCGTTCAAGAGAACGGGGTTGAAGGAGTCGTACTCGTCGTGATCCAAATCATCGGAGATCCTAGTGCCGAACGGACGGCACCTCCGCGTTCAACACACGTACAGCCCGGTGACGTCTCCCACGCCTTGATCCAGCAATGAGAGAGGGAGAGGTTGAGGAAGACTCCATCCAGCAGCAGCACAACAGCATGGTGGTGATGGAGGAGCGTGGCAATCCAGAGGGCTTCGCCAAGCACCAAGGAGAGGAGGAGGAGGAGGCGGGGCTGCACCAAGAGGAGAAGTTCTCATGTGTGTTGGGCAGCCCAAAACCTCAAGTATATATAGGGGAAAGGGGCTGCGCCCCTTTAGGGTTTTCCACCCCAAGGGGTGCGGCCAGCCCTAGATGGGACTTGGGGCGGCCAAGAGGGGAGGAGTGCCTCCCAAGTCAAGTGGAGGCCCTCCCCTTAGGGTTTCCCCCTTCCCATGCGCATGGGCCTTGGGGGGCTAGTGCCCTGGCCCATTAGGCTAGGGCGCCCCTACAGCCCATGCTACTGTATTGGACGTGGTGGAACAATTTCAGACCTCCGGACCCCTCCGAATCCTCCGAACCTTCCGAAGCTTCCGGTACAATACCGAAAAACCCGAACTTTTTCGGAACCCGAACAACAACTTTCCATATATAAATCTTTACCTCCGGACCATTACGGAACTCCTCGTGACGTCCGGGATCTCATCCGGACTCGAACAACATTCGTAACCACATACAAACTTCCTTTATAACCCTAGCGCCATCGAACCTTAATGTGTAGACCCTACGGGTTCGGAGACATGTAGACATGACCGAGACGTTCTCCGGTCAATAACCAACAGCGGATCTGGATACCCATGTTGGCTCCCACATATTCCACGATGATCTCATCGGATGAACCACGATGTCAAGGACTCAATCGATCCCGTATACAATTCCCTTTGTCTAGCGGTATTGTACTTGCCCGAGATTCGATCGTCGGTATCCCGATACCTTGTTCAATCTCGTTACCGCAAGTCTCTTTACTCGTTCCGTAACACATCATCCGTGATCAACCCCTTGGTCACATTGTGCACATTATGATGATGTCCTACCGAGTGGGCCCAGAGATACCTCTCCGCTTATACAGAGTGACAAATCCAGTCTCGATTCGTGCCAACCCAATGACACTTTCGGAGATACCGTAGTGCACCTTTATAGTCACCCGATTCGTTGTGACGCTTGGTACACCCAAAGCATTCCTACGGTATCCAGGAGTTGCACAATCTCATGGTCTAAGAAATGATACTTGACATTAGAAAAGCTTTAGCATACGAACTACGATCTTTGTGCTAGGCTTAGGATTAGGTCTTGTCCATCACATCATTCTCCTAATGATGTGATCCCTTTATCAATGACATCCAATGTCCATGGTCAGGAAACCGTAACCATCTATTGATCAACGAGCTAGTCAACTAGAGGCTTACTAGGGACATGGTGTTGTCTATATACCCACACATGTATCTGAGTTTCCTGTCAATACAATTATAGCATGGATAATAAACGATTATCATGAACAAGGAAATATAATAATAACTAATTTATTATTGCCTCTAGGGCATATTTCCAACAGTCTCCCACTTGCACTAGAGTCAATAATCTAGTTCACATCGTCATGTGATTAACACTGATAGGTCACATCGCCATGTGACCAACACCCAAAGAGTTTACTAGTGTCTGTAAACTAGTTCACATCATCATGTGATTAAGACTCAATGAGTTCGAGGTTTGATCATGTTTTGCTTGTGAGAGAGGTTTTAGTCAACGGGTTTTAGTCAACGGTCCGAACCTTTCAGATCCGTGTGTGCTTACAATTCTCTATGTCATATTGTAAATGTTTGCTTCCACGCCCACTTGAAGCTATTCCAAATGGTTGCTCCACTATACGTATCCGGTTTGCTACTCGAGTCACTCGGATAGGTGTTAAAGCTTGCATCGACGTAACCCTTTACGCCGAACTCTTTATCACCTCCATAATCGAGAAACATGTCCTTATTTACTCCAAGGACAATTTTGACCGCTGTCCAATGATCTATTCTGGATCATTCTTGTACCCCTTGATGACTCATGGCAAGGCACACTTCGGTGCGGTACACAAGATAGCATACTATAGAGCCTATGTCTGAAGCATAGGGGACGACCTTCGTCCTTTCTCTCTTTTCTGCCGTGGTCGAGCTTTTAACTCTTAACTTCATACCTTACAACTCAGGCAAGAACTCCTTCTTTGACTGATCCATCTTGAACACCTTCAAGATCATGTCAAGGTATGTGCTCATTTGAAAGTACTATTGAGCGTTTTTGATCTATCCACATAGATCTTGATGCTCAATGTTCAAGTAGCTTAATCCAGGTTTTCCATTGAAAAACACTTTTCAAACATCCCTATATGCTTTCTAGAAATTCTACATCATTTCTGATCATCAATATGTCAACAACATATTATTATCAGAAATTCCATAGTGCTCCCACTCACTTCTTTGGAAATACAAGTTTCTCATAAACTTTGTATAAACCCAAAATCTTTGATCATCTCATCAAAGCGCATATTCCAACTCCGAGATGCTTACTCCAGTCCTTAGAAAGGATCGCTGGAGCCAGCATACCTTTTAGCATCCTTAGGATCGACAAAACTTTCTGATTGTATCACATACAACCTTTCCTTACGAAAACTGGTAAGGAAACTCATTTTGACATCCATCTGCCAGATTTCATAAATGCAGCTTATGCTAACATGATTCCGACGGACTTAAGCATCGCTACGGATGAGAAAATCTCATCGTAGTCAACTCCTTGAACTTGTGAAAAACTCTTCGCCACAAGTCGAGCTTCATAGACGGTGATCTTACCGTCCACGTCCGTCTTCTTCTTAAAGATCCATTCATCTCAATGGCTTGCCGATCATCGGGCAAGTCCACCAAAGTCCATGTTTTGTTCTGATACATGGATCCTGTCTCGGATTTCATGGCTTCTAACCATTTGTCGGAATTTGGGCCCACCATCGCTTCTCCATAGCTCGTAGGTTCATTGTTGTCTAGCAACATGACCTCTAAGACAGGATTGCGTACCATCTCGATGTAGTACGATCCTTGTCACCCCACGAGGTACGTCGGTGACTTGATCCGAAACTTCATGATCACTATCATAAGCTTCTACTTCAATTGGTGTAGGTGCCACGGAACAACTTCCCGTGCCCCTGCTACACACTAGTTGAAGTTATGGTTCAATAACCTCATCAAGTCTCCACCATCCTCCCACTCAACTTTTCGAGACGAACTTTTCCTCGAGAAAGGACCCGATTCAAGAAACAATCCCTATTGCTTCCGGATCTGAATTAGGAGGTATACCCAACTGTTTTGGGTGTCCTATGAAGATGCATTTTGTCCGCTTTGGGTTCGAGCTTATCAACCTGAAACTTTTCCACATAAGCGTCGCAGCCCCAAACTTTTAAGAAACGACAACTTAGGTTTCTCCAAACGGTGTCGTCTCAACGGAATTACGTGGTGCCCCATTAAAGTGAATGCGGTTGTCTCTAATGCCTAACCCATGAACGATAGTGGTAATTCGATAAGAGATATCATGGTACGCACCATATCCAATAGAGTCCAACTATGATGTTCGGACACACCATCACACTATGGTGTTCCAGGCGGTATTAATCGTGAAACAATTTGCACAATGTCTTAATTGTGTGCCAAAACTCGTAACTCAGATATTCATCTCTATGATCATATCATAGACATTCTATCCTCTTGTCACGAAGATCTTAAACTTCACTCTGAAATTACTTGAACCATTCAATAATTCAGACTTGAGTTTCATCAAGTAAATACACTCAGTATCTACTTAAATCATCCGTGAAGTAAGAACATAACGATATTCATTTGCATGCCTCAAAGACTCATTGGACTGCACACATCAAAATGTGTTACTTCAACAAGTTGCTATCTTGTTCCATCTTACCGAAAACGAGGCTTTCGGTCATCTTGCCCATGTGGTATGATTTGCATGTCTCAAGTGATTCAAAATCAAGTGAGTCCAAACGGTCCATCTGCATGGAGTTTCTTCATGCATATACACCAATAGACATGGTTCGCATGTCTCAAACTTTTCAAAACGAGTGAGTCCAAAGATCCATCGACATGGAACTTCTTCATGCTTTTATACCAATATGACTCACATGGCAGTGCCACAAGTAAGTGGTACTATCATTACTATCTTATATCTTTTGGCATGAAAATGTGTATCACTATGATCGAGATTCAATAAACCATTCCTTTAGGTGCAAGACCATTGAAGGTATTATTCAAATAAACAGAGTAACCATTATTCTCCTGAAATGAATAATCGTATTGCGATAGACATAATCCAATCATGTCTATGCTCAACGCAAACACCAAATGCAATTATTTAGGTTTAACACCAATCTCGTTGGTAGAGGGAGCGTGCGATGCTTGATCACATCAAGCTTGGATAAACTTCCAACACATATCGTCAGCTCACCTTTAGCTAGTCTCCGTTTATTCCGTAGCCTTTTATTTCGAGTTACTAACACTTAGCAACCGAACCGGTATCTAATACCCTGGTGCTACTAGGAGTGCTAGTAAAATACACAATAACTTAATGTATATCCAATATACTTCTATCGACCTTGCCAGCCTTCTTATCTACCAAGTATCTAGGGTAATTCTGCTCCGATGGCTGTTCCCTTATTGCGAAGCACTTAGTCTCGGGTTTGGGTTCAACCTTGGGTTTCTTCACTAGAGCAGCAGCTGATTTGCCGTTTCATGAAGTGTCCCTTCTTGCCCTTGCCCTTCTTGAAACTAGTGGTTTCACCAACCATCAACAATTGATGCTCCTTCTTGATTTCTACTTTCGCGGTGTCAAACATCGTGAATACCTCAAGGATAATCATATCTATCCCTGATATGTTATAGTTCATCACGAAGCTCTAGCAGCTTGGTGGCAATGACTTCGGAGAAACATCACTATCTCATCTGGAAGATCAACTCCCACTCGATTCAAGTGATTGCTGCACTCAGACAATCTGATCACAAGCTCAACGATTGAGCTTTTCTCCCTTAGTTTGCAGGCTAAGAAAATCGTCGGAGGTCTCATACCTCTTGACGTGGGCACGAGCCTGAAATCCCAATTTCAGCCCTCGAAACATCTCACATGTTCCGCGACGTTTCGAAAACGTCTTTGGTGCCTCAACTCTAAACCGTTTAACTGAACTATCACGTAGTTATCAAAACGTGTATGTCCGATGTTCGCAACATCTACAAACAACGTTTGGGGTTCAGCATACTGAGCGGTGCATAAGGACATAAGCTTTCTACTGTCCGCATAATCGCTACTTTCAACTTTCAACTATATTTTCTCTAGGAACATATCTAAACAGTGGAACTAAAGCGCGAGCTTACGGCATAATTTGCAAAAGGTCTTTTTGACTATGTTCAAGATAATTAAGTTCATCTTATGAACTCCCACTCAGATAGACATCCCTCTGGTCATCTAAGTGATTACATGATCCGAGTTAACTAGGCCGTGTCCGATCATCACATGAGACGGACTAGTCATCATCGGTGAACATCTTCATGTTGATCGTATCTTCTATACGACTCATGCTCGACCTTTCGGTCTCTGTGTTCCGAGGCCATGTATGTACATGCTAGGCTCGTCAAGTTAACCCTAAGTGTATTGCGTGTGTTCCGAGGCCATGTCTGTACATGCTAGGCTCGTGTAACGCCCCCGATGCGGCTATATCTCCCACGTGTCGAGGCACGACTTAGAGGCATAACCGCATTGAAAGCAATGTCACAAGTGAGGTAATCTTCACACAACCCATGTAATAATTAAGGGAAAGATACATAGTTGGCTTACAATCGCCACTTCACACAGTACATAAATAAACATTCATCATTGAGTACACTCAAGGTCCGACTCACGGAACCAAAATAAAGAAGATACCCCAAATGCTAACACAGATCCCGAATCGTCCCAACTGGGCACCACTATCGATCATCCGAAACGACACATAGTAACGACCACGCCTCGTCGAACTCCCACTTGAGCTCGGTGGAATCATCTCGCACCGCATCGTCGGAACCTGCAACTGTTTTGAAGTATCTGTGAGTCACGGGACTCAGCAATCTCACACCGCGAGATCAAGACTATTTAAGCTTTAGGAGGACATAGTATTAAAATGGAGCTGCAGCAAGCGACTAGCATATATGGTGGCTACTTCGCAAAAGAGAGCGAGAAGAGAAGCAAAGCACGGTCGTGAAACTAGTAGTGATCAAGAAGTGATCTGAACTACTTACGCCGACATAACTCCAACATCGTGTTCACTTCCGGACTCCGCCGAGAAGAGACCATCACGGTTACACACGCGTTGATGTGTATTTTAATGAGGTCAACTTTGGGTTTTCTACAACCGGACATTAACAAATTCCCATCTGCCTCATAACCGCGGGCACGGCTTTCGACTGATCCCCATCATTGCGATCCGGATTCAGACGCGTTGGCGGAGCCATCCTGAAGAGGGTGACATCCGTTAGTCCTTTGATAGACAAATAGATAAGTAGAATCAACGGATAGAAATTGCAACATATAGTCTTCACAATAAACATTCGAACAAGAATGAACGAATGAATTCCAAAGTTAGTCATCACACGTCCATTAAGGAGAGAAGCCACTTAGATATAGATATGGAAACAACATCTGACTGAGAAACAATTCGAATATCATAACTGAAAACAAAAGGTTGGCTTCTAGAATGAGCCGGAACAAACACATGATAGAGATTTCGCCCAAAGTGTTCGTGGTGGGGCCCACACGGACACGACGTATAGCGGACGTCACGAGTGACTAACAAGACGTCCCCGAATCAGCATAGCCAAGGATTCTTTAAGACGTCTCGCGACCACTGTAAATCGACCGTGAATGGGCGGACCACTAAACTTTGAACCCCAATCTCAAATCATACATCTGTCGGAAAGAATATCCTGTAAGCTACTAGAATTCCCACCTATAAACTCCCAAACTTTCGGTTATGCAATCTGGTGTTGGGGATACAGGGACACAAAATATATCACCCAAACTAACAATACCTAGATCCAGTTGTATCCATCCGTCAACACATAACCAAGAAATCCTCGAAATCGTGTACCTCGACCTTGAAAAACATCCGTTATGC
This sequence comes from Aegilops longissima, assembly GCA_021605205.1. NCBI lineage: Eukaryota > Viridiplantae > Streptophyta > Magnoliopsida > Poales > Poaceae > Aegilops > Aegilops longissima. The sequence continues at coordinate 494,798,444 of CM038680.1, forward strand.
AAGTCATGGCATATACTCCCTTTTCGCCACAAAGATCGGGCTATCGGGTTATCTCACCAACAACTCGCACAAAAGAGATTTCGATGTCGGCAAAACTCGTATTCCGAAGCGCAACGATAAAATTGTGACGACAACACCTCGGAGCTCAACTCCCGGACACCGCCACAACCCCTAAATGTCGAGGCACCAAGAACAATGTTCTCGTCACAAAACCATCGGAACGATTCCAAGATACCCACGTGATCCTAAAATTTTTTAGTGAAACTTGAGAAGAGAAGAGTCAAAACTCTACGTCAGATACCTCACCGTAAGGTCAAGGACTGGGAAGCAAAAGAATCCTACTCCGATATATATAATCCTAAGACTCAAAACATTTTCCATTCTAGACTCAACAACGCCAGCAAACAATCAAGTAGGGGGCTCTAAGTCGGGAAGGCTCGATTACCAACTTGTATCGCCCCGATGCGGCTATATCTCCCACGTGTCGAGGCACGACTTAGAGGCATAACCGCATTGAAAGCAATGTCGCAAGTGAGGTAATCTTCACACAACCCATGTAATAATTAAGGAAAGATACATAGTTGGCTTACAATCGCCACTTCACACAGACATAAATAAACATTCATCATTCAGAGTACACTCAAGGTCCGACTACGGAACCAAAATAAAGAAGATACCCCAAATGCTAACACAGATCCCGAATCGTCCCAACTGGGCACCACTATCGATCATCTGGAAACGACACATAGTAACGACCACGTTCCTCGTCGAACTCCCACTTGAGCTCGGTGGAATCATCTGACCGCATCGTCGGAACTCGCAACTGTTTTGAAGTATCGTGAGTCACGGGACTCAGCAATCTCACACCGCGAGATCAAGACTATTTAAGCTTTAGGGAGGACATAGTATTAAAATGGAGCTGCAGCAAGCGACTAGCATATATGGTGGCTACTTCAAAAAGAGAGCGAGAAGAGAAGCAAAGCACGGTCGTGAAACTAGTAGTGATCAAGAAGTGATCCTGAACTACTTACGCCGACATAACTCCAACATCGTGTTCACTTCCGGACTCCGCCGAGAAGAGACCATCACGGTTACACACGCGTTGATGTGTATTTTAATGAGGTCAACTTTGGGTTTTCTACAACCGACATTAACAAATTCCCATCTGCCTCATAACCGGGCACGGCTTTGAAAGATATTACCCGCAGGGTGTCCCAACTTAGCCCATTATAAGCTCTCACGGTCAACGAAGGATTATTCCTTCTACCGGAAGACCCGATCAATCTCGAATCCCGGACTACAAGACATTTCGACAGCAATAAAACAAGACCAGCAAAGCCGCCCGATTGTGCCGACAAATCCCGATAGGAGCTGCACATATCTCGTTCTCGTGGCACATCCGGATGAGCAGACGACGGCAACCGAAGATGCCCCAAGTTGCCTCGTGGTGGCACCGCAAGTGGCTCTAGTTTGGACCAACACTCGAGGAGCATTGGCCCGGGGTTTAAAATAAGATGACCCTCGGGCTCGCGAAACCCGGGGAAAAGGCTTAGGTGGCAAATGGTAAAACCAAAGTTGGGCCTTTTTGGACGAGTCTTATTCAAAGCGAACTGTCAAGGGGTCCCATAAACCACCCAACCGTAAGGAACGCAAAATCAAGGAACATAACACCGGTATGACGGAAACTAGGGTGGCAAGAGTGGAACAAAACACCAGGCATAAGGCCGAGCCTTCCACCCTTTACCAAGTATATAGATGTATTAATAATAGCAGATATATATATATTGTGATATCCCCAACAAGTAATCATGTTCCAAATAGGAACAACATCTCCATGTTCCAACAAGGAACAAACTTCAACTTCACCTGCAACTAGCAACGCTATAAGAGGGCTGAGCAAAGCGGTAACATAGCCAATCAACGGTTTGCTAGGAAAGGATGGTTAGGGGCTGACATGGCAATATGGGTGACATGATATAGCAAGTGGTAGGCATCGCAGCATAGGCATAGCAAAAGAGCGAGCAACTAGCATAGCAAAGATAGAAGTGATTTCGAGGGTATGGTCATCTTGCCTGCAATGTTCTCAGAGTTGTCGAAAGCCTGATCCTCGAAAACGTTCTCAACAGGTTCCTCGTTCACGTACTCGTCTCCCGGCTCTACCCAAAGCAACAACAAAACAAGGAACCATAATAAAACACGGTGCAATGCACAATCAACATGATGCAAAACATGACACGATATGCAAGAAGTGATATGCAATGCGTGAGTGCGCTCCGGAAGGTGAATGGAAAACCAGGCATCATCTTGGCTAACCAAGCATGCCATCGGAAAGATGAGATGATTTCGGTAGAAATCGATATAGAGATCACCGGAAACGGATGCACGGGTTGGATATGACGGGCAAAACAAGAATGGTGAGAAACCTACGATAACAACATGATGAACAAAACCATGCATGTGTGCAAACTACCTTATAGCAAGATTCAAATAAATATGCCCATGAAAGACAACACATAACCATGATGCAAAAAGACATGATCACAAACTTGCTCAAATGCAGAAACTATTGCCACCACTGAGTTGGTGGGATTTTTCACCCCAAAACATATATAATATGTTAGGGTTGCGATAGAGAAATCAACCCAAAAGCATTAAGTTAAAACCTGCCTAAAAAGGAAGTTGATGAATTGGCAATTTCAGATTTGGAAATGTCCAGATTTGGACTTGCCTAAAACAGACAGGAGCAAACCAGAAATGGAAACGTGGGGTAAAAGAAATAAAACTGCATGTGGGGGAGGCGCCGAGAGGTCGACAGATGGCCCCACATCATAGAGACAGTGAAATGGCATAAAAAGGGGGAGAAAACAGCCTCGGGGATTCAACCGGGTCTCCCTGTGGAAACCTGCCCCCTGCTACCACTGGGCTGGTCTGTGGCGGCGATCGACAGAGGAAGGGCCTCGGCCCTCTACTACTATCTGCTGCAGAGGAGACGCACCGGAGGAAAGCGAAAACAGAAAATAAAAGGGGGGAGTGGCGCGCCTGGGGTTCGAACCCAGGTCGCCGCGGTGAGAGAGCGGGGAGTCAACCAGCTCGGCTAGGGTAGGGGAGTCGGTAGGATCAGCGACGCTAGCTACTTGGCTAACTACCAGGCCCTACTCGAGGCAGAGACAACAACCCACGACGCCGGCGAGGCAACGGCGGCTCTGAGGAGCTCTGCGCCCTCGGACACGACGGGCACACACGAGGGGGCACCACGGGATCTTGAGGGGGCAAAACAAGAAGGGAATCGCGGCAAACCCGCGCGGCAAAACAAACTGAACCCAACAACTACAACACCGCCGGAGCACGCCGAGCGCGACCACGACACGGATCGGACCCTACACTACGGAGATCCAACGACGACAGGAAGGAGCAGGGAGGAAGTGGGGTATACCTCCTTACCCTAGGACAAGAAAACGGCGACGGAGACGGGCTGACGGCGACGAGGTTGTGCTCTGAATTTTCGCCGGGAACCTGTCCGAGAAGAAGACCGAACAGGCGCGGCGAACTTGGCGAACCGGGCCCCCGTAGATGACGTCGTGGACGAAGTCGACGATGAGGATGAAGGTAGACACGGGCCGCCGGGTCGTGGTGGCCGGAGAGCGCGCCGGCGACGAGGCCACGCCCTCAGATGCGCTCGGGACCGAGCGGGCGGCGAAGCTTGGTGGTTTTTTCGGGCGGCGGCGAGAGGGAGAGGGGAACCCTAGGGTTCGATTTGACCACGCGAGAGGGGATAAGTAGGGCTAGGGCGAGGGGACGAGCTCACGCTCCCCGTGCTCGGGGTCCCCATGGCGCTGGCGAGAGGAAAGGGAAAGGTGGGTGAGAAGGAGAGCGCTGTCGCTGCCAAGCGGGACCGGCGCTGCCACGTGGGCGGGATCCAGCGGGGTAGATGCGGCGGGTGGTCTTGTGCAGGCAGGAGAGAGAGCGGCGGGCTGGCGCGCCTGCTCTCGGGGCCGCGGGCTGAGGGGAGCTGGGCCGGCTCGGAGAGGCCGGAGCCCAGGTAGAGAGGGAAGACGCTGGGCTGCCCTGCTGCTGCTGCCTCCTTTCTTTTCTCCTTTTCAAAAATAAAAAGGAAAAGAAAAGAAAGTGCAGAAAGAAAAGAAAAGGGTTTGAGTGAAAGGAAAATATCCCCACACTCCTGGAATTCACCACTATTTAAATAAATTGTAATGGACATTTTTAGAGGTAGAAAAATAATGCAAGTTTGGAAATATTTCAAACTTGTGTCATTTTTGAACCTAACCATAACAACTTCAAATGAGGAGATATTTGGCAGAGAGTTTTAGTGCAAAGAGCATGATTTTTAGGGAGAAGATGAACATTAATTGAGAAAGGAAATATATGGCATTTGAAAAAGGAAGAAGTAGAGGGAAGGAGGAGATGGTAATGCAAATAGGAATGGCACATGCAACCACATGACATGCAAGGGAAAACCACAACCACATGACATGCAAGAGAACCCCACAATCACATGACAAGAAGGGAAATGCAAGATGACAAGAGGCACAAATGCAATAAGGCAAAAGGAGCAAACAAGAAAAGAGAAAACCCAACATAACCAAACCAAAGAGGCCAAGCATGACAAAAACCCACAAGACTTGGATGAGGTCAAATTGATATATTGCCCAAAAAGGGGAAGTTTACATCCAGGGTGTTACAACACTCCACCACTACAAGAGGATCTCGTCCCGAGATCTAGGACTGAAAGAACTCCGGATATTCAGAACGGAGGTGATCCTCGCGCTCCCAGGTAGCTTCTCGGTCGGAATGGTGTGACCACTTCACTTTCAGGAATTTGATTGACTTGTTGCGAGTCTTGCGCTCGGTTTCTTCAAGAATAGCAATGGGGTGCTCATGATAAGAGAGATCTTCTTGAAGGTCAATCTCTTCGAAGTTGATAGTGCGCTCAGAGTCTTGAAGCACTTGCGAAGGCTGTGACACGTGAAACACATCGTGCACGCTTGCAAAGTTGGATGGAAGCTCGTTGATAGGCGAGATCGCCTCTTTTCCCAATGATCTTGAAAGGACCCACGATCTAGGGGCAAGCTTCCTTTGATACCGGGTTTACGAGTACCTTTCATTGAGAGACGCGGAGGTAGACATGGTCTCCGATTTCAAAAGTCACATCACGGTGCTTATCATCATAATAGCTCTTCCGCGCGATTATGCGGCTTTGAGATTCTCACGAATGACCTTGCACATTTCTTCCGCTTCGTGATCAAGTCATTGCCAAGAAGTTGGCGCTCACTGTCTCGCACCAATTGAGAGGAGTACGCACTTTTCGCCATAGAGAATTTCGAATGGGGCCTTGCCCGAACTCGCTGGAAGCTGTTGTTGTAAGAGAACTCGGCATATGGAAGACAATCTTCCCACTTCATACCGAAGAAATGACACAAGCCCCGAGCATATCTTCAAGAATTTGATTTACTCGCCGACTTGGCCACTTGTTTGAGGATGGAAAGCTGTGCTGAAACGAATGTTGGTGCCCATGGCCTTCTCAAAAGACTCCCGTAACTTGGAGGTAAAGATGCTGCCACGGTCCAAGAGATCACTTGAGGAATGCCGTGCAAAGAGACAATCCTCGAGGTGTATAGCTCGCCAACCGAGCTGCAGTGATGGATTCTTTGATAGGAAGAAAATGAGCCACTTTAGTAAGCTTGTCAATGACAACGAAGATAGCATCATTTCCACGCTTGGACTTTGGAAAGCCACCACGAAGTCCATTTCAATGTGATCAAACTTCCATTCAGGAATAGCAAGAGGTTGAAGGAGACCAGCTGGTCTTTGGTGTTCTGCTTTCACTCTTCTCGCAGACATCACACTCATTCACGAATTGAGCAATTTCTCGCTTCATTCGAGTCCACCAATATGACTGCTTGAGGTCATGGTACATCTTCGTATTTCGGGATGAATGGATAGAAGCGAATTGTGAGCCTCGCTCATAATGACTTTTCTCAGATCACCCTTAGGAACCACAATCCGTCCTCAAAGAACAGAGTGTCTTTGTCATCAACGCGGAAGCACTTGTACTTGAAATGCCCTTGTCGATACCACGCTTCACTTTCTTCACCATGGCATCCGAAGTTGAGCCTCACGAATCTGATCTTCCAAAGTAGGAGAGACTATGAGGTTGGCAAGAAAGCCTTGAGGAACAACTTGAAGATTCAGCTATGGAAAGATTCACAGAGATCCGGCTGAAAAGGCTTGAGGATTAGGCTGTTGCGATAAGCTTTCTGCTCAAAGCGTCTCAGAATGACATTGGCTTTGCCCGAGTATACTCAATACTTGGGTTGTACTCTTGAATCATTTCACCCATCGAGTCTGCCTCGAGGTTGAGGTTGGGCTGAGTGAAAATGTACTTGAGACTCTTGTGATCAGTGAAAATGTCCACTTTCCTTCCCAACAAGAGATGTCTCCACGTAATCAATGCATGGACAACTGCCGCCAACTCAAGATCGTGAGTGGGGTAGTTCTTCTCGTTGGGCTTCAACTGGCGAGAGGTGTAAGCCACAACTCTCTTCTCTTGCATTAACACAACACCGAGACCTTGAAGAGAAGCATCACAGAAGACTTCATATGGCTTGGATTCATCAGGAGGAGTCAGAACAGGAGCTGTGACGAGTTTCTCTTTGAGGGTATTGAAAGCAACGTCACACTCGGGAGACCAGACATACTTCACCTGCTTCTGGAGAAGGTTGGAAAGAGGCTTTGCAATCTTGGAGAAGTTCTCAACGAATCTTCGCAATAGCTTGCAAGACCAAGAAAATCATGGAGCTGCTTGACATTCTGAGGAGGTTCCCAATTCACAATTGCGGACACCTTCTCGGGATCAACAGCGATGCCCTTGGCAGAGATGATATGACCAAGATAAAGCACTTCATCAAGCCAGAATTCACACTTGGAGAACTTAGCATAGAATTGATACTCTCTGAGCTTGTCTAGCACCAATCGCAAGTGTATGGCATGATCCTTCTTATTCTTGGAGAAGACCAAAATATCATCAAGATAGACCAAGACGAATTCATTGGTGTAGGGGTTGAATATGAAGTTCATCATCCGAGAGAAAGTTGGAGGAGCATTGACGAGGCCGAAAGACATGACAGTATATTCATAAGAACCAAAGCTTGTTCGAATCTGTCTTGGGAATATCTTGTTCACGAATGCGAATCTGATGATACCCCATACGAAGGTCAAGCTTAGAGAACACTGTAGCACCTTTGAGTTGCTCGAAAAGCTCATTGATGTTGGGAAGTGGATACTTGTTCTTGATTGTCTTCTTATTCAATGGACGGTAATCGACGCAAAGTCGGTCCGTGCCATCCTTCTTCCGGACAAAAGAACACCACAACCCCAAGGAGATGAACTCGTCCGATCAAACCAGACGCTCTTGTTCATCGAGCTGCTTCTTCAATTCCTTCAGCTCATCTGGTCCAAGCTTGTATGGACGCTTGCAACGGGTTCGATGCGGGCTCAAGATCGATAACGAACTCAATCGCCGATGAGGAGGCATACCCGAAGCTCTTCCGAAAGACATCTTGGTACTCACAAACGATCGAATCGAGAGATGGCATTCAGTTCGCCCTTCTCATTGAGAGAAAACAACCGAATGGTTTCATCACGAGAGGCATAGATGATCACATCATTAGAAGAATGAGTCAATTGAATTTCCCTGGCAGCACAATCAATTTGAGCTTTGTGTTGATAAAGCCAGTCCATTCCGAGAATAAGATCAATATCCGAGTCACCAAGGACAACTGGTTTAGAAAGAAATCTATAATCGCCCATCTTGATACCGACATTCGGAACCAAAACTCGAGAAGTCATCTGTTTACCCGGGGACACAATCTTCAATGGAATAGGAATCTCTTCGTCACCAACTCATGCTTGGTAACAAAAGGTCTTGAGATGAAAGAAAGCGATGCACCAAAGATCAAATAAGACTTTAGCAGAATATCATTAACAAGAAGATTACCCATTAGCACATCCAAGAATCCTCTGCTGAGCTGCATTCATCATATTGACCTTGGCATACTTTGGATTGTGCTTGACCTTTGCATTGCTGGAAGATTTCACAGAGGAGGAGGCGGAAGACGCTCGTTGAAGCACTTGTTAGATAGTGACCCTTCTCACGACACTTGTTGCAAGTGACCTCGAGAGCGGACGGTGGTAAGGAGCACTTGACCTTGGAGCTTGAGAATTAGACTTGTTCGATAGCTTGGGTTGGGTGGGTGGGAAGATCCACGGCCACTGAGTTCTTCTATTGGTAAGGGTGACGGAACGGAGGAGGGGGGTAAAACTTCGCTGCTTGGCTGCCACTTGAGAGGACGAGGATGACTGAATCTGCATCCCTGATTCTCTTCTTAGAAGCCTCGCATTTGAGCTGTGCCGCTTCTTGCTTGAGAGCCATGTTGTAGAAATCATCATACTTATCGGCTCAAACAGCACAAGAGGTAATTGCAGATCTTCTCTCAGACCACCTCCGAGGCGATAGATCATACTCCTTTCATCAGTACATCTTGCTTAGCAAAACGAGCGAGCTCGAACTGGATATTGTATTGATAGACAGACATGGTGCCTTGCTTGAGATTGCGGAACTCCTCACGCTTGCTCTCAACAACACTCTTCGAATGTGATGAGCTCGGAAATCACGGCGAACTCATCCTGTAATGACACGGCCTCCTCTCGAATCTTTGTATTGTGGAACCACTCAGCAGCTTGATCCTTGAGTTGAAACGATGCAAACTTGACAAAGTCCTCGTGTCCGACATTGCTACACCAAAGTGCTTGCAGATATCCACTAACCAATCATCGCGTCTGTGGCCTCAACACGTAAACCGAAAGACTTCGCTGATTAGCGAGGAACCGACCGAGAGTAGCAAAGTGTGGCTGATGGTTGCCTTGACCTTGATTGCCTTGATTGCCTTGATTGCCTTGCCCTGAGTACGTTCTTGCAAGAGCTGCAAAATCATCTCGAGCATTGGCATTGGTGGCTGCCATAATAGCTTGCCACGCTCGGAGGCGGAGGTGGAGGTGGAGGTGGAGGTTCGATCGATCCCCATCATTGCGATCCGGATTGAGACGCTACATGAGCCATCTCAAGAGGGTGACATCCGTTAGTCCTTTGATAGACAAATAGATAAGTAGAATCAACGGATAGAAATTGCAACATATAGTCTTCACAATAAACATTGAACAAGAATGAACGAATGAATTCCAAAGTTAGTCATCACACGTCCATTAAGGAGAGAAGCCACTTAGATATAGATATGGAAACAACATCTGACTGAGAAACAATTCGAATATCATAACTGAAAACAAAAGGTTGGCTTCTAGAATGAGCCGAACAAACACATGATAGAGATTTACGCCCAAAGTGTTCGTGGTGGGGCCCACACGGACACGACGTATAGCGGACGTCACGAGTGACTAACAAGACGCCCCGAATCAGCATAGCCAAGGATTCTTTAAGACGCCTCGCGACCATCAGAATCGACCGTGAATGGGCGGACCACTAAACTTTGAACCCCAATCTCAAATCATACATCCGTCGGAAAGAATATCCCGTAAGCTACTAGAATTCCCACCTATAAACTCCGAAACTTTACGGTTATGCAATCTGGTGTTGGGGATACAGGGACACAAAATATATCACCCAAACTAACAATACCTAGATCCATTGTATCCATCCGTCAACACATAACCAAGAAATCCTCGAAATCGTGTACCTCGACCTTGAAAAACATCCGTTATGCAAGTCATGGCAATACTCCCAAGACTCGCCACAAGATCGGGCTATCGAGGTTATCTCACCAACAACTGCACAAAAGAGATTTCGATGTCGGCAAAACTCGTATTCGAGCTGCAACGATAAAATTGTGACGACAACACCTCGGAGCTCAACTCCGGGACACCGCCACAACCCCTAAATGTCGAGGCACCAAGAACAATGTTCTCGTCACAAAACCATCGGAACGATTCCAAGATACCCACGTGATCCTAAAAATTTTTAGTGAAACTTGAGAAGAGAAGAGTCAAAACTCTACGTCGGGATACCTCACCGTAAGGTCAAGGACTGGGAAGCAAAAGAATCCTACTCTCCGATATATATAATCCTAAGACTCAAAACATTTTCCATTCTAGACTCAACAACGTCAGCAAACAATCAAGTAGGGGGCTCCTAAGTCGGGGAAGGCTCTGATTACCAACTTAGCGCCCCGATGCGGCTATATCTCCCACGTGTCGAGGCACGACTTAGAGGCATAACCGCATTGAAAGCAATGTCGCAAGTGAGGTAATCTTCACACAACCCATGTAATAATTAAGGGAAAGATACATAGTTGGCTTACAGTCGCCACTTCACACAAAGTACATAAATAAACATTCATCATTGAGTACACTCAAGGTCCGACCACGGAACCAAAATAAAGAAGATACCCCAAATGCTAACACAGATCCCGAATCGTCCCAACGGGCACCACTATCGATCATCTGGAAACGACACATAGTAACGACCACGTTCCTCGTCGAACTCCCACTTGAGCTCGGTGGAATCATCTGCACCGCATCGTCGGAACTCGCAACTGTTTTGAAGTATCTCGTGAGTCACGGGACTCAGCAATCTCACACCGCGAGATCAAGACTATTTAAGCTTTAGGAGGACATAGTATTAAAATGGAGCTGCAGCAAGCGACTAGCATATATGGTGGCTACTTCGCAAAAGAGAGCGAGAAGAGAAGCAAAGCACGGTCGTGAAACTAGTAGTGATCAAGAAGTGATCCTGAACTACTTACGCCGACATAACTCCAACATCGTGTTCACTTCCCGGACTCCGCCGAGAAGAGACCATCACGTTACACACGCGTTGATGTGTATTTTAATGAGGTCAACTTTGGTTTTCTACAACCGACATTAACAAATTCCCATCTGCCTCATAATCGCGGGCACGGCTTTGAAAGATATTACCTGCAGGGTGTCCCAACTTAGCCCATTATAAGCTCTCACGGTCAACGAAGGATTATTCCTTCTACCGGAAGACCCGATCAATCTCGAATCCCGGACTACAAGACATTTCGACAAAGAATAAAACAAGACCAGCAAAGCCGCCCGACAGCCGACAAATCCCGATAGGAGCTGCACATATCTCGTTCTCGTGGCACATCCGGATGAGCAGACGTCTGCAACCGAAGATGCCCCAAGTTGCCTGTGGTGGCACCGCAAGTGGCTCTAGTTTGGACCAACACTCGAGGAGCATTGGCCCGGGGTTTAAAATAAGATGACCCTCGGGCTCGCGAAAACCCGGGGAAAAGGCTTAGGTGGCAAATGGTAAAACCAAAGTTGGGCCTTTTTGGACGAGTCTTATTCAAAGCGAACTGTCAAGGGGTCCCATAAACCACCCAACCGTAAGGAACGCAAAATCAAGGAACATAACACCGTATGACGGAAACTAGGGTGGCAAGAGTGGAACAAAACACCATGCATAAGGCCGAGCCTTCCACCCTTTACCAAGTATATAGATGTATTAATAATAGCAGATATATATATATTGTGATATCCCCAACAAGTAATCATGTTCCAAATAGGAACAACATCTCCATGTTCCAACAAGGAACAAACTTCAACTTCACCGCAACTAGCAACGCTATAAGAGGGCTGAGCAAAGCGGTAACATAGCCAATCAACGGTTTGCTAGGAAAGGATGGTTAGGGCTGACATGGCAATATGGGTGACATGATATAGCAAGTGGTAGGCATCGCAGCATAGGCATAGCAAAAGAGCGAGCAACTAGCATAGCAAAGATAGAAGTGATTTCGAGGGTATGGTCATCTTGCCCGCAATGTTCTCGAGTTGTCGAAAGCTTGATCCTCGAAAACGTTCTCAACAGGTTCCTCGCTCACGCACTCGCCTCCCGCTCTACCCAAAGCAACAACAAAACAAGGAACCATAATAAAACACGTGCAATGCACAATCAACATGATGCAAAACATGACACGATATGCAAGAAGTGATATGCAATGCGTGAGTGCGCCCGAAGGTGAATGGAAAACAGGCATCATCTTGGCTAACCAAGCATGCCATCGAAAGATGAGATGATTTCGGTAGAAATCGATATAGAGATCACCGGAAACGGATGCACGGGTTGGATATGACGGGCAAAACAAGAATGGTGAGAAACCTACGATAACAACATGATGAACAAAACCATGCATGTGTGCAAACTACCTTATAGCAAGATTCAATAAATATGCCCATGAAAGACAACACATAACCATGATGCAAAAAGACATGATCACAAACTTGCTCAAATGCAGAAACTATTGCCACCACTGAGTTGGTGGGATTTTTCTACCCCAAAAACATATATAATATGTTAGGGTTGCAGTAGAGAAATCAACCCAAAAGCATTAAGTTAAAACCTGCCTAAAAAGGAAGTTGACAGAATTGGCAATTTCCAGATTTGGAAATGTCCAGATTTGGACTTGCCTAAAACAGACAGGGGAGCAAACCAGAAATGGAAACGTGGGGGTAAAAGAAATAAAACTGCATGTGGGGGAGGCGCTGAGAGGCTGACAGGATGGCCCCACTGTCATAGAGACAGGGGCGAAATGGCATAAAAAGGGGGGAGAAAACAGCCTCAGGGGGGATTCGAACCCGGGTCTCCCCGGTGGAAACCTGCCCCTGCTACCACTGGGCTGGTGCGGCGGCGACTGACAGAGGAAGGGCCTCGGCCCTCTACTACTACTGCTGCAGAGGAGACGCACCGAGGAAAGCGAAACAGAAAATAAAGGGGGAGGGCACTGGGTTCGAACCTGTGTCGCATGTGGTGAGAGAGCGGGAGTCAACCAGCTCGGCTAGGGTAGGGGAGTCGGTAGGATCAGCGACGCTAGCTACTTGGCTAACTACCAGGCCCTACTCGAGGCAGAGACAACAACCGACGACGCCGGCGAGGCAACGGCGGCTACAGGGAGCTCTGCGCCCTCGGACACGACGGGCACACACGAGGGGGCACCACGGGATCTTGAGGGGGCAAAACAAGAAGGGAATCGCGGCAAACCCGCGCGGCAAAACAAACTGAACCCAACAACTACAACACCGCCGGAGCACGCCGAGCGCGACCACGACACGGATCGGACCCTACACTACGGAGATCCAACGACGACAGGAAGGAGCAGGGAGGAAGTGGGGTATACCTCCTTACCCTAGGACAAGAAAACGGCGACGGAGACGGGCTGACGGCGACGAGGTCGTGCTCTGAATTTTCGCCGGGAACCTGTCCGAGAAGAAGACCGAACAGGGGCGTCGACGAACTTGGCGAACCGGGCCCCCGTAGATGACGTCGTGGACGAAGTCGACGATGAGGATGAAGGTAGACACGGGCCGCCGGGTCGTGGTGGCCGGAGAGCGCGCCGGCGACGAGGCCACGCCCTCGGATCGGACCGACGGCGGGCGGCGAGCTTGGGTGGTTTCTTACCTGGCGGCGGCGGCGAGAGGGAGAGGGGAACCCTAGGGTTCGATTTGACCACGCGAGAGGGGATAAGTAGGGCTAGGGCGAGGGGACGAGCTCACGCTCCCCGTGCTCGGGGTCCCCATGGCGCTGGCGAGAGGAAAGGGAAAGTTGGGTGAGAAGGAGAGCGCTGTCGCTGCCAAGCGGGACCGGCGCTGCCACGTGGGCGGGATCCAGCGGGGGTAGATGCGGCTGCGGGTGCGCGAAGGCAGGAGGAGAGAGCGAGCGGGCTGGCGCGCCTGCTCTCGGGGCCGCGGGCTGAGGGGAGCTGGGCCGGCTCGGAGAGGCCGGAGCCCAGGTAGAGAGGGAAGACGCTGGGCTGCCCTGCTGCTGCTGCCTCCTTTCTTTTCTCCTTTTCAAAAATAAAAAGGAAAAGAAAAGAAAGTGCAGAAAGAAAAGAAAAGGGTTTGAGTGAAAGGAAAATATCCCCACACTCCTGGAATTCACCACTATTTAAATAAATTGTAATGGACATTTTTAGAGGTAGAAAAATAATGCAAGTTTGGAAATATTTCAAACTTGTGTCATTTTTGAACCTAACCATAACAACTTCAAATGAGGAGATATTTGGCAGAGAGTTTTAGTGCAAAGAGCATGATTTTTAGGGAGAAGATGAACATTAATTGAGAAAGGAAATATATGGCATTTGAAAAAGGAAGAAGTAGAGGGAAGGAGGAGATGGTAATGCAAATAGGAATGGCACATGCAACCACATGACATGCAAGGGAAAACCACAACCACATGACATGCAAGAGAACCCCACAATCACATGACAAGAAGGGAAATGCAAGATGACAAGAGGCACAAATGCAATAAGGCAAAAGGAGCAAACAAGAAAAGAGAAAACCCAACATAACCAAACCAAAGAGGCCAAGCATGACAAAAACCCACAAGACTTGGATGAGGTCAAATTGATATATTGCCCAAAAAGGGGAAGTTTACATCCAGGGTGTTACAGCTCGTCAACACCCGTTGTATGTGAACGTAAGAATCCATCACACCCGATCATCACGTGGTGCTTAGAAGCGACGAACTTTTGGCAACGGTGCACAGTTAGGGGAGAACACTTCTTGAAATTGTTGTAAGGGATCATCTTATTTACTACCGTCGTTCTAAGTAAACAAGATGCATAAACATAATAAACATCACATGCAATTATATAGTAGTGACATGATATGGCCAATATCATATAGCTCCATTGATCTCCATCTTCGGGGCTCCATGATCATCATCGTCACCGGCATGACACCATGATCTCCATCATCATGATCTCCATCATTGTGTCTCCATGAAGTTGTCTCGCCAACTATTACTTCTACTACTATGGCTACCGGTTAGCAATAAAGTAAAGTAATTACATGGCGTTGTTCAATGACACGCAGGTCATACAATAAATAAAGACAACTCCTATGGCTCCTGCCGGTTGTCATACTCATCGACATGCAAGTCGTGATTCCTATTACAAGAACATGATCAATCTCATACATCACATATCATTCATCACATTCTTCTTGGCCATATCACATCACATAGCATACCCCGCAAAAACAAGTTAGACGTCCTCTAATTGTTGTTTGCATGTTTTACGTGGCTGCTATGGGTTTCTAGCAAGAACGTTTCTTACCACGCCAAACCACAACGTGATATGCCAATTGCTATTTACCCTTCATAAGGACCCTTTTCATCGAATCCGTTCAACTAAGTGGGAGAGGCGGCACCGCTAGCCACCTTATGCACCAAGTGCATGTCGGTCGGTGGAACCTGTTTCACGAAGAGTACGTAAGGTCGGTCCGGCCGCTTCATCCCACAATACCGTCGAAACAAGATTGGACTAGTAACGTAAGCATATTGAACATCATCAACGCCCACAACTACTTTGTGTTCTACTCGTGCAAAGAATCTATGCAATAGACCTAGCTCATGATGCCTTTGTTGGGGAACGAGCAGAAATTCAAAATTTTCCTACGTGTCACCAAGATCTATCTATGGAGAAACTAGCAACGAGGGAAGGAGAGTGCATCTACATACCCTTGTAGATCGCTAAGCGGAAGCGCTCAAGAGAACGGGGTTGAAGGAGTCGATTGTCGTGATCCAAATCACCGGAGATCCTAGTGCGAACGGACGGCACCTCGCGCTCAACACACGTACAGCCGGTGACGCCTCCCACGCCTTGATCCAGCAAGGAGAGAGGGAGAGGTTGAGGAAGACTCCATCCAGCAGCAGCACAACAGCATGGTGGTGATGGAGGAGCGTGGCAATCCCGCAGGGCTTCGCCAAGCACCAAGGGAGAGGAGGAGGAGAAGAGGCAGGGCTGCACCAAGAGGAGAAGTTCTCATGTGTGTTGGGCAGCCCAAAACCTCAAGTATATATAGGGGGAAAGGGGGGCTGAGCCCCCTTTAGGGTTTCCCACCCCAAGGGGTGCGGCCAGCCCTAGATGGGACTTGGGGGCGGCCAAGAGGGGAGGAGTGCCTCCCAAGTCAAGTGGAGGCCCTCCCCTTAGGGTTTCCCCTTCCCATGCGCATGGGCCTTGGGGGCTGGTGCCCCTGGCCCATTAAGGCTAGGGCGCCCCTACAGCCCATGCTACTGTATTGGACGTGGTGGAACAATTTCCAGACCTCCGGAATCCTCCGGAACCTTCTCGAAGCTTCCCGGTACAATACCGAAAAAACCCGAACTTTTTCCGTAACCCGAACAACAACTTTCCATATATAAATCTTTACCTCCGGACCATTACGGAACTCCTCGTGACGTCCGCGATCTCATCCGGACTCAACAACATTCGGTAACCACATACAAACTTCCTTTATAACCCTAGCGCCATCGAACCTTATGTGTAGACCCTACGGGTCGGGAGACATGTAGACATGACCGAGACGTTCTCCGATCAATAACCAACAGCGGGATCTGGATACCCATGTTGGCTCCCACATATTCCACGATGATCTCATCGGATGAACCACGATGTCAAGGACTCAATCGATCCCGTATACAATTCCCTTTGTCTAGCGGTATTGTACTTGCCCGAGATTCGATCGTCGGTATCCCGATACCTTGTTCAATCTCGTTACCGGCAAGTCTCTTTACTCGTTCCGTAACACATCATCCCGTGATCAACCCCTTGGTCACATTGTGCACATTATGATGATGTCCTACCGAGTGGGCCCAGAGATACCTCTCCGTTTATACAGAGTGACAAATCCCAGTCTCGATTCGTGCCAACCCAACAGACACTTTCGGAGATACCTGTAGTGCACCTTTATAGTCACCCAGTTACGTTGTGACGTTTGGTACACCCAAAGCATTCCTACGGTATCCAGGAGTTGCACAATCTCATGGTCTAAGAAATGATACTTGACATTAGAAAAGCTTTAGCATACGAACTACGATCTTTGTGCTAGGCTTAGGATTAGGTCTTGTCCATCACATCATTCTCCTAATGATGTGATCCCGTTATCAATGACATCCAATGTCCATGGTCAGGAAACCGTAACCATCTATTGATCAACGAGCTAGTCAACTAGAGGCTTACTAGGGACATGGTGTTGTCTATATACCCACACATGTATCTGAGTTTCCTGTCAATACAATTATAGCATGGATAATAAACGATTATCATGAACAAGGAAATATAATAATAACTAATTTATTATTGCCTCTAGGGCATATTTCCAACAAGACCCAACCAAAGTTCGCCATAGCAACACTTCCTTTCAAGGAGTAATGCCAGGCCCATATGCCCATTGTACGGGCTCCCTACTTCTAGAAGTTGTGTTCGGCTCATCCGACAACTTCCGTCGCGAAAAGTTAGTCTTCCACATCGCTCCATTCAAAAGTAGCTATCAAGCACTATTGGGACGCGAAGCTTTCGCCCGCTTTAACGCAATACCGCATTATGCATCCCTTATGCTTAAAATGCCTGGTCCACGCGGCATCATCGCATTAAAGGGAAACTTCGAGTGTTCCTCGAACTCGGAAGAATGTGAGGCTGCCTCGGCAGCCACACACTAATCCGGCTTTGCTGATCAAAGCACCTAAATAGGTCATTCAGACCCCGGACACGGTTAGGCGAGTCCGGCATAAATAAACAAGGGGCTTACTAGCCGCATACCCCCTTACAAGGGGCTCCACGCATGCATAACAAAATAGACAATAAAGCTCAATTTTATTCATTTTTTGAATCTTACTCCGTTTATTTTAAATACATTTTTCGCACGATCTTTTTTTCAACATAGTTCCTCTCTTTTACAGATGAACATCGTGCTACACCCGTCCAGGACACGGCACAACGGAGACACGGGCGCAGACGTGCAGTAGGGACCCGTTGCAAGGATTCTTTTTAGATTAAGACCCTGCGTAAACCTTTTTACTGTCTCTTCTTGATACACATCCTCCGGCTTCTTGATATAGCCGAAGAGGAGGCTGGTGTTTTGGCATCGGCCGCGCCAGAATTTTGCTCGTACCTGGACACGAGGGGCTTGTTATCAAGGGCGTTGTTCGACCCGTTTTCATAAAGACCGAATACCTTAGGGAGTGTTCGGCGTCTCGAGTTAGGCCTTATATGCATCAGCTCCGAATCATGTCTTTGGTCAAATGTTGGGTTTTCCCGGCTCCTGTGTTTTGCTGCCTTACGTTCCGCTATATCGGCTAACGCAGCACCAGGAGAACTACTGTGATTGTGCCCCGGTTCGGCCGGGAGAGCACCTCAGTAGAGAAAGCCGAAAACTGACTGTCATGATATAGCGTGAGACTGGTCAACCACTCGATGACCTATCCGAATGTTTAGAATTCCTCCGCATTAACGAAGGACCGTTTTCCGGTCAGGCACATACGCGCCCCGAACTCGGGAGAGCGCGGTGCCACCAGGGGCTATATAGTAGCCCCACCATCGAACTCCTATGGCTAAGTGAAAGTGATAAAGCATTATAGTCCGGTTGCCTAGTTTGCTACGCTATCACCTCCTTTACAGGACCAAGACGTTGGATTAAGTGTGAAAACACGCTTTTTTGCAAACACCCCGGCATTATGTGCGTGGGGGCTGAAGCCGAAGACTGCCATCTTTCAGGTTATATACACATATACATTAACGGCCGCACAGGAGGTATTTGACTACTTGGACGCACAAGTATAAAAACATATTATATTTTACTGAAACATTGTTTCGCAAATCATACATGTCATTAGAACATAATATCCTTCGAGCACTGCGTCTCTATTAAACGAGCGCCCTGCGGGACTTCCTCAAAATAGTGCTCGATAGGCACTCGGCTTCCGTCCGAACTCGGGGATTGCGTCTCTATTAAACGAGCGCCCTGCGGGACTTCCTCAAAATAGTGCTCGATAGGCACTTGGCTTCCGTCCGAACTCGGGGATGCAACGTCGGTGGCCTTCATATTCGCCCAGTATGTCTTGACACGGGCAAGAGCCATCCGCGCACCCTCTATGCATGCCGACCGCTTCATCGCATCAATATGCGGCACCGCGCCAAGGAACTGCTGCACCAAGCCAAAATAACTCTTCGGCTCGGGCCTTTTCGGCCACAAATGAGTCACGACATCCTTCATGGCAAGTCCGGACAACCTATTCAGCTCATCCCATTGGCTAACCAATCGGTTAACGGAAGTGGACGCTATGGACTATGAAACTGCGACCAAAAAAGTTCTTCCAATCCATGATCCTTTTGACCTCGGAAGTGTTCGGCCGCGTCTACGGCACTCGCGGCCAAGTCCAGATAAGCATCCTTCGCACCCCACAGCCGTCCCAACGGAGCATACTTAGGGTCCGTGAATTTCCTCCGCAGCAGAAAGGGCCTTCCAGCCGCAATTTCTCCGGCCTGACGTAGCTCCTCCTCCATAGCTCTCATCGCAGAGCAAGCATCCCTGGCCTTGGTGGCGGCCTTTTTCAGGTCCTATTGCTCCGCTCGACCTTCTTTATCAAGAAGCGCGCAGCGGTCGGCAGCATGCTTTAACTTCACGGCCATTTCGGCTATTTCTTTCTTGCTTCGGCAGTGAGCAGCCTGTTCGGCTTTTAGCTCTTCGGCTGCCTTCAAGGCAGCCGCATCACTTTTTCTGGCTTGCTCCTTGACTCGGGCGAGCTCCGCCCGAAGATTCTCTATAGCAGCGGCACCATCTGCATCAAGCATACATGTTGTAAGGCATGGGCGTCAGGCTCCCTCACCAGGTGTCCGCGGAGAAATTGCATACCTTGTGACTCGTCAAGCCGCTTATTGACAAGAGTGATGTCCGCATCCGCCACGTCAAGTTGCCGCTTTAGTTCGGCAAATTCATCAGTCCGGCTGGCCACCGGACGCTTCGCCACCTATATGGGAAAGGCGACATCTTATAACTGAGATTATGATCCTCGGCGCGCTGTCACTTTTGACAGCACACCGAGTCTCATGGGCTACTATCTATACAGGGCGCATTCTATATGCAAAACTGTCAGAAGGTATATCATTTCACAGTACCTCAAACCCGTCACAAGAACTTCGACGGCTTCATACAATCCGCTTTCAGCGGATGCAACCTTTCAATCACCGTACACATTAACGCATCGATGATCTTACGAGATAGACGCCGCCCGAGCAGATCCCTCGGCTCCGATCACCGCATACCGCTTGGCGCGGACCTTCCGGCCCGCGGACTCGGGAAACCTCCACGGCGACACCTCGTGGTCGCCCACCCGCATGAAGGTGCGGCAGGTGGAGGCGTTCGCTCTCCATCATGTCCGGACGAAGATCCTCAAGACGAGCTCACGAGAAGGGCTGAGATCCGAACTACAAGTTAAAATTTCGTTATCTTCGTAAATAAAAACAGGATGTCCCTTATTACAAGACTCCTCTTTCTACTTACGGCTCATTGAGGGCTGATCCCCTTGGGGGAATAGTGCGGCTGGGGTGTTTCCCAGTGCCGGACTCTCTGGCGAAGATTTCTTTCCCCGCTTTGAGGCCTTGGCCTCCGGATCTTCAGAAGCGGTCCTCTTCTCCCCCTTGAGGGTGGGATTCTCGATCCCTCCTTCCTTGAAAACCTCCTTCGTGGAGGCAGTAGCTTCCTTGTTCCCCCCTTCACCCTCTTCCAAGGGCGCAGCCGTCAGCATCTTGGTTAACACAGGATCTGGCGTGGTCTCAGGAAGGGGGGTCGGACACCTTATTGGCTTTGCTTTCGCTATCCACTCATGTTCAAGGGACAGCTCTTTAAAGGGCAAGTTTATGATAAATGTATGGATAGTGTGTCCGGGCACGGGACTACTTACTTGAGTATCCGGGCGATTGCAGCTTAGACCCGCGTCCTCGGTCAAGTCCGGACACTTCTCTTGTGATCCGAAGAACAGTTTATACATCTCCACGGGCGTCGCACCCATAAAATGTTGGAGAGCTCGTGGTCCCTCCGGATTAAATTCCCACAGGCGGAGGGGGCGACGTTTGCAGGGCAGAAGGCGCCGAATCAGCATGACCTGCGCCACCACGACCAGATTGATCTCTCTCCCTTGGAGGTCTCGAATACGGCCCTGCAGCAGGGGTACGTCCTTAGACGGCCCCCAGTCAAGCCCTTTGTTGACCCATGACACCAGCCATTGTGGAGGACCCGAGCGAAATGCCGGTGGGGCCACCCATTTGGTGCCCCTGGGAGCGGTGATATAAAACCACTCCTGTTGCCACAAACCGAGCTCCTCTTGAAAAGAGCCCTCGGGCCACGGAGCGTCAGCACTTTTGCTTATAACAGCCCCTCCGCACTCTGCCTGCTGCCCCCTGATCATCTTCGGCTCCACTTTGAAGGTCTTAAGCCACAATCTGAAGTGAGGGGTAATGCGGAGGAAGGCTTCGCATACGACAATGAACGATGAGATGTGGAGGATAGACTCCGGATCCAAGTCATGGAATTCCAGCCCATAATAAAACATGAGCCCCCTCACAAAGGGGTCCGTCGGGAAGCCTAAACCCCGAAGAAAGTGAGACACAAATACCACGCTCTCACCAGGCTCGGGGGTGGGAATAACCTGCCCTTGGGCAGGAAGCCTATGCGAAATTTCGCCGGTTAGATACCTGGTGTCTCTCAGCTTTAGCACGACCTCCTCCGTGACGGAGGAGGGCATCCACCGGCCGTGCAGGTTGGAGCCGGACATCATCGAAGGTCTGAAGCGCCTGTATCTTGAGCTTTGGGTGTTGGAACTCGAGGCGAGGGGCGGATTCAATTGAGATTGAAAGAGAGGAGCGGGCCTTGGTCTCGTTATAAAGAGGTTGAATACCAAGGGCCCTCCCCGTGACCGTTCGGGACTCGCCTTCGATAGAGGAGGTGTGCCAACGGGTACGACTAGGTTACCCACACCCGTATTGATGAGAATCCCGGAATAAGGGGGCACGATCTCCGCTTTGATAAGACGTGCCAAGGAAACCGCCTCGCTAAACACGCTGAGGTGGGACAGTAAAAAACGATTCGTATGAAGGCCTGGCCGTGGTGTGATGTCACGCCGCGGAATACGTCAGCAGATCTGTGTAAAAATTATTCTCTCTACGGTGGTATGTGGAACTTGTTTTGCAGAGCCGGACACTATCCTTGTGTTCAAAAACTTCTATGAAGAATTCGGAGGAGGAACCCGCCTTGCAATGCCGAAGACAATATGCGCACGGACTCGTCGTCATTGAAGCCTGGTTCAGGGCTCGAGGGAATCTGGACTAGGGGTGTCCGGATAGCGAACTATCATCTTTGGCCGCACTCGGACTATGAAGATACAAGATTGAAGACTTCGCCTCGTGTCCGGATGGGACTTTCCTTAGCGTGGAGGGCAAGCTTGGCGATACGGATATGTGATCTCCTACCATTGTAATCGACTCTGTAACCCTAACCCTATCCGGTGTCTATATAAACCGGAGGGTTTTAGTCCGTGGGACTAACAACAATCATACCACAGGCTAGCTTCTAGGGTTTAGCTTCTCGATCTCGTGGTAGATCTACTCTTGTACTACCCATATCATCAATATTAATCAAGGTGAGTAGGGTTTTACTCCATCAAGAGGGCCGAACACAGGTAAAACATCGTGTCCCTTGTCTCCTGTTACCATCCGCCTAGACACACAGTTCGGGACCCCCTACCCGAGATCCGCCGGTTTTGACACTGACAACGGTCTTTGTATGATCTGCCATGAGCTACCCAATGTGGCCCATGATGGAACCAACCTAGGACACCTTAGCCCGGCCCACCAGGTCGGGAACCGACGTGGCAAGGGACCCCTCGGTCGGGGTACCATCACATAGGAGAAATTCTAACTTCATAAAGAATCAAACCAACAAAAATAGCATGGCACAATAAGATAGACTCATCAGATCTTAACAATAGGATCTGCGAGGACAGAAACCTCTTTACCTCAATGACATCACAAATAAGAGATTAAGGTAACTTTATTCACAGAAATACCACGACCACTGTTAGACATTGACGAAGAAAACAAACTCCTAAAGATATAATGTTCATCTACCTCTCACCATCAAGATGGCAGTTGGAGGTGATGGACCGAAAGTATCTCAGACGACATCTGTTGGTCTTCAGATAAACCGTAACACACATTAGCTGCGACAGGAACAGTAAGTGCAACATTATTTATCCTCCCGTGCGCTCTACTTGGGCCGACCCTCTAGGTGTGAGAGCATCCTTGGGGTGGTCAAAGAATCGAATTAGCATGGATCAGCCGCTCATACCTAGAGTCCATAATCAGCGGCCTGCGCGCTGGATACTCTGCGACCGCGCACCCCCTCCCTCCTCCGTGCATGATTGGGGCTGGCCCATGTGCGGGTGTGTGATGCCCGTGTTTTTTTCGTTTTCCTTCTTTCATTTTTTTGGTCCTTTAGTTTTTTTACATTGAGAACTGTTCATGAATCTCAAAGTCGAAACAATGGTCGGTATTTCAAAAGAATTTCTTAATTTTAAAACTCTTCATGAATTTGAAAAATTGAAAAATGTTCACGAATTCAAAAAAAGCACACTAATTTGAAAGATGTTTGAGATTGCATAAAATGTTCATGAATTTTTTAAAATGATCACAAAATTCAAAAATATTTTCAAATTTTAAAATCATTTCCAAATTTATAAACAATTTCATCAATTCAAAAATATTTTCTGATTCAAAAAATGTGCATGAATTCAAATAATGTTTGTCGAAACAAAGAAAGTTTATGAATTTCAAAAATTATTCCCAAATTTTGAAAAAAATGTTCTTCAATTCAAAAAACTTAACAAGTTTCAGAAAAGTGTTCACAATTAAAAAATGTTTGATAATTTGTAAAAGAATGTTTATGAATTCGAAAATTGTCCACAAATATGAAAAATGTTCGTGAACTTGGGAAATGTCCATGATTTGGAAAATATGTTCGTGAATTTGGGGAATGTTCATGATTTAAAAAAATGTTCAAGTATTCAAAAAATATTCATGAATTTTAAAGAGGTTAGCAAAAGTAAAAAATAAAAATAAAAAAGGAAAGTAGAAAAAGGAAAGAAAGAAGAAAAAGGAAAGCAAAGTGAAAAATAAAAAGAACATGAAAAAAAGGAATAGAATAAACGAAATATAAAAATAAAAGAGAAATTAAAAAAAATGAAAAGATAAAATCAGAAGAAAAAACAAAGAAATAAAATCCATTGAGGGAAGGTTCTAGAACCTTTCAGAAAACCAAAATGGGCCGGTGGACGGAAGGGGTACGTGATAGGTTGCTATTCGATGACTTACGCGTGAAATAAGACTGGCCGCTCATTACCGTGCCCTGGCTGGTTCGGACGGATCGGTTCCGTAGTCGGCTGGGGAGCTGCGAACCTGCAATCTGAATCGGATTTGAAGCTGCAAGTAAGACTGGCCCCCCATCGTGTCAGCGGCCAATATATTACGCACCGATCAAACCCTATCGCCGGCACCGCGCGCTGACATCGTCTAGACGTCTACCCCAATCCTCCAGCTCCTCGAAACGGGCTCCCCTGACTAATCATCATCATCTGTGCAGCAGGGCAAAGGGATGGAGGAACGAACCAAGCATGACGACGACGACAGGCTGAGCGCGCTCCCCGACGACGTCCTGCTCGCCGTCCTCCAGCTCCTCGACGCGGGCACCGCCGTCAGGGTCGGCGCGCTCGCGAGACGATGGAGGCACCTCCGTTGTCTGCTTACCGATCTCACCATCGACGTCGCTGACCTGGTACCGCCTTCTCCGGACCCCTCTTCTCCTTGTCGGACGGTGCACGATATGATGATGGCCTACACCGCCGCCACGGCGTGGTTCCTCACTCCGAACAAGCAACGGAGCATCAAGAGCCTGCGCCTCACGTTCTACCTCGTGGACCCTTACCTGCGCTCCATCGGAGACGCCGTCGCCGAGAGCTGCTGTGGAAGCACGGCCGAGGCCCTGGAGTTCGTCATAAGGGCAGAGGTCGACGTGCTCACGGTGAACGATGCGGAGCGCGCCATGCTTGGGCGGCGCTTCATGTCGTTCCTTGGTGCTTGCCCCGTCGCTTTCGGTGGGCTCACCAGACTCTCCCTGCAGAACCTCTGTTTCGGCGACTCCGATATCGCGGATCTCCTCGGCAGCTGCAGTCGACTAGAGCTCCTCTCCTTGAGCCATTGTGGCTCTAGCTCCGAAGACATGCTACTACGCATAGACGCTCCCACATCTTCGCTCCTGACCTTGGAAATCCGCCAGCCTTTCTTCCATGGAGTTGAGCTGACCAGTGTGCCGAAACTGGAGCGGCTTTTCTGCGACGAGGAAGTTCATAGCTTTCACGGGAGCTGCCCAGCAGTGCGGTTTGGACATGTTCCTTGCCTTGACGACGTATACCTCTCAACGATACATCTGCGTTACTACTATCAAAATCCAAGAGAGCTCTTCCCCGCCTTCAGTAACCTCAGAGCTATTTGTCTCAACAACTTGGCAACTCACAGACTGGTGGGGACTCTTTTCATCCTCCAAGCCGCACCTTTGCTGAACAAACTCTCTATTAAGGTACGCCTTGTTTTCTTCCCTAAATTTCGTATTGCAAACACATGCAAGCCCATCACTAGTGCAGAACCGGGCAATAGCACCGGTTCGTAAGGCCTTTTAGTGCCGGTTCCACAACCGGCACTAAAGTGTGGTCACTAAAGCCCTCCCTTTAGTATCGGTTCAGCACGAACCGGTGCTAAAGGCCAACCACGTGGCACGAGGCAGCTCCGGGGGCAGGGAGCCCTTTAGTACCGGGGGCAGGTACTAAATGTTTGTGGGTTTTTGTTTTATTTTTTATTTTTCAATTAAATTTGTGTTATCAATTTAATTTAGGATTGTTTTACGTTACAGTGAGTTGTAGTGGTCATCATCATCATCATCATCATCGCATATTAATAAATAAATAAACTTTAGCTAGCTAAAAATCATCATAGTCGTCATTATAGTTACCACTACTATTTAATCATCATAGTCATTACCGCTAGCTATCTAATCACCAACATAATCATCGAGTTCACTTTATAACAGAAGCAAAGATATCATCGAGTTCAACATAATCATCACCAACATCGAAGTTCAGGACAATACGGACATGCATGAGAAAGGACAAGTACTAATTAATTAAGAGCATGAACTAGCTAGATACTCCTGCTGCTCCCTCTCAGGTAGAATAGCATAGAACATGTATAGCTCTCCTGATTCATCATACCGGAGCATGCAGATGAATCTGTCTCCTAATCTTGGGTTGCGCTTCTCCTTGCTGCCCCCATAGTACTTCTCTGCGATCGTTTACAATTTTGCTCCAATCTTTCACTATTAAGCATTCTTCGCTTTCAGAAATCCTGAATGCACTCATGTGTAATGTAGGAAATCTTGGTCGTAAGCTAACCATTGACATGCGACCTTTTGTCTCGATCCACTGAGGCACAACTGTCATCGGAAGTCCATGTTGATGAAAGAACATCGTATAGTAATTAATATACTAAGCAATGAAAGTTTAGCTTTAAAAATAATGTATGCAAAGATGCACTAATTAAGGACAAATAGTTAAAATCTTACCATCTTTCGATTATAGATGTGACCGTAGTTCAATACGATCACCATTGGTCGCACGTTTTGAGTACTAACATTTCTAAGTTCAGGAAAAAAAATTGTCTTGACAGTATTAAGATCCTCAAGCCATGAAACATAATGACTTATCTCCTCGCAGTTTAGTTGAGCCCCGGGGCAGTAGTAGGTCCTGTCTACCAAGCGCCGGACATGTTTGCTTGAACGAAATAAGCTGACAATACAAATTGGTTGTCAACTATTTTGAATAAACTGTATCAAAGACATAAACATATGCATGCATGGTTGAGAAAACTCACATAATGGTAGAACTGAGGCGTTTGCACATCGACCCAGATGTCTATATTACCTTCAATATCATCTTCCGGACGAATATCAAAGGTGATAACCATATCAGGCTCAAATGCATAAGCCTTGCATAGTGCTTGCCAAGTTTTGCATTCAAAATGGGTGTATGTGTCTCCATTATATAATTTGACGTTGAAAGTATACCCATGCTCCGTCTTCAAGTAAACTCTCTTTACCTCCATATCATCTATAGCACTAAAACATATCTTATCCAAAACAAAAATTCTTGCATGGCAGGGGATGCGCTAGTAGAATAGTGAAAATTTAAAATTATAAGTTGAAGCAAATGAAGCATAAGTCATGCTTTAAAATTATAAGTTGAAGCAAATGAAGCATATGTTTTGCATTCAAATAATAATTGCCGTTGTGACTTACTGTATCCACTTCGAATGTCTCATTCAGCTTGATGCTGAAGCGCCTACCATCAACAAGGAAATTTCTGTCGCACAGGCCGCGCTGGTCTTCACAGTATTCGCACATAATGAAATCTTTTTCGTCGTCAGATGACATTTCCTATATGTTCATATAGGTGAAACATTAAACACTTATTACTATCTAACATTAATTAATATCTAGGCAATTCAAATATATATCTAACTATATTCATCTCTAACAATTGACACACCTAGCTAATTAATATCTAATTAAATTTTCTAAAAACAGAAAACAGAAAACAGAAAATAAGTAAAAAAATGTGTGTGTGTATGTGTGTAGTGTGTGTATGTGTGTATATATGTGTGTATGTGTGTATGTATGTATGCATATCAGACGTCACGCCGCCTTACCAGACAAGACGAAGCGCCGCGTCTGGGCGGGCGGGCTTGCTGCTGGTGCGAGAGAGCGTCTGGGACATGGGCGGCGACGACAGACGGCGGCGCGTTCGGGCGGCGGCGCGAGACGACGACGACGATGGGCGGCGGCGGGGACAGCGACGACGACGACGGACGACGGCGACGGGCGGCAACGAGGATCGGCGGCAGCGGCGATGTCGCGAGAGGTTGGAGACGAAGTGGGGAGATGTAACTAAATTTTTCGTAAGTGCTATATATATATAGGATGGGCCTTTAGTACCGGTTGGAGCCACCAACCGGTACTAAAGGCCTGCCACCAACCGGTACTAAAGGCCAACTTTGGCCAGGCCAAGAGGCGGGAAGAGCAGGCCTTTAGTACGGTTGGTGGCTCCAACCGCATTAAAGATCACCTTTAGTACCGGTTGGAGCCACCAACCGGTACTAAAGGCCTCGCGCTGCCACCCCAAAGTTTAGTCCCACCTCGCCGAGCGAAGGGCAGCCGCACTGGTTTATAAACTCAGCCGCGGCTACCTCTTTGAACTCCTCTATATAGCAGGCTTGTGGGCCTAAATTCTGCGCGCTGCCCTGTGAGTCTGCTGGGCCTTTAAGGCCTGTAATTGCACACCCGTGGCCTAGCAGGCCCACAGGGCAGCGCCCCAATTTTTTTTATAGTTTTTTTTTCTTTTCTGCTTTATTTTCTTCTATTTGTTTCTGCGTAGTTTTTTGTATAGTTTTTTCTTTTCTGTTATATTTATTTTCTTCTATTTATTTGTGAGTAATTTTTCATCTAGTTTGCCAAAATTCAACATTTTCAGAGTTCATTTTATAGTGATTTTCAATTTCACGGTCATTTTATATAGTTTTTTTTCTTTTCAGCTATAGTTTTTTTCTGCTATTTTTTCTTTTCTGCTATTTTTTCTTTTCTGCAAAACTTGATGGTCAAAGTCTGGAGTTATAACCAAAGTTTAAAAAAAAGAAATG
The DNA here is from genome assembly GCA_021605205.1 of Aegilops longissima. Classification (NCBI taxonomy): domain Eukaryota; kingdom Viridiplantae; phylum Streptophyta; class Magnoliopsida; order Poales; family Poaceae; genus Aegilops; species Aegilops longissima. Next base: position 494,827,123 of record CM038680.1, read on the forward strand.
CCGACGTGCAATTAGTTTTTGCCATAACAGAAGAAGTCCGAAGTTGTAATAAGTTATTAAAAATAAAAAAAAGGTGAAATGCTCGTTAAATTGCTTCAAGCCTTTCGGAATAGTGTAAACTGCATTGCGCATAGCTCCGTGCAGTCTACCATATTCCTGAAGGCTTGAAGCTAAGCAATGTGAGCATTGAGCCTCTTCTTCATCGTCTCTGCACTCAGGGCTTATAAACCGCTCCTAGTCCCTCTCTCTTCGCGAGGTGGGACTAAAAAACAGCTTACTAAGAAACTGTAGTACTGGTTCATCCATGAACCGGTACTAAAGGTGCTCGTGGGGCCCCAGCCTTACCTGACACAACCTCATTAGTACCAGTTCGTGGCACGAACCGGTGCTAAAGGTTCGCCACGAACCGGTACTAAATAGCTCCTCCCGCCTAGCAGTTGGAACCGGTACTTAAGAGCTCCTCCCGCCTAGCAGTTGAATGGTGCATACTGAATGCACAAAAAGTCTGGAGTTGTAATAAGTTTAAAAAATGAAATGCTTTTGTAACAGATGAGTTTAATTTCGTCATAAACCCGAATACTTCGAAAGAGATTGTCCAGTTTGTAAACGAAGTGCATCCAGTTTTTGCCGTAACCCTCTCTACTTTTTTGAACATGATATGTGGGTGAAATGATGATACCATGCCAAGTTTCAACTTTTTCAGAGATCATTTGTAGTGCTTTTCAATTTCCAGGTCATTTAGTTCTCAAAACAAATCATTAAATGCATGAAAAATAGCAAATGAAGGCATAAACGGTTGAAAGTTGATGGCGTCGCTTTGAATGGTGCATACTGAACGCAAAAAATATAAGAGTATTTAGATCATGATCTTATATTTTTTTACAGTCTAAATTGTCAATATGATCTTATAACATCAAAAATACTTTGATCATCAATGATCTTTGTGTGTACAATCTGAATTGTCAATATGAGTCATCAACGATTTATAAACCGATGAAGACTCATATTGCGGCCACAAATTCTACACATAGAGTTCAATGAAGACCAAGTGCTTGTGATAGTTTGAGAAATAACATATTTAAGGTGGTAAAAGGCTTGTTAGGGAGCGAGGTGGAACTAAAACAGCTTGTTATAACCTCATTAGTACCGGTTCGTGGTACGAACCGCACTAAATGGTGATGGTGGGGCCATAGCCTGACCGCAGGCTGACACAGTCTCTTTAGTACCGGTTCGTGGCATGAACCGGTACTAAAGGTTCGCCACGAACCGGTGCTATTGATCGCCGCCACGAACCGGCACTAGTGTACACATTAGTGCCGGCTGAAATTCAAACCGGCACTATTGTGCTTCACATTTGACCCTTTTTCCACTAGTGCATGTGCATTATTGTTTTCAGTATCCATCCCTATTACTGCTATTTTTTCGTACTACTTCATTTTTGTGCGCGGCATGAAGTTTGATCTTATTTCCTCGTCGTAAAATAAACGGCTTTCTAAGCTTGTTCAAAGTCCTACTATCTTATATTGGATTAAACTTATAGAGAACAATATCAACATCTATGACAGCAGGTAAATACACCAAGAAAAATTAGCTGTTGATACTCTTCTCTACAAAGTTGGTCAAACTTGGTAAGCTATCAAAAACAAAAAAAAGAAAGAGCCATTTGGACTTAAGATAAAATTAGAAAATTCATTGATTTGGCTACAAAGAAAGTAGTAACAACAATGGAATTGCGTGGCTACTTTATACACACAAGAATGTATAATAAACAAAGCTAGTACTACATGATTATCACTTTCTATGACAAATTTAGTGTCACCGTTATCATGTAACCAGTCAATAGCTTATTTTACTACTGTTATTTCGCAATCAAAGATAGAAAAATTGAATTGCACATGTTCTAATCATTATGACATGTTCTTGTTTCTATGTACGATTTGTTCTGAGAAGCTATACCAGCCTTTTTTCACTCCCCCGGATCGCTACAACTACAATACCAACACGGAGGGGGAAACACCAAAATTTGAGCATCGCAACTTGAACTTCCTGGAGTTGAAAGGCTTTGCTGGGCTTAGAGAAGACGTCAAGGTGGTGCGATACATCAAGAAAATCCACTTACTTGAACAATGTCCGCTTAGAAATTGCTATGGTGTTAGATGTGCATGTCATGTGGATGAGCCACATACGACTCTATTAAGCAAGGCACTCTCTAGTAGAGCAGCTTCGTCTCCAGAGATAACCGTAGAATTAATCAATGTCCCATGTTGCATTAGTTCGTGCGACGGTGACATGAGCCCCTAGCTTGTGCAGCTTCTTTGTTCATGGTTGATTCTGGTTGTAATCCATAAATTGTTTCTAAGCAAACGGTTTTGAGTTGGGATGGAGTTCATCGTGAAACGACATTTCTCTCTCCCGATTGGGAATACAGGGTGTGTACTTAGTAGTGTTTCGATTTGTTGACGAGTTGTTTATTATAAAGAGGAAAGTTTTAGGACCATGGTCCACAGGCCGCCCGCTCGGGCGACAAGGGGGGCAAACCCTAGCCGCGCCGCTAGGCTCACCCCCCTCCCTTCCTCCCTTCCAAGGATGGTGGCGGCGGGACCTCGGCTGCCCTGCCTCTGCGTGGAGAGTCCCGAATCTGGAGCGGCGGCTCCTTTGGCGAGGCATGGCAGGCTCCGGCGAGCAGTCGAGCGGGCGGTGGATCTGGCATCCTGGCCGTGCGGGCGGCGGGATCCCGGTGGTCGTTGGCGGCCGACGGCGGCTTCTGCGGCGGTCGGTGCGTGCGATCTGGCGCCTTCCCTCCTCCCCTGTTCAGCGTGCAGGCCAGCCTGGTCGAGCCGCGCTTCCCTTGGTCGCCGGTTCTGTACAGGAGGCGTTGCTTGTGGCAGGGATCTAGTTCGGGCGAAATCCCTGGCCGGCCATGGCCGGCCGCGTCGACGGCGACGCCTGAGGGCACCGTTCCCCTCCTTGGAGGCGTCGGTATGGACTGATCTCCTCACTGCCCCTTCCCCTAGGTCTCCCGGGCGAAAGCCCTAACTTTGTTGGGCGGCGGCGGCGCTCACGGCGTTGTTCCCTTCTTAAAGGCGCCGCTTTGGAAACCTTGGGGTTGGGTGGCACTTGTGGGTGGTGGGCGACGGCGGTGGTGCGGCCCTATCCTAGCATGGATCTACGTCTGTTGCTTGGAGATGGACTCGCGTAGGTGGAGGTCGTTGTCTGGCGTTGTGGTGGCGTCGATGGCGGAGGACCTGCCAAAGTTGACACCTCAATCTGCTATGAAAATGTACCACCGAAAGATGGCGGCGCATGTGAGTGCGTCGGACCCGGTATGTGGCTCGATCAGGGCCTCCGGCTTTAGATGTTAGGCTTAGGTGAGAGGTCTGGTTATGTGGCCCAGCTTGCACCCCTTCATCTTATGGATAGGAGTAGCGACATATGTTGCCAAGATGACGGATTCAGGCATATTGTTGTTCTACTTTGTAAGGTCCTCAAGAATAATTAATAAAATGGCCGCATACATCTCCCAGATGCAGAGGCCGGGGGTCATCCTTCTTTTCTTTAAAAAAAAGACCGTGGTCCAGCAGAAGCCACGGTCGGTCATGTTGGATGTACTACTGCTATCCATGTGGATTCGTGTGCTATGAGAAATTTGAATTCTAGATTAGTGTACGAACCTCTGGCTCTAGATTGGGGGAAGGGCGCCTCCTATGATCTTGGGTCTTATCCGCTCGGATATGGCCCCTTGATTGCCTGCGGGCGGCTCGGGGCGTTGCCTGGTGGTGCGCGGTACATGGAACGCGGGGTTCAGTGGCGGTGGCCACTTCCGACGAGGGCGTCACCTTCCGGGTGGCTGGGATGGCGCTTGTTGATCAGCGTGCTGGTCTTGGCCGCTCGGGTGGCAAGACAACAGCGGTTGTGGTTTTCATGCTGAAGAAGGCGACCCTACCCTCGCTCCTCCTCTTCCTTCCCCATTGGCCGGAGATGTCGGTGTCCTCCGGGTGGCCGGATCTGCTGGCGGTAGGTGGCCTGGGGCTCTGGAATGGGGTAACCCCTAGACAGGTGCGCCGGTCACGATATCGATGATGCTCTGGGTGCCGCTTCCCTTTTTGAAGGCGGCTCCGAGATCCAGAGTGTCATCCATGTCTCAGGTGAAAGCCCAAAATCTTCGGATTGGACGGCGACGGTGTTGTAGCGTCATTTTCCTTCCTAAGACGCCGCCTTGGGACGAAGGAGGTAGTGGTTGGAGTTGCGGCTTGGGTGTGGGTCGCCGGTGCTCTTCAGTGTTTGCCATTCGGCGGCTTACAGTGGGCTCCATGGTCCCTTCTGGTGAAGTGATGTTGCGAGGGTTGCGGCTCGACGAGGTGAGGTAGACGTGCTTTTCATCCTCTCGGTTTGTCCTTGGGAGTTGATGGAGCATGTTCTTCCTTCGGCAGCAGGTGGCTCCCTTAGAGCATCTCCACCGCGCCTGTGAAGGCCTCCCGATCGTTTTTTCGCTGGCGCTGAAAAACGGCCCACCACGCCTCAGAGCCCGATTTTACCGGCTGGGCGAAATCAGCCGGCGGACCCAGACCGAACCCGGCGCGCTGGGGGGCGCCCGTGGGCGCCGGGGCGAGTGGTTTTGGCGCGAAAAAGCCACGTCAGCGACACCGCGCCTCGTCTTCCCCAAACGCCTCGGTTCCCGCAGGGAATCAATGGCAAGGCTGCCGCCGCCGGTCAGCCTTGCCATTGATTCCTCACGGGCGGCGTGTCACGGGACAGCGCGCCGACGCCTCCCCTCTCTCGCGCGCGTACACACGGGCGCGACGCGACTATATAAGCCGATGGCCTCGCCCGCCTATGGCCACACCAGCCCAGCCCTCGCCGCCGAGCTATACCTCTCACGAGCGCCGCCGAGCCTTTCCTCTCCCTCTCCCGAGCGCCACCGCCCAGCCCCTCCCTCTCCCTCCCCTCCCCGATGGCTGAGCGTTTCCCCGGAGACGAGGCGGCGGCCAACGGCTTCGGCCGCGCACGCTCCGTGAACAGGAGACTGGCTCCTGTTCCAGGCGAACATCCCGGCGCCGCCGGACTTGCGCGTCGGGCCGACGGGCTGGAGGCTCAGCAACGGGGGAGTGCCCATTCCCCCGTTGCTTGACGCCGTGGCCAAACCCGCCTACTTCGCCGAGGAGGTCGACGTCGTGCGCGCCTCCCTCACCGACGCCCAACGCTCCCTCCCCCAGTACGCCACCGATAACCATGCGGCTTGGGCGGCGTACTTCCAGCGCCGTCAGCAGCAGCGGATGGCGTCCACCAACGGCGCGGTGGTGGTCAGCGGCGTGAAGAACAGCGAGGGGCGCCACCTGTGGTGGGGCGTCCCCGGCCGCACACTCGAGGGTGTGCTGACGCACCTCGAGGGCGGCAACGACCCGCCGTTGGCGTACCCCCCGACATGGGCGGCCGCGGCCACCCCGGCGCACCACCGACGTGAGGGGCCATGGGCACCAAGGAGGTTCGGCTCCTCCTCTTCTTCCTCCTCCTCGCGCTCTTCCTCGCACTCCTCCGGCACTCCGACGTTGCTCGGCGTCAAGACCGAGCCCGCGGCGGAGTCGCCGCTCGGCCAGCGCACTCGCAGTGCCGGCATCGTCATCAACGAGGGCGGCCGGCGTGCCTCCTCGTCGGCTCCTCCTCCGCGCTTCGTCAAGCCAAAGACGGAGCCGGGGCTCGCGCCGGTGAAGGCAGAGCCGGGGCTCGGCTCCGTGAAGACGGAGCACGGCGAGGTCGAGCGCGACGACGACGCGGCCCTTGAATGGGCACACCAGGACTCCCTCAAGATGGCGATGGAGCGCCAGTGCGCCGCCCTGCAGCGCTTCGCGGAGCGCTGCCAGGGGCGGGACGAAGGAGGAGTCGTCGTCATCGACGACAGCGACGACGACGACGCGCCGCCGCCGCCACCAATCCGCCATGGCGACGCCGGGTCCAGCAGGGGCGCCCGCGTCAAGGAGGAGAAGGCCGACGACGAGGATGGCGGCGACGACGGCGACTACTCGGTGTTCAGCCAGTTTCTTTTAGATTAGTTTATTTATATATTTGCTATGTAATAAAAATCGGCGAACTTTATCGAAATATATGCTAAGTTGGCCGAAATTTGTCGTGTTTTAGCCGAACTTCACCGAACTATGCCAAAATTTGGTATACATTTCTATTTTTTAAACGCGCCTGGGGGCGGCCCTGGAGCCGGTGGCTGGGGACCAACTCGCCCCAGGCACATTTTTTCTTCGGCTCACCTCAGGCGGCGATTTTAGGTGCCCCTGGGAGGCCAACGGCCGGAGATGCTCTTAGTTGCAATGCATCGATGGCAGGGCATGGGTTGGTTGTGGATAGCCGTTCTGTAGCTTCTTGTATTTTTTTTCGTCTTTTTTTCTTTCTTTCTTTTTTCTAAACTATGTATCCTTGATGTGGTGGTTGTTTTATATTGTAAAGCCGGGGAAGCCCTCTCTCGTCGATACATGGTCCAATTCCTTGGACAGAGATCACGTGACTTGCCCATGGACAGTCACGCTGTAACATCTGGGTATTCATTAGCCGTCCAAAGCGCATCTAACGCACAGCAGTGACCCAAAGCAAAACAGGGATTCATACTTACGTGGCATCCATCCAACACAGCCAAACAGAGGAAATGCTTCAGACTTGGTTCAGTTACTAGACAATACAAGCAGGAATTTCAGTCTGTTAACAATACAGGCAGCTTATATACGTACTAAATAAACAACATGACATAGATAAGCTAACTTTTTTTTGCATAGATAACTTATAACTATTTTTTTCAGAAACACTAACGCCCACACGTGTGGACGTTTGCATCTCGCACACACGCGTGGATCCGTGTCCATTTCTGGGTGCACGAATCTTGGCATGATTATGGTGCCACGTAGGACTGGGCTGGTGTGTGAGCATTCACGCGGTCGCCCACACGTCCGTTTCAACACACGGAGAGGTTGGTGTGTGGGCGTTTAGCAGTTTGCCTGCACGCCAGTTTTAACTCACGCACAAGGGCTGGTGTGTGGGCATTTGCCATCTCGGCCACACGCCCGTCTCCTTTCCCACACCCAAGCTGCCAGTTGACTTGCGTTTTGCAGTGTACATGGCAACTGCCCTAGTGTAGCAGATGACAACTCTCTCTTTTTTTACCCGAACATGTCAGTTGCCATGTGTTTTGCAGGGTACACGGCAACTGCCCTAGTGTGCTTGTAAGCAGATGGCAACTCTCTCTTTTACCCGAACATGTTGTTTTGCCATGTCTTTTTGTAGCGCTACACGGCAACTGCCTAGTGTTAATATGTGGCAACTCCTAAGGTTTTCAAATCATGGCAACTGTAGTAAACCAGACAATACATGGCAACTGCTTAGTGTTAGTAGGTGGCAACCTCTAAAGTTTTCAAATCATGTCAACTATAGTAAACCAGACCATACATGACAACAGTTGCAGTTGTCCAAAATGGCATCTGGCACTTGACCTGAGATGACAACTGCAGTTGAACAACCATGGAAACTGTAGTTGTCCGACATGGCAACTGTAGTTCAGCGACATGGCAACTGCACTTAAACGGACATTGAAAAGGGTCCGGACCATGGCAACTGCGGGGAGCGTGGTGACTGTCACGCGGGGCGTGCGGGACCGTGAGGTAGGTGGCTGAGAGAGGTTGTGTGGGCGTTATGCATTTTGCCCACACGTAGGCGTGTGAAAGTGACCGCAAGGAAAAAAAAGGTGTGTGAGCGCTAATTGTTTTGCCCGCATATAAGCGTGTGAGCTGGTCTTCTTAGACACCACACAAAACGTATGGGCAGACCACTTAACGTCCATATGTGTGGCAGTTATTGTCGTCATTTTTTTGGAGAGAATGAATCAAAAGATTAGCAGAGAAAATCTACAGGTTTTGCAGAAATAAGCTACAGTTTTTCTTTCACCTAGTGTACTTCTCACTCCCACACAATAAAGGAGTAGAGATATATAAAATATGTGACTCTCTACTTAGTAGCAGAAATAAGCTACAGAAATAGACAATATATTGCCATCCTTCCACACAGTACACTTTTCTTCAGTTTTCTTAAGAGACAACAAGCCACTTGTTATTGAAATTCGGAAGCTCTTGCACAATTTCAGAACCAGGTGCAACTACCAAAATAATGATTCAAGTGTGGAAATTTGGCCAATTGACTTTTACAATTAGGCCACAAAATATTATGGTTAGCCCCAAAATACTATAGTTAATATATCCAAAATACGATCTAACGAACTTGCACGCTAGAACAGATCGGGATCATACTTTTTCACTTGTACTTGCCCCAAAATACTATGGTGGAGCCGACAAGAGCTGATGGGTGAAATTCATGATGCTATTCCACTCTAGAAGCTTCAAATTTGCTCCTTTGTTGTGTTGGGGAACGTAGCATGCAATTTCAAAAAAATTCCTACGATCATGCAAGATCTATCTAGGAGATGCATAGCAGCGAGACGGGGAGAGTGTGTCCACGTACCCTCGTAGACCGAAAGCGGAAGCGTTAGGTTAACGCGGTTGATGTAGTCGAACGTCTTCACGATCTGACCGATCCTAGTACCGAACGTACGACACCTCCATGTTCAGCACACGTTCAGCTCGATGACGTCCCTCGTGAAGGAAATATGCCCTAGAGGCAATAATAAAGTTATTGTTTATTTCCCTATTTCATGATAAATTTTTATTATTCATGCTAGAATTGTATTAACCGGAAACTTTATTTCATCTATTCACCTCCACGATCAGATCGTAGAAACTTTATTTTCTTGTTACGATGATTTTCTACTTCACCATGAAATTCTTTGAACTTTTCAAATTTTCAGACTTATGTTTCATCAAGTAGATATACCCATATATGCTCAAATCATCTGTGAAGGTCAGAAAATAATGATACCAGCCGCGAGCCTCAACACTCATCGGACCGCATACATCAATATGTATTATTTTCAATAAGTTAGTTGCTTTCTCCATTGTTCCGGAGAGCGGAGTTTTAGTCATCTTGCCCATGAGGCATGGTTCGCAAGCATCAAGTGATTCCAAAAGCACATCAACATGGAGTTTCTTCATGCGCTTTACACCAATATGACCTAAACGGTAGTGCCATAAATAAGTTGCACTATCATTATTAACTTTGCATCTTTTGGCTTCAATATTATGAATATGGGTATCACTATGATCGAGATTCAACAAAAATAGACCACTCATCAAGGGTGCATGACCATAAAAGATATTACTCATATAAATAGAACAACCATTATTCTCTGATTTAAATGAATAACCATATCGCATCAAACAAGATCCAGATATAATGTTCATGCTCAACGCTGGCACCAAATAACAATTATTCAGGTCTAAAACTAATCCCGAAGGTAGATGTAAAGGTAGTGTGCCGACGGCGACCACATCGACCTTGGAACCATTTCCGACGCGCATTGTCACCTCGTCCTTAGCCAATCTTTGTCTAATCCGTAGCCCCTGTTTCGAGTTGCAAATATGAGCAATAGAACCAGTATCAAATACCCAGGCGATACTACGAGCATTAGTAAGGTACACGTCAATAACATGTATATCAAATATACCTTTCACTTTGCCATCCTTCTTATCCGCCAAATACTTGGGGCAGTTCCGCTTCTAGTGACCAGTCCCTTTGCAGTAGAAGCACTCAGTTTCAGGCTTAGGTCCAGACTTGGGCTTCTTCCCGGGAGTACCAACTGCTACGTCTTGAGCTTGCGTTGGTTTTCCTCGAAGAGGAGAGGGTGATGCAGCAATAGTAGCGTAAGTATTTCCCTCAGTTTTTGAGAACCAAGGTATCAATCCAGTAGGAGGCTCCTCAAAAGTCCCACGCACCTACACAAACAAGCGAGAACTCGCAACCAACGCAATAAAGGGGTTGTCAATCCCTTCACGGCCACTTCATGTAAAGTGAGATCTAATAAAGATAGTAAGATAAGATAAATATATTTTTGGTATTTTATAATATAGATGCAAAAAGTAAAGATGCAAATAAAAGTAGATTGAAAGCAAATATGATAAGAGATAGACACGGGGGCCATAGGTTTCACTAGTGGCTTCTCTCAAGATAGCATAGGTATTACAGTGGGTGAACAAATTACTGTCGAGCAATGATAGAAAAGCGAATAATTATAAGATTATCTAGGCATGATCATGTATATAGGCATCACGTCCATAACAAGTAGACCGACTCCTGCCTGCATCTACTACTATTACTCCACACATCGACCGCTATCCAAAGATGCATCTAGAGTATTAAGTTCATAAGAACAGAGTAACGATTAAGCAAGATGACATGATGTAGAGGGATAAACTCAAGAAATATGATATAAACCCCATCTTGTTATCCTCGATGGCAACAATACAATCGTGCCTTGCAACCCTTTACATCACTTTGGGTAAGGACACCGCAAGATTGAACCAAAGCTAAGCACTTCTCCCATGGCAAGAAAGATAAATCTAGTAGGCCAAACCAAACTGATAATTCGAAGAGACTTGCAAAGATAACTCAATCATACATAAAAGAATTCAGAGAAGATTCAAATATTATTCATAGATAAACTTGATCATAAACCCACAATTCATCGGATCTCGACAAACACACCACAAAAAGAGTTTACATCGGATAGATCTCCACAAGAGAGGGGGAGAACATTGTATTGAGATCCAAAAAAGAGAGAAGAAGCCATCTAGCTAATAACTATGGACCCGTAGGTCTGTGGTAAACTACTCACAACTCATCGGAGGGCTATGGTGTTGATGTAGAAGCCCTCCGTGGTCGATTCCCCCTCCGGCAGAGTGCCGGCGAAGGCTCCAAGATGGGATCTCGCGGATCTGAGAAGGTTACGGTGGTGGAAATTGTGTTTCGTCTGCCCTCGGATGTTTTCGAGTGCACGAGGTATATATATATAGGAGGAAGAAATGCGTCGGTGGTCGCTGAGGGGCCCACGAGACAGGGGGCGCGCCCTATAGGGGGGGCCCTCCTATCTCGTGGGAGCCTCGGCAGCTTCTTGACTTGCACTCCAAGTCCTATGGATCACGTTCGTTCCAAAAATCACGCTCCCGAAGGTTTCATTCCGTTTGGACTCCGTTTGATATTCCTTTTCTTCGGAATACTGAAATAGGCAAAAAAAACAGCAATATGGCTGGGCCTCCGGTTAGTAGGTTAGTCCAAAAAATGATATAAATGTGTAAAATAAAGCCCATAAACATCCAAAAGGGGTCATATAATAGCATGGAAGCAGACTAAGGTATAGCCTAGTGGTGGGAAGGGGCTGATGCCTTCCCACCCACCCAGGTTCAAGGCATGGTACTTGCAATTTGGGTTTGCTGCACCAATTATACTGTAAGGGGTTCCCTTACAGTCTTTCTGTAAAAAAATATAATAGCATGGAACAATCAAATATTATAGATACGTTGGAGACGTATCAACAACTTGCTTGCTATTCTTCTTGAAGTTCCCCTTCTTTTCTTTGCCCTTTTTCTTGAAACTAGTGGTCTTGTTAACCATCTAGCTACACTGGATGCTCCTTCTTGATTTCTACCTCCGCGGCATTTAGCATCGCGAAGAGCTCGGGAATTGACTTTTCCATCCCTTGCATGTTATAGTTCATCACAAAGCCTTTATAGCTTGGTGGCAGTGATTGAAGAACTCTGTCAGTGACACTATCATTAGGAAGATTAACTCCCAGCTGAGTCAAGTGGTTATGGTACCCAGACATTCTGAGTATGTGTTCACTGACAGAACTATTCTCCTCCATTTTGCAGCTATAGAACTTGTTTGAGACTTCATATCTCTCAACTCGGGCATTTTCTTGAAATATTAACTTCAACACCTGGAACATCTCATATGCTCCATGACGTTCAAAACATCATTGAAGTACCAATTCTAAGCCGTAAAGCATGGCACACTGAACTATCGAGTAGTCATTAGCTTTAGCTTGCCAGACGTTCATAACGTTCGCAGTTGCTCCTGCAGCGGGCCTTGCATCTAGCGGTGCTTCCAGGACGTAATTCTTCTATGCAGCAGTGACGATAATCCTGAAGTCACGGACCCAGTCCGTGTAGTTGCTACCATCATCTTTCAACTTAGCTTTCTCTAGGAACGCATTAAAATTCAAGGGAACGGTAGCACGGGCCATTGATCTACAACAAAATAGATATGCAAAAACTATCAGGACATGATAAATTAAAGTTCAATTAATCATATTACTTAAGAACTCCCACTTAGATAGACATCCGTCTAGTCATCTAAATGATCACGTGATCCATATCAACTAAACCATGTCCGATCATCACGTGAGATGGAGTAGTTTCCAATGTGAACATCTCTATGTTGATCATATCTACTATATGATTCACGTTCGACCTTTCAGTCTCAGTGTTCCGAGGCCATATCTGCATATGCTAGGCTCGTCAAGTTTAACCCGAGTATTCTGCATGTGCAAAACTGGCTTGCACCCGTTGTATGTGGACGTAGAGCTTATCACACCCGATCATCATGTGCTGTCTCGGCATGACGAACTGTAGCAACTGTGCATACTCAGGAGAACACTTATACCTTGAAATTTAGTGAGGGGTCATCTTATAATGCTACCGCTGTACTAAGCAAAATAAGATGCATAAAAGATAAACATCACATGCAATCAAAATATGTGACAAGATATGGTCATCATCATCTTGTGCCTTTGATCTCCATCTCCAAAGACCGTCAAGATCTCCATCGTCACCGGATTGACACCTTGATCTCCATCGTAGCGTCATTGTCGTCTCACCAACTATTGCTTCTACGACTATCGCTATCGCTTGGTGATAAAGTAAAGCAATTACATGGCGTTTGCATTTCATACAATAAAGCGACAACCATAAGGATCCTTCCAGTTGCCGACAACTTTTACAAAACATGATCATCTCATACAACAATTTATATCTCATCACGTCTTGACCATACCACATCACAACATGCCCAGCAAAAACAAGTTAGACGTCCTCTACTTTATTGTTGCATGTTTTACGTGGCTGCTACAGGCTTCAAGCAAGAATCGTTCTTACCTACGCATCAAAACCACAACGATTTTTCGTCAAGTGTGTTGTTTTAACCTTCAACAAGGACCGTCTGTAGTCAAATTCGATTCAACTAAAGTTGGAGAAACAGACACCCGCCAGCCACTTGTGTGCAAAGCACGTCGGTAGAACCGGTCTCATGAACGTGGTCATGTAATGTTGGTCCGGGCCGCTTCATCCAACAATACCGCTGAATGGCCCACAACTCTTTGTGTTCTACTCGTGCATATCATCTACGCATAGACCTGGCTCAGATGCCACTGTTGGGGAACGTAGCATGCAACAAAAAATTTCCTACGATCACGCAAGATCTGTCTAGGAGATGCATAGCAACGAGACGGGGAGAGTGTGTCCATGTACCCTCATAGACCGAAAGCGGAAGCGTTAGGTTAACAGGGTTGATGTAGTCGAACGTCTTCACGATCCAACCGATCCTAGTACCGAGCGTATGGCACCTCCATGTTCAGCATACGTTCAGCTCGATGACGTCCCTCGTGAAGGAAATATGCCCTAGAGGCAATAATAAAGTTATTATTTATTTCCTTATTCATGATAAATTTTTATTATTCATGCTAGAATTGTATTAACCGGAAACTTAGTACATGTGTGAATACATAGACAAACAGAATATCCCTAGTATGCCTCTACTTGACATGTTTGTCATTTGATGAACGGGATCACATCATTAGAGAATGATGTGATGGACAAGACCCATCCATTAGCTTAGCACTATGATCGTTTAGTTTATTGTTGTTGCTTTCTTCATGACTTATACATGTTCCTGTGACTATGAGATTATGCAACTCCCGAATATCGTAGGAACACCTTGTGTGCTATCAAATGTCACAACGTAACTGGGTGATTATAAAGATGCTCTACAGGTGTCTTCGATGGTGTTTGTTGAGTTGGCATAGATCAAGATTAGGATTTGTCACTCCGATTGTCGGAGAGGTATCTCTGGGCCCTCTCGGTAATGCACATCAGTATAAGCCTTGCAAGCAATGTGACTAATGAGTTAGTTCCGGGATAATGCATTACGGAACGAGTAAAGAGACTTGCCGGTAACGAGATTGAACTAGGTATGGTGATACCGACGATCGAATCTCGGGCAAGTAACATACCGATGACAAAGGGAACAACGTATGTTGTTATGCGGTTTGACCAATAAAGATCTTCGTAGAATATGTAGGAGCCAATATGAGCATCCATCTTTCGCTATTGGTTATTGACCGGAGATGTGTCTCGGTCATGTCTACATAGTTCTCGAACCCGTAGGGTCCGTACGCTTAACGTTCGATGACGACTTGTATTATGAGTTATGTGAGTTGATGTATCGAAGGTTGTTCGGAGTCCCGAATGAGATCACGGACATGACGAGGAGTATCGAAATGGTTGAGACGTAAATATCGATATATTGGAAGGCTATATTCGGACATCGGAAAGGTTCCGAGTGATTCGGGTATTTTTTGGAGTACCGGAGAGTTACGGGAATTCGCCGGGGGGGGGGGGGGGTGGGTCAATGGGCCTTCATGGGCCTTAGTGGAAATAGATGGCAGCAAGGAAGTGTGGGGTGCGCCCCCTTAGGCCCAAACCGAATTGGTTTAGGGCTTTGGGGGCCGACCCCCTCTTTCCTTCTCCCCTTCTCCTCTTTCCTTCCCCTCCTAGTTGGACTAGGAAAAGGGGAACCTACACCTAGTAGGAGTAGGATTCCCCCCTTGGGGCGCACCCTATGAGGCCGCCGGCCTCCTCCATTTGCTCCTTTATATACGTGGCCAGGGGGCACCCCAAAGACACAAAAGTTGACAATTTTCTTAGCCGTGTGCGGTGCCCCCCTCCACCATAATCCACCTCGGTCATATCGTCGTAGTGCTTAGGCGAAGCCTTGCGCCGGTAACTTCATCATCACCGTCATCACACCGTCGTGCTGACGAAACTATCCCTCGGCCTCAGCTGGATCAAGAGTACGAGAGACGTCAACGAGCTGAATGTGTGCAGATCGTGGAGGTGCCGTGCGTTCGGTACTTGGATCGGTTGGATCGCGAAGACGTTTGACTACATCAACCGCGTTACTAAACGCTTCCACTTTCGGTCTGCGAGGGTACGTAGACAACACTCTCCCCTCTCGTTGCTATGCATCACCTAGATGGATCTTGCATGTGCATAGGATTTTTTTTTAAATTACTATGTTCCCCAACAGTGGCATCCGAGCCTGGTCTAGGCGTAGATGTTATATGCACGAGTAGAACACAAAGAGTTATAGGCGATAATAGTCATACTGCTTACCAACATGTCATACTTTGATTCGGTGGTATTGCTGGATGAAGCGGCCCGGACCGACATTATGCGTACGCTTACGCGAGACTGGTTCTATCGACGTGCTTTGCACACAGGTGGCTGGCGGGTGTCAGTTGCTCCAACTTTAGTTGAATCGAGTGTGGCTACGCCCGGTACTTGTTGAAGGTTAAAATAGCACACTTGACGAAAAATCATTGCGGTTTTGATGCGTAGGTAAGAACGGTTCTTGCTCAGCCCATAGCAGCCATGTAAAACTTGAAACAACAAAGTAGAGGACGCTTAACTTGTTTTTGTAGGGCTTGTTGTGATGTGATATGGTCAAGACGTGATGATATATAAATTGTTGTATGAGATGATCATGTTTTGTAACAGTTATCGGCAACTGGCAGGAGCCATATGGTTGTCGCTTTATTGCATGAAATGCAATCGCCATGTAATTGCTTTACTTTATCACTAAGCAGTAGCGATAGTCGTAGAAGCAATAGTTGGCGAGACGACAACGATGCTACAATGGAGATCAAGGTGTCGCGCCGGTGACGATGGTGATCATGACGGTGATTTGGAGATGGAGATCAAAGGCACAAGATGATGATGGCCATATCATATCCCTTATATTGATTGCATGTGATGTTTATCCTTTATGCATCTTATTTTGTTTAGTTCAGCGGTAGCATTATAAGATGATCTCTCACTAAATTTCAAGGTACTAGTGTTCTCCCTGAGTATGCACCATTGCGAAAGTTTGTTGTGCCGATACACCACGTGATGATCAGGTGTGATAAGCTCTACGTTCACATACAACAGGTGCAAGCCAGTTTTGCACATGTGGAATACTCAGGTTAAACTTGACGAGCCTAGCATATGCAGATATGGCCTCGGAACACTGAGATCGAAAGGTCGAGCGTGAATCATATAGTAGATATGATCAACACAGTGATGCTCACCATTGAAAACTACTCCATCTCATGTGATGATCGAACATGGTTTACTTGATTTGGATCACATGATCACTTAGATGATTAGAGGGATGTCTATCTAAGTGGGAGTTCTTAAGTAATATGATTAATTGAACTTTAATTTATCATGAACTTAGTTCTGGTAGTATTTGCATAACTATGTTGTAGATCAATAGCTCGTGATGTAGCTCCCCATGTATTTTTGATATGTTCCTAGAGAAAAACTATGTTGAAAGATGATATTAGCAATGATGTGGACTAGGTCCGTGATCTGAGGATTATCCTCATTGATGTACAGAAGATTTATATCCTTGATGCACTGCTAGGTGACGGACCTATTGCAGGAGCAGATGCAGATGTTATGAACGTTTGTCAAAGCTCGGTATGATGACTACTTGATAGTTTAGTGCACCATGCTTTACAGCTTAGAACCGGTACTTCAAAAATGTTTTGAACGCCACGGAGCATATAAGATGTTCCAAGAGTTGAAATTTGTATTTAATACTCATGCCCGTGTCAAGAGGTACGAAACCTCTGCTAGTACTTGCCTACAAGATGGAGGAGAATAGCTCAACCAGTGAGCATGTGATCAGATTGTCTGGGTACTACAATTGCTTGAATCAAGTGGGAGTTAATCTTCCAGATAAGATAGTAATTGACAAAGTTCTCTAGTCACTATCACCAAGTTATTAGAACTTCATGATGAACTATAATATGCAAGGGATAACGAAAACAATTCCCAAGCTCTTCGCGATGCTAAAATCGGCGAAGGTAGAAATCAAGAAAAGCATCAAGTGTTGATGGTTAAAAAGACCACTAGTTTCAAGAAAAGGGCAAAGGGATAGAAAGGGAACTTCAAGAATAATGACAGACAAGTTGTCACTCACGTGAAGAAGCCCAAAGCTAGACCCAAGCCTGAAACTGAGTGCTTCTACTGCAAAGGAAATGTTCACTGGAAGTGGAACTGCCGTAGATACTTGGCGGATAAGAAGGATGGCAAAGTGAACAAAGGTATATTTGATATACATGTGTACTTTACTAGTGTTTATAGCAACCCCTCGGTATTTGATACTGGTTCAGTTGCTAAGAGTAGTAACTTGAAATGGGAGTTGCAAAATAAACAGAGACTAGTTAAGAGCGAGGTGATGATGTGTGTTGGAAGTGATTCAATGGTTGATAAGATCACCATCACACACTCCCTTTACCTTCGGGATTAGTGTTGAACCTAAAAATAAATGTTATTTTGTGTTTGCATTGAGCATGAACATGATTGGATCATGTTTATTGCAATACGGTTATTCATTTAAGTCAAAGAATAATTGTTGTTCTATTTAAATGAATAAAACCTTCTATGGTCATACACTCAATATAAATGGTTTATTGAATCTCGATCATAGTGATACAAATATTCATAATATTGAAGCCAAATGATTCAAAGTTAATAATGATAGTGCAACTTATTTGTGGCACTGCCGTTTAGGTCATATTGGTGTAAAGCGCATGAAGAAACTCCATGCTGATGGGCTTTTGGAATCACTTGATTATGAATCACTTGATGCTTGCGAACCATGCCTCATGGGCAAGATGACTAAGACTCCGTTCTCCGGAACAATGGAGTGAGCAACTGACTTATTGGAAATAATACATACTGATGTATGCGGTCCGATGAGTGTTGAGGCTTGATACGTCTCCAACGTATCTATAATTTTTGATTGCTCCATGCTACTTTATCTACTGTTTTGGACTATATTGGGCTTTATTTTCCACTTTTATATTATTTTTGGGACTAACCTATTAACCGGAGGCCCAGCCCAGAATTGCTGTTTTTTGCCTATTTCAGTATTTCGAGGAAACATAATATCAAGCGGAGTCCAAACGGAATGAAACCTTCGGGAACGTGATCTTCTCATCGAACGTGATCCAGGAGACTTGGACCCTACTCCAAGAAGTTTCCGGAGAGGTCACGAGGTTGGAGGGCGCGCCCCCCTGCCTCGTGGGCCCCTCGGAGCTCCACTGACGTACTCCTTCCTCCTATATATACCTACGTACCCCCATTAGACCAGATACGGAGCCAAAAACCTAATTCCACCGCCGTAACTTCCTGTATCCACGAGATCCCATCTTGGGGCCTGTTTGAGCTCACGGAGAGGGCATCCACCACGGAGGGCTTCTACATCAACACCATAGCCCCTCCGATGAAGTGTGAGTAGTTTACTTCAGACCTTCGGGTCCATAGCTAGTAGCTAGATGGCTTCTTCTCTCTTTTGGATCTCAATACAATGTTCTCCCCTCTCTCGTGGAGATCTATTCGATGTAATCTTCTTTTTGCGGTGTGTTTGTTGAGACCGATGAATTGTGGGTTTATGATCCAGCTTATCTATGAATAATATTTGAATCTTCTCTGAATTCTTTTATGTATGATTGAGTTATCTTTGCAAGTCTCTTGAATTATCCGCTTGGTTTGGCCAACTAGATTGGTAGTTCTTGAAATGGGAGAAGTGCTTAGCTTTGGGTTCAATCTTGCGGTGTCCTTACTCAAGGATGTAAAGAGTTGCAAGGCACGATTGTATTGTTGCCATCGAGGATAACAAGATGGGGTATTTATCATATTGCATGAATTTATTCCTCTACATCATGTCATCTTGCTTAAGGCGTTACTATGTTTTAACTTAATACTCTAGATGCATCTTTGGATAGCGGTCGATGAGTGGAGTAATAGTAGTAGATGCGAATCGTTTGATCTACTTGTCACGGACGTGATGCCTATATACATGATCATACCTAGATAACCTCATAACTATGCTCAATTCTATCAATTGCTCAACAGTAATTTGTTCACCCACCGTAGAATACCTATGCTCTTGAGAGAAGCCACTAGTGAAACCTATGGCCCTCGGGTCTATTCTCATCATATCAATCTCAATCCTTTATTTACTTGTTTTTCTTTTACCTTTTTACTTTGCATCTTTATACCAAAAATACCAAAAATATTATCTCTATCAGATCTCACTCTCGTAAGTGACCGTGAAGGGATTGACAACCCCTAAGCGTTGGTTGCGAGTTGCTATCGTTTTGTGCAGATACGAGGGACTTGCGCGTGACCTCCTACTGGATTGATACCTTGGTTCTCAAAAACTGAGGGAAATACTTACGCTACTGTGCTGCATCACCCCCTCCTCTTCGGGGAAAACCAACGCAAGCTCGAGACGTAGCAAGAAGGATTTCTGGCGCCATTGCCGGGGAGGCTTACGCAAAAGTCAACATACCAAGTACCCATCACAATCCCTATCTCTCGTTACATTATTTGCCATTTGCCTCTAGTTTTCCTCTCCCCCACTTCACCCTTGCCGTTGTATTCGCCCTCTCTTTTCCGTTCGCCTTGCCTTGATGTCTTTCTTGGCTCGTTTGCTTGAAATAGTTGGGTATTTATTCCTAAACAATGAAGCCAATATCTTTGGATTCTGATCCGCTTGCCGATCTTTTTAAGGGATCCAATTATGATGAACCAATTCCTAGTAATTTGGATGCACTAGATTATCTTTATAAGATTTTGCCTGAAATCCGTGAAGTAACTCACTATAGATCTTTGAATAAAAAGCATGATTGGAATGATTTTATTATAAATTCTTTTATTGTCAATTGTACTAATAAGATGCAAAACCCTAAGCTTGGGGATGCTAGTCTTGCTATGCCTACTACTTGTTGTAATGATCATGATTGGGGTGATTCTTCTTATGATCTTGAAAATTTATTTAAGCCCCATGATGAATATGAGATTGATAATATTGTTTGCAATAATATTGAAAGTGGGTTCAGAAGAGTGTCAACTTTACATCCCACATATTTGGAGAATATTCAATCTTATGAAAATTTTGATAAAAGTGGGCTTGGAGAAATCATGACTTTAGTTAATGAGAATCCCACTAGTTTGGAAGAGTGTCAACTTCGCATGCATGTGGATCATGTTGACAATATGTTATGTGATAGCTATTATGTTGAATTTTCTTATGATCCTACATGTAATTATTATGAGACAGGAAAATATGGCTATAGAAATTTTCATGTTACTAAATTACCTCTCGTTATGTTGAGATTGCTATCGTTCCTTTCCGCATCCCTGCATATGCTAGTTTTTGCTCGCTATGATAATTTGTTTTTCTATAAGATGCCTATGCATAGGAAGTATGTTAGACTTAAGTGTGGTTGTCACATGTTTTATGATGATCTCTTTGTGCCTCAATTCTTGTCTTTCTTGTGAGCATTATTGAAATATCAATGCCTAGCTAAAAAGGCTTTAAAGAAAAGCGCTTGTTGGGAGACAACCCAATATTTTTCCTTGCCGATTAGTAATAAATAATCCATCTAGATTCTGTTTAGATGTGGTTTTATCTTTTAATTAGTGTTTGTTCCAAGTTAAACCTATTAGATCTTCTTGGAAGATAGTTATTTGATCTTGCTGTAATTTCCAGAATCTTTGTGCTCAGTGCCCGAATTATTAAAAATCACCAGAATGTGATAAAATAGTGATTCCAATTGCTGATGATCAATAAAAAAATTTCCCAGGTCGTATAATTTTGGTAGAACTTTTTGGGTTCCAGAAGTTTGCGTTAGTTACAGATTACTACAGACTGTTCTGTTTTTGACAGATTCTGTTTTACGTGTGTTGTTTGCTTATTTTGATGAATCTATGGCTAGTAAAATAGTTTATTGTGATGCCCTCGATTCAATGGTACACTAATCATACACGCAAATGTGCACGATCAAGATCAAGGACTCGCGGAAAGATATCACAACACAACTCTAGACACAAATTAAAATAATACAAGCTTTATGTTACAAGCCAGGGGCCTCGAGGGCTCGAATACATAAGCTCGAATACACAAGAGTCAGCGGAAGCAACAATATCTGAGTACAGACATGAGTTAGACAAGTTTGCCTTAAGAAGGCTAGCACCAAAGCAGCAACGATCGAAAAGGCAAGGCCTCCTGCCTGGGAGCCTCCTAACTACTCCTGGTCGTCGACGGTCTCCACGTAGTAGTATGCATCGGCGGTGGCATCTGGCTCCTGGGCTCCGACATTTGGTTGCATCAACCGGAAAGAAGAATAAAGGGGGAAAGGGGGAGCAAAGCAACCGTGAGTACTCATCCAAAGTACTCGCAAGCAAGGATCTACACTACATATGCAACATTATCAAAAGAAGGCTGTATATGTGGACTGGGCTACAGAAATGCCTGAATAGAGAGAAGGCCTAGTCCTATCAAAGACTAGCATCTTCTCGAACCCACCATCTTGCAGCAACAGGAAGGAGTAGAGTAGCATAAAGTAAAGTAGTAGAAGTGTTATCAACCTCGGCCAGAGATCCTTTCTCGACTCCCTGCAAGAAAGCAATCCTAGAGCCATACTATCCAGTTATCATCACAATCCATTACTCATCACCATCCAATTCTCATCACAAGTATCCAGTTCTAGTTGTATCGATCGGGATACAACTCCAAGTGTCCGTTACCATAGGACAGGCTATCGATAGATGTTTTCTTCCCTGCAGGGGTGCACCAACTTACCCACCACGCTCGATTAACTCTGGCCAGACACACTTTCCTGGTCATGCCCGGCCTCGGCCAAACAATACGCCGCAACCCGACCTAGGCTTAATAGAGAGGCCAGCACGCCGGACTAAACCTATGCCCCCAGGGGTCATGGGCCATCTCCCCGGGAACTCCTGCACGTTGCGAGGGCGGCCGGTGAGCAGACCTAGCTACCTCCTTCAAAAAGGCAGGTTCTTACGCAGTCCAACCCGGCGGCGCGCCGCTCGTTCGCGGACGCCTATTAAGCTTCGGCTGATGTATACGACGCAGAACGCCCATACTATGCCCACGTGATGGTTAGTGCTATCGGGCCGAGGCCCCTCGGATCAAATATCCAAATCATAGTGGATTAGGAACAGCGGTAACAAGCGAGACTCACGAAGATGTGACCCGTTGCCCGCCTCGAGGACTTGCGGCAAGGGCTAGGAATGCCCGCCACGCCTCGTATTTATCTCGCGGGCACCCTCCAGTCAACCCGACTCCACATCACTGCAATTAAGCTCGCGGGTACCCCTCGTGGTCGACCGTCTTTAGTAACATGGCTCGGTGTAAAGTCATAGTAATCATAGTAGCGTGTGTCTAAACATCAAGGGAAAACCCGAGGAATCACCCCGTGAATTCCACTCGATGTAGTCATCAAGGTGAATGTAAGAGGATTCACCCCGAGGTCCACACTTGAGGGTTGCACGACGCAGTCGTATCGAAGTGGTTAAATAGGAAATCACCCTCGATGACCACGACCGAATAGCTACACTACAGGTTAACATCGGCATCGATGAGGACTCACCCTCGGTACTCGATAGTAACCTAGTATTGTCGAGCAACTAAGGGGAAAGTGATGTGCAGTGCCGGGGCCTGGTCTTCGATCTTGTTGATCGGGTCTTCTGATAATCCAGCGGGGCGGTCGGGACAAAGTGGGGGTCACTGATGGATCACTAACCAACCTATACTAAGCAGTTTAGGATAAGCAGCTAAGGTACAATAGCAGATACAAAAGCAGGCTATGCATCAGAATAGGAGCAAAAAATAACAGTAGCAAAATCTAATGCAAGCATGAGAGAATGGAATGGGCGATATCGGGATGATCAAAGGGGGGGCTTGCCTGGTTGATCTAGCAAGGAGGGGTCATCGTCGACGTAGTCGATCATAGGGGCAGCATCGGTCTTGGGGTCTACCGGAGAGAACAGGGGGAAGAAACAGTAAATATAAAGTAAACATAGCATCACAAAGCAGAACATGGCAAAATGTTGTGTCGGGAGTGACCTAACGTATGGCTCGATAAAGGTGAAGGGGGGAATCAACCAGGAATGTTTTCCCGGTTCCGGACCTGTGTAAGACAGATGACCGGAGGGGGAATGTCCCATGTTCAGCATTCTAGGGACATGTGGCAGATGAACGGACCGCGTATTCGGATTCGTTGGATTTTTCTGAGCAACTTTCATATAGAAAACATTTTCATCGGAGTTACGGTTTAATTTCTCTAAATTTTCAAAGTTTAAACAATATTCTAAAATTACTGGAATTAATTTAATTTGAATTATCCAAAACAGTGCAAACCCTTTTACACACAACAATAGCTAGCCTTAGAGTATGACAGGTGGGGCCAGGTCAACTGTTGACTGAGGAGTCAACAGTTGACTGGTCAAAGGTGAACAGTTCTGCAGGGCCTACATGTCATAGAGCCAGGTTTTAACTAGAGTTAAATTAAACCTTTTATATTACCCAGGGGGCCACATGTCATTGACACAGTTTTAGTAAACTTATTTAGCCACGTTTTATTAGCAGGAGGACCCACATGTAAGTGCTGGGTTAGTAAAAGGTTAAGTTAAATGAGTTAATTAGGCCCCCCTAATCTAGTTGGGTTGGCCCACTAGCAGAGGCACAACCGGCCTCCCAGGCAGGGCACGCACGAACGCACAAGGCGTCGGCGGCCAGAGGTCTGCTCGGGGCCATGGCAGGGCGGAGCCCGGCTCGGCGCAGCCGGCCAGCAGGGCCGCGGTGGAGGAGTGGGGCGGCGGGCGCGCGCCGGAAACAGCGGCGGCAAGGCAGCGTACAGCAGTCGGCGGGAGCAGCGTAGCAGGGAGCCGCGGTCAGGCGGCGACGGCCATGAAACCGGCGACGAGGGAAAGAGAGGAGGGCGGACGGGGCTCACAGGGGGGGTCGCGTGCGAGCTCGAGGGGTGGTGCTGGGGCGGTCCGGCGAGGAGGGCTCCGCGCGGCAGCGGGGTCGGGCGGTGAGGCGACGGCGGCGACGGCGGGCGGTAGCGTCGTCGGGCGCCAAGCAAGGCCTGGAGGTGGTGGCGGGCGGAGGGCTCCTTGCGGCGGCGTTGGAGGAGCTGCTGAGGCAGAGGAAGCGGTCCACGGGCGCCGGGCGGAGCATCGAGGGGGCGGCTCCGGCAAGGGGGTGCTGGGGGCGGCGGAATCGGGCGTCGCGCCCGATCCAGATCGCAGGGAGAGGGAAGAGACGGGGGGATCGTGGGGCGAGGGCAGTGGGAGTCGTGGGCTAGGGTTACGGGAGGGAGTGGTGGTTAGTGGGCAGCGATGGCTGGGCCGGCCTAGCGGCCAGATGGACCAAGAGGCCCGGGGGTTCCTTTTTCTATTTTTGTGTTTTTTATTTCAACTCAGTGTTACATTTAAATGGAGCACCAAAATGACTTTTGTAAAATAAGCAACTTGCCACAAAAAGGTTGGGAGACTTTTGGAATAGTTGCCAATTTTATAAATTAAAAAAGGCATTTAATTTATTGCTTAGGTCACTGTTTTAAGTAGTTTAGGCCACTTAAACACCTTGCAAAAATGTTGGTTTACCACCAATATTAACAAATGATTATTTGCCACATGATGAACATTTTAGTTTTCATGTCTGAGAAATTTTGAATTTCCCTCAAAATTTGAATTTGAATTTGACTTTGATTTTTCATCAAGAGATAATTGGCTCAGTAAGCATGGTGACCTGGGACCATTAATAGGTGATTACTGTAGCATGACACTGGGGGTGTTACAAATCTCCTCACTACAAGAAATCTCGTCCCGAGATTTAAGTGGTGAAGTAAAGAGTAACTTCGGGAGAACTGACCCATATAGGGTTAATTGTCTGGTGAACAATTCAGGGAATGTGACAGAAGTATCTCTCGAGTTGAAATTTAAGAAAAACGTCGAGAGCAAAGTATGAAGGTACAATAGGAAGTTTCAACTGAATGAACAACGATTGATACTTGAACATAGTGTGAGAAAGGGGGTTCAGAGCATCGTGAATAGATCGTCTCTCGGAAGGTGGCTCGTGACATGATATGAAGCCAAGTGTAAAGAATATTTCGGCATCAAGGTTGTACAGGAGGGTCAGGTTTCTATCCTGTGGAACTGTGGGTTATGGGCCCACCATGTGGTTTAAAGAAGGGAAGGCGCTATTCATTTTGCATGGTATTGATAGCAAGACATGTCAGAGGGTAGCCTGCCAGTTATGTCAGCAACAATATCAGTACCAAGGGCGAGGGACGAAGAGAACCATTTTCCTGCTCATTGAACGAGGCGGACCAATCGGCAAGGTTCGCGTCCATAGGTGATTACTGGAATGTCATCAACAATAGTAACAGGGTCTGACTGACAAGGTTGTACATCAAGGCATTTTATAAGAAGGGAATTATTTCTGCTTATAATATATAGATCACAAGAAGGTTAGACAAACCAATGGAAAGGAAAATGAAATTATCGGATTAATCAGACCAATGGAAAGAAAATGTGTTTACACACCAGAATTGGGAGTATATCATTCCCAAGGGGAAGCGGAGCAGGATATAGATGATATGACAGCAAGTCCAAAAGCATTTAGATAAAGGGGGCGAAGGAAGAAACATGATATTACCCATACAGTGGTGTTTGGATAATAGATCAAGAAACATTCGACAGTGTGCTTCCAATGTTCTTGCTGATATTCGGAATACCTCAGTCATGCTTTGAGGTAGCATTAACATGGTGATCCAAGTATGGGTTGGAGTTGAAGATCACAAGAAATACACAATGAACAATTGCAGGAATAGCAAGGAGTCCAAGGCATAGCCAAGACATGATCAAACATGTGTTGGAAAGAAGACAGGGGGGGTTGTCAATGATAACTCAAATCATTGAAGGTCAAGGATGGTATTTCTCACCATGAATTCAATTGTCATCTCAACGGAAGTCAAAATGTTGATGCTAATCATGACATATTTGTCGAGAGGCTCTATGAAGATGCCATCAAGCAGAAAATGAAGGATGAAGTGAAAGGCTATGAGATCCACGGATTCGACACAAGCTCAAAGTCAAGCTTGTTGTTCGAGGTGAAATGATAAGATGAGGAAGATCGATGTAAGCATAGCTCGTCGTCGAAAGTTTCTCCAGGCATAAGGACCAGGTAGCACAATTAAAATTAGCACGATAATGATATATCCGATCAGGCTAGGAATGATGTGACGGAGTATCACTCCAATTAAGTATTTACAAGAGGTAGATCAAATTGGAGGTGGACAGGTGAAATGACTTGCAGGAGACAAGTATTTTAACTTGTCCGGGAAATGGAATTAAGGAGAAACTATGGTCGGAACCATGATTATGAATGATCAAACCATCGATACAAGATGAACTTATAACAAGGGGTAAATATTTTTACGAGCAGCTTCCATGATAAGTTCTACATCGGGTCCATGGGCATGAACACAAAGGTTTAAGGTCGACTCCCACTTCTTCAATGCATAAACTTTCATTCACTCCTCGCTTTGAAGAATTTGTAAAGCGAAGATTTATCTGGTGAAGCACCAGAAGAGTATGACTCACATCTCTTTCGAGTTCACACGAATTTAGGAAAGGCATAGGTTCAACCCATCGGGACATTTTTACGAAGCTATACAACACAATAACAGGAGTGACGAGTACACGCTCGAAAGCAAAGGGTTGGCGATACAGAGTAGATGATACAATTCGCCAGAGGCATTTTGTATCAGGGGAAAGTCGTCAATGATCTAAAATATGAAGGAGCTGCTGGATAGCAATCCACCAAAAGATCAGGTGGTCCGCAAAGGATCTGATGTGAGTATTGGTACTCAACCAGAAGAAGGGATGCAAAGGGATCGGTTTATGGAAACACCTGAATAAGCCGAAGCTTGGATATTGGATACGAAGGTTTTACGATCCAAAAATCGGGGGATCAGAGGCAGAGGCTCTGATAAAAAGATGAGTATATTGATTAGAATTAGATGGCCAATCAATCAAGGATTGATTTACTGAGAACCAACTCATATCCAGAATGATGTCTGAGCCGGAAAGATGAATTCTAGGAATCAACGGAAGATCGGGATTATTCTTATTCATATTGAATCAATAGACTCGGAAAGACAGTGACAAGGAATGCAATGGATATTGCGATACATATGGATGTATCCATAAAGCAGGCTGACAAGACTTTCGGGAGCAATAGGCTGCAGAGGATCTTCGGGAGATCGAATAGCATTTTAAAGAATTTTTGGAAAGCATATGAACAACTGGGGATGAAGGTACTAACGGCAAGGATGTTATTCACGGGGATTATCGATGGTCAGGAACTGCAAAGCAGTGGGCATAGAGTCTCGAGAAACATCGAGGAGTATCCGCAGAATCTTGTGGCGAAGCAAGCGACCATCTGTAGTGAAGGGGCTCTCCGGGATGAAGTGGTTACGAGAACCTAATGTCAGAGTTAGTAAATGTTTAACCCGAATAGAAGAGAGATTAGAGTCCCAGAGTATAGAAGACGAGTAAAAGATCCTAATACCACCCAATGGCGACGTGGGCCCGTAAGACACACAGCCAACGTTAGTAAAAGTTTTTCAGAGACTAGATTCAACTTCGGCCAAGGAGTTGGAAAGGGGGCTACCTACAGGCAGTCGGCTCTAATGCCAACTTGTGACGCCCTCGATTCAATCGTACACTAATCATACACGCAAATGTGTACGATCAAGATCAAGGACTCACGGGAAGATATCACAACACAACTCTAGACACAAATTAAAATAATACAAGCTTTATGTTACAAGCCAGGGGCCTCGAGGGCTCGAATACATAAGCTCGAATACACAAGAGTCGTGAAGCAACAATATCTGAGTACAGACATGAGTTAGACAAGTTTGCCTTAA
This sequence comes from Aegilops longissima, assembly GCA_021605205.1. Classification (NCBI taxonomy): domain Eukaryota; kingdom Viridiplantae; phylum Streptophyta; class Magnoliopsida; order Poales; family Poaceae; genus Aegilops; species Aegilops longissima. The sequence goes on from CM038680.1 coordinate 494,855,201, forward strand.
GAAGGCTAGCACCAAAGCAGCAACGATCGAAAAGGCAAGGCCTCCTGCCTGGGAGCCTCCTAACTACTCCTGGTCGTCGACGGTCTCCACGTAGTAGTATGCATCGGCGGTGGCATCCGCTCCTGGCTCCGACATCTGGTTGCATCAACCGTAAAAAGAAGAAGAAAGGGGAAAGGGGAGCAAAGCAACCGTGAGTACTCATCCAAAGTACTCGCAAGCAAGGATCTACACTACATATGCAACATTATCAAAGGAAGGCTGTATATGTGGACTGGGCTGCAGAAATGCCAGAATAGAGAGAAGGCCTAGTCCTATCGAAGACTAGCATCTTCTCGAACCCACCATCTTGCAGCAACAGGAAGGAGTAGAGTAGCATAAAGTAAAGTAGTAGAAGTGTTATCAACCTCGGCCAGAGATCCTTTCTCGACTCCCTGCGAGAAAGCAATCCTAGAGCCATACTATCCAGTTATCATCACAATCCAATACTTATCACCATCCAATTCTCATCACAAGTATCCAGTTCTAGTTGTATCGATCGGGATACAACTCCAAGTGTCCGTTACCGTAGGACAGGCTATCGATAGATGTTTTCTTCCTGCAGGGTGCACCAACTTACCCACCACGCTCGATTAACTCCGCGGACACACTTTCCTGGGTCATGCCCGCCTCGCCAAACAATACGCCGCAACCCGACCTAGGCTTAATAGAGAGGCCAGACGCCGGACTAAACCTATGCCCCAGGGTCATGGGCCATCTCCCGAGAACTCCTGACGTTGCGAGGGCGGCGGTGAGCAGACCTAGCTACCTCCTTCAAAGGCAGGTGCTTACGCAGTCCAACCCGGCAGCAAGACTCGATCGCCGACGCCTATTAAGCTTCGGCTGATGTATACGACGCAGAACGCCCATACTATGCCCACGTGATGGTTAGTGCTATCAGGCCAGAGGCCCCTCGGATCAAATATCCAAATCGTAGTGGATTAGGAACGCGGTAACAAGCAGAGACTCACGAAAGATGTGACCCCGTTGCCCCATCTCGAGGACTTCCAGCCAGGGCTAGGAATGCCCGGCCACGCCTCGTATTTATCTCGCGAGCACCCTCCAGGTCAACCCGACTCCACATCACTCGCAATTAAGCTCGCTGGTACCCTCGTGGTCGACCCATCTTTAGTAACATGGCTCGGTGTAAAGTCATAGTAATCATAGTAGCTGTGTGTCTAAACATCAAGGAAAACCCGAGGAATCACCCCGTGAATTCCACTCGATGTAGTCATCAAGGTGAACGTAAGAGGATTCACCCCGAGGTCCACACTTGAGGGGTTGCACGACAGTCGTATCGAAGTGGTTAAAGAGGAAATCACCCTCGATGACCACGATCGAATAGCTACACTACAGGTTAACATCGGCATCGATGAGGACTCACCCTCGGTACTCGATAGTAACCCAAAGATTGTCGAGCAACTAAGGGAAAGTGATGTGCAGTGCGGGGCCTGGTCTTCGATCTCGTTGATCGGTCTTCGATAATCCCAGGCAATCGGGACAAAGTGGGGGTCACTGATGGATCACTAACCAACCTATACTAAGCAGTTTAGGATAAGCAGGTAAGGTACAATAGCAGATACAAAAGCAGGTTATGCATCAGAATAGGAGCAAACAATAACAGTAGCAAAATCTAATGCAAGCATGAGAGAATGGAATGGGCGATATCGGGATGATCAAAGGGGGGGCTTGCCTGGTTGATCTGGCAAGGAGGGGTCGTCGTCGACGTAGTCGATCATAGGGGCAGCATCGGTCTTGGGGTCTACCAGGGAGAAGAGGGGGAAGAAACAGTAAATATAAAGCAAACATAGCATCACAAAGCAGAACATGGCAAAATGCTGTGCCGGGAGTGACCTAACGTATGGCTACACGATAAAGGTGAAGGGGGGAATCAACCGGGAATGTTTTCCCGGTTCCGGACCTGTGTAAGACAGATGACCGGAGGGGGAATGTCCCATGTTCAGCATGCTAGGGACATGTGACAGATGAACGGACCGCGTATTCGGATTCGTTGGATTTTTCTGAGCAACTTTCATATAGAAAACATTTTCATCGGAGTTACGGTTTAATTTCTATAAATTTTCAAAGTTTAAACAATATTCTAAAATTACTGGAATTAATTTAATTTGAATTATCCAAAACAGTGCAAACACTTTTACACACAACAGCAGCTAGCCTTAGAGTATGACAGGTGTAATAGGTCAACGGTTGGTGAGGAGTCAACAGTTGACTGGTCAAAGGTGAACAGATTCACAGGCCTACATGTCATAGAGCCGTGTTTTAACTAGAGTTAAATTAAACCTTTATATTACCGAGGGCCACATGTCATTGACACAGTTTTAGTAAACTTATTTAGCCACGTTTTATTAGCAGGAGGACCCACATGTAAGTGCTGGGTTAGTAAAAGGTTAAGTTAAATGAGTTAATTAGGCCCCCCTAATCTAGTTGGGTTGGCCCAATAGCAGAGGCACAACCGCCTCCTGTGTGGCACGCACGAACGCACAAGGCGCCGGCAGCAGAGGTCTGCTCGGGGCCATGGCAGGCGAGCCCTGCTCGGCGCAAGCCGGCCAGCCAGGGCATGGTGGAGGAGTGGGGCGGCGGGCGCGCGCCGGAAACAGCGGCGGCAAGGCAGCGTACAGCAATCGGCGGGAGCAGCGTAGCATGGAGCCGCGGTCAGGCGGCGACGACCATGAAACCGGCAACGAGGGAAAGAGAGGAGGGCGGACGGGGCTCACGGGGGGTCGCGTGCGAGCTCGAGGTGTGGTGCTGGGGCGGTCCGGCGAGGAGGGCTCCGCTCGGCAGCGGGGTCGGGCGGTGAGGCGACGGCGGCGACGGCGGGCGGTAGCGTCGTCAGGGCGCCGCGGCAAGGCTGGAGGTGGTGGCGAGGCAGAGGGGCTCCTTGTGGCGGCGTTGGAGGAGCTGCGGGGCAGAGGAAGCGGTCCACGGGCGCGGGCGGAGCATCGAGGGGGGGCGGCTCCGGCAAGGGGGGTGCTTTGGGCGGCGGCGGAATCGGGCGTGCGCCCCCCGATCCAGATCGTGGGGAGAGGGAAGAGACGAGGGGGATTGTGGGGGCGGGGGCAGTGGGAGTCGTGGGCTAGGGTTACGGGAGGGAGTGGTGGTTAGTAGGCAGCGATGGCTGGGCCGGCCTAGCGGCCAGATGGACCAAGAGGCCCGGGGGGGTTCCCTTTTTTCTATTTTTTGTGTTTTCTTTTTATTTCAACTCTGTGTTACATTTAAATGGAGCACCAAAATGACTTTTGTAAAATAAGCAACTTGCCACAAAAAGGTTGGGAGACTTTTGGAATAGTTGCCAATTTTATAAATTAAAAAGGCATTTAATTTATTGCTTAGGTCACTGTTTTAAGTAGTTTAGGCCACTTAAACACCTTGCAAAAATGTTGGTTTACCACCAATATTAACAAATGATTATTTGCCACATGATGAACATTTTAGTTTTCATGTCTGAGAAATTTTGAATTTCGCTCAAAATTTGAATTTGAATTTGACTTTGATTTTTCATCAAGAGATAATTGGCTCAGTAAGCATGGTGACCTGGCACCATTAATAGGTGATTACTGTAGCATGAAACTGGGGGTGTTACATTTATGATCCATAGAGAAGTTGGAATACAGTAGGTTTAACACCAATACAAATAAAGAATGAGTTCATTACAGTACCTTAAAGTAGTCTTTTGTTTTCTTTCTCTAACGGAGCTCACGAGATTTCGATTGAGTTTTGTGTTGTGAAGTTTTCAAGTTTTGGGTGAATTCTTTTGATGGATTATGGAACAAGGAGTGGCAAGAGCCTAAGCTTGGGGATGCCCATGGCACTCCCAAGATAATCCAAGAACACCAAAAAGTCAAAGCTTGGGGATGCCCCGGAAGGCATCCCCTCTTTCGTCCACTTCCATCGGTAATTTACTTGGAGCTATATTTTTATTCACCACATGATATGTGTTTTGCTTGGAGCGTCTTGTATTATTTGTGTCTTTGCTTGTTAGTTTACCACAATCATCTTTGCTGTACACACCTTTTGAGAGAGCCATGCATGAATTGAAATTTGTTAGAATACTCTATGTGCTTCACTTATATCTTTTGAGCTTGATAGTTTGCTCATAGTGCTTCACTTATATCTTTTTGAGCTTGATAATTTTTGCTCTAGTGCTTCACTTAGATCTTTTAGAGCACGGTGGTGGATTGTTTTAAAGAAACTTGATCTCTCATGCTTCACTTAGATTATTTTGAGAGTCGTTAATAGCATGGTAATTTGCTTAATGTTAATATACTTGGTATTCAAGATATGTGAAACTTTCTTTTAAGTGGGTTGAATACTAAGATAAGTTTGATGCTTGATAATTGTTTTGAGATATGGAGGTGATAATATTAAAGTCGTGCTAGTTGATTAGTTGTGAATTTGAGAAATACTTGTGTTGAAGTTAGCAAGTCCCGTAGCATGCACGTATGGTTAAAGTTGTGTAACAAATTTGAAACATGAAGTGTACCTGGCTTGTGCATCCTTATGAGTGGCGGTCGGGGACGAGCGATGGTCTTTTCCTACCAATCTATCCCCCTAGGAGCATGCATGTAGTACTTGATTTTTGATGACTTCTAAATTTTTGCAATAAGTATATGAGTTCTTTTGACTAATGTTGAGTCCATGGATTATACGCACTTTTACCTTTCCACCTTTGCTAGCCTCTTCGGTACCGTGCATTGCCCTTTCTCGCATTGAGAGTTGGTGCAAACTTCGCCGGTGCATCCGAACCCCGTGATATGATACGCTCTTTCACACATAAACCTCCTTATATCTTCCTCAAAACAGCCACCATACCTACCTATTATGGCATCTCCATAGCCATTCCGACATATATTGCCATGCAACTTTCCACCGTTCCGTTTATCATCATCATGACATACATTACTTTTGTCATATTGCCATTGCATGATCATGAAGTTGACATCGTATTTGTGGCAAAGCCACCATGCATTACTTTTTCATACATGTCACTCTTGATTCATTGCACCATCCCGATACACCGCCGGAGGCATTCATATAGAGTCATATCTTGTTCTAGTATCGAGTTGTAATCATTGAGTTGTAATCAGTGGAAGTGTGATGATCATCATTATTAGAGCATTGCCCAATCAAAAAAAAGAGAAAGGCCAAAAGAAAAAAAAGGAAGGCCCAAATATATATATATATATATATATGTATAAATAAAAAGGGCAATGCTACTATCTCTTTTTCCACACTTGTGCTTCAAAGTAGCACCTTGTTCTTCATATAGTGAGTCTCATATATTGTGCTTCAAAGTAGCACCTTGTTCTTCATATAGTGAGTCTCATATATTGTGCTTCAAAGTAGCACCTTGTTCTTCATATAGTGAGTCTCATATATTGTGCTTCAAAGTAGCACCATGTTTTTCATATAGTGAGTTGTCTTGTTCATACTAGTGGGAATTTTTCATTATAGAACTTGGCTTGTATATTCCAACGATGGGCTTCCTCAAAATGCCCTATGTCTTCATGAGCAAGCAAGTTGGATGCACACCCACTAGTTTTCTTTTGTTGAGCATTCATAGCTCTAGTGCATCCGTTGCATGGCAATCCCTACTCCTTGCATTAACATCAATCGATGGGCATCTCCATAGCTCATTGATTAGCTTCGTTGATGTGAGACTTTCTCTTTTTTTGTCTTCTCCACACAATACCATCATCATATTCTATTCCACCCATAGTGCTATATCCATGGCTCATGCTCATGTATTGCGTGAAGGTTGAAAAAGTTTGAGATTATTTAAGTATGAAACAATTGCTTGGCTTGTCATCGGGGGTATAGAAGTTGGGAACATCTTTGTGTGACGAAAATGAAGCATAGCCTAACTATATGATTTTGTAGGGATGAACTTTCTTTTGCCATGTTATTTTGAGAAGACATGATTGCTTTGATTAGTATGCTTGAAGTATTATTATTTTTATGTCAATATGAACTTTTGTCTTGAATCTTTCGGATCTAAATATCCATACCATTGTTAAGAAGATTTACATTGAAATTATGCCAAAGTATCACTCCGCATAAAAAATTCTCTTTTTATCATTTACCTACTCGAGGACGAGCAGGAATTAAGCTTGGGGATGCCTGATACGTCTCCAACGTATCTATAATTTTTGATTGCTCCATGCTACTTTATCTACTGTTTTGGACTATATTGGGCTTTATTTTCCACTTTTATATTATTTTTCGGACTAACCTATTAACCGGAGGCCCAGCCCAGAATTGCTGTTTTTTTTGCCTATTTTAGTATTTCGAGGAAACAGAATATCAAACGGAGTCCAACCGGAATGAAACCTTCGGGAACGTGATCTTCTCACCGGACGTGATCCAGGAGACTTGGACCCTACTCCAAGAAGTTTCCGGAGAGGTCATGAGGGTGGAGGGCGCACCCCCCTGGGCGCGCCCCCTACCTCGTGCGCCCCTCGGAGCTCCACCGACGTACTCCTTCCTCCTATATATACCTCACGCACCCCATTAGACCAGACACGAGCCAAAACCTAATTCCACCGCCAGAACTTCCTCAGATCCACGAGATCCCATCTTGGGGCCTGTTCCGGAGCTCCGGAGGGGGCATCCACCATGGAGGGCTTCTACATCAACATCATAGCCCCTCCGATGAAGTGTGAGTAGTTTACTTCAGACCTTCGGGACCATAGCTAGTAGCTAGATGGCTTCTTCTCTCTTTTTGGATCTCAATACAATGTTCTCCCTCTCTCGTGGAGATCTATTCGATGTAATCTTCTTTTTATGTGTGTTTGTTGAGACCGATGAATTGTGGGTTTATGATCCAGCTTATCTATGAATAATATTTGAATCTTCTCTGAATTCTTTTATGTATGATTGAGTTATCTTTGCAAGTCTCTTTGAATTATCCGTTTGGTTTGGTCAACTAGATTGGTAGTTCTTGCAATGGGAGAAGTGCTTAGCTTTGGGTTCAATCTTGCGGTGTCCTTACTCAGTGACAAAAAGAGTTGCAAGGCACGTATTGTATTGTTGCCATCGAGGATAACAAGATGGGGTATTTATCATATTGCATGAATTTATTCCTCTACATCGTGTCATCTTGCTTAAGGCGTTACTCTGTTTTTAACTTAATACTCTAGATGCATGCTGGATAGCGGTCGATGAGTGGAGTAATAGTAGTAGATGCAGAATCGTTTCGATCTACTTGTCACGGACGTGATGCCTATATACATGATCATGCCTAGATAACCTCATAACTGTGCTCAATTCTATCAATTGCTCAACAGTAATTTGTTCACCCACCGTAGAATACATATGCTCTTGAGAGAAGCCACTAGTGAAACCTATGGCCCCCGGGTCTATTCTCATCATATCAATCTCAATCACTTTATTTACTTGTTTTGCTTTTACCTTTTTACTTTGCATCTTTATACCAAAAATACCAAAATATTATCTCTATCAGATCTCACTCTCGTAAGTGACGGTGAAGGGATTGACAACCCCTAAGCGTTGGTTGCGAGTTGCTATCGTTTTGTGCAGGTACGAGGGACTTGCGCGTGACCTCCTACTGGATTGATACCTTGGTTCTCAAAAACTGAGGGAAATACTTACGCTACTATGCTGCATCACCCCCTCCTCTTCGGGGAAAACCAACGCAAGCTCGAGACGTAGCAAGGCTCGCGGCGGGTATCGTTATTTTCTGACCTTCACAAATGATTTATCTACTTGATGAAACATAAGTCTGAAACATTTGAAAGCTTCAAAGAATTTCAGAGTGAAGTGGAAAGTCATCGTAATAAGAAAAAGTTTCTACGATCTGATCGCGGAGATGAATATTTGAGTTACGAGTTTGGTCTTCATTTGAAACAATGTGGAATAGTTTCGCAACTCACGCCACCTGGAACACCACAGCGTAATGGTGTGTCCGAACGTCATAACCGTACTTTATTAGATATGGTGCGATCTATGATGTCTCTTACCGATTTACCACTATCGTTTTGGGGTTATGCATTAGAGACAGCTGCATTCACGTTAAAAAGGGCACCATCTAAATCCGTTGAGACGACACTGTATGAACTGTGGTTTAACAAGAAACCTAAGCTGTCATTTCTTAAAGTTTGGGGTTGCGATGCTTATGTGAAAAGTGTTCATCCTGATAAGCTCAAACCCAAAATCAGAGAAGTGCATCTTCATAGGATACCCAAAAGTAACTGTTGGGTACAACTTCTACCACAGATCCGAAGGCAAGATATTCGTTGCTAAGAATGGATCCTTTCTAGAGAAGGAATTTCTCTCGAAAGAAGTGAGTGGGAGGAAAGTAGAACTTGATAAGGTAATTGTACCTTCTCCCAAATTGGAAAGTAGTTCACAGAAATCAGTTTCAGTGATGCCTACACCGATTAGTGAGGAAGTTAATGATGATGATCATGAAACTTCAGATCAAGTCACTACCGAACTGATGTCTACTACACAACCTTCTTCTTGTAGACGTTGTTGGGCCTGCAAGTGCACAGGTTTGTAGGACAGTAGAAAAATTCCCTCAAGTGGATGACCTAAGGTTTATCAATCCGTGGGAGGCGTAGGATGAAGATGGTCTCTCTCAAACAACCCTACAACCAAATAGCAAAGAGTCTCTTGTGTCCCCAACACACCCAATACAATGGTAAATCGTATAGGTGCAATAGTTCGGCCAAGAGATGGTGATACAAGTGCAATATGGATGGTAGATAAAGATTTCTGTAATCTGAAAATATAAAAACAGCAAGGTAACAAGTGGTAAAAGTGAGCGTAAACGGTATTGCAATGCTAGGAAACAAGGCCTAGAGTTCATACTTTCACTAGTGCAAGTCCTCTCAACAATAATAACATAATTGGATCACATAACTATCCCTCAACATGCAACAAAGAGTCACTCCAAATTCACTAATAGCGGAGAACAAACGAAGAGATTATGGTAGGGTACGAAACCACCTCAAAGTTATTCTTTCCAATCAATCCGTTGGGCTATTCCTATAAGTGCCACAAACAGCCCTAGAGTTCATACTAGAATAACACCTTAAGACACAAATCAACCAAAACCCTAATGTCACCTAGATACTCCAATGTCACCTCAAGTATCTGTGGGTATGATTATACGATATGTATCACAAAATCTCAGATTCGTCTATTCAACCAACACATAGAACCTCAAAGAGTGCCCCAAAGTTTCTACCGGAGAATCACAACGAAAACGTGTGCCAAACCCTTTGCATAGGTTCATGGGCGGAACCCACAAGTTGATCACCAAAACATACATCAAGTGAATCACGTGATATCCCATTGTCACCACAGATACGCACGGCAATACATACATCAAGTGTTCTCAAATCTTTAAAGACTCAATCCGATAAGATTACTTCAAGGGGAAAACTCAATTCATTACAAGAGAGTAGAGGGGGAGAAGAAACATAAGATCCAACTATAATAGCAAAGCTCGCGATACATCAAGATCGTGCCAAATCAAGAACACGAGAGAGAGAGAGAGAGAGAGAGAGAGAGAGAGAGAGAGAGAGAGAGAGAGAGAGATCAAACACATAGCTACTGGTACATACCCTCAGCCCCGAGGGTGAACTACTCCCTCCTCGTCATGGAGAGCGCCGGGATGATGAAGATGGCCGCGGTGAGGGTTCCTCCCGGAGGGTGCTGGAACAGGTCCCGATTGGTTTTTGGTGGCTCTGGAGGTTTTGCGGCGGCGGAACTCCCGATCTAATCTCCGTTCTGGAAGTTTTAGGTACGTGGAGTTATATAGGCGGAAAAAGCACGTCAGGGGAGCCACGAGGGCCCCATGAGGCAGGGGGGCGTGCCCTAGGGGGTGGGTGCGCCCCCCACCCTCGTGGCTTCCTCGTTCCTTCCTTGACGTGGGGTCCAAGTCCATCCGGTAGCTTTCCTTCCAAAAATAACTTCTCCAGTTGATTTCGTTCCGTTTTGACTCCGTTTGATATTCCTTTTCATCGAAATACTGAAATAGGCAAAAAACAGCAAATATGGGCTGGGCCTCCGGTTAATAGGTTAGTCCCAAAAGTAATATAAAAGTGGATAATAAAGCCCAATATTGCCCAAAACAGTAGATAATATAGCATGGAGCAATCAAAAATTATATATACGTTGGAGACGTATCACGGACCTCATAGGTCAACCAGAATACGTTCCGCACCAAAGTGGTACTGTAATCCTGTTCTGGAAGTCATATTACTAGACCATGACGAACCTACGAACTATGAGGAAGCGATGATGAGCCCAGATTCCGCGAAATGGCTTGAGGCCATGAAATCTGTGATGGGATCCAGGTATGAGAACAAAGTATGGACTTTGATTGACTTGCCCGATAATCGGTGAGCCATTGAGAATAAATGGATCTTCGAGAGGAAGACGGACGCTGATAGTAGTGTTACTATCTACAAAGCTCGACTTGTCGCAAAAGGTTTTCGACAAGTTCAAGGTGTTGACTATGATGAGATTTTCTCACTCGTAGCGATGCTTAGAGTCTGTTCGAATCATGTTAGCAATTGCCACATTTTATGAAATCTGGCAAATGGATGTCAAAACTATATGATGCAACCAGAAGGTTTTTTTCAATCCTAAAGGTGCTAACAAAATGTGCAAGCTCTAGCGATCCATCTATGGACTGGTGCAAGCATCTCGGAGTTAGAACATACGCTTTGATAAGTTGATCAAAACATATAGTTTTATACAGACTTACGGTGAAGCCTGTATTTACAAGAAAGTGAGTGGGAGCACTACAACCTTTCTGATAAGTATATGTGAATGACATATTGTTGATCGGAAATGATGTAGAATTTTCTGGAAAGCATAAAGGAGTGTTTGAAAGGAGTTTTTCAAAGAAAGACCTCGGTGAAGCTGCTACATATTGGGCATCAAGATCTATAGAGATAGACCAAGACGCTAGATAAGATTTTTCAATGAGTACATACCTTGACAAGATTTTTGAAGTAGTTCAAAATGGAACAGTGAAAGAAGGAGTTCTTGCCTGTATTGCAAGGTGTAAAGTTGAGTAAGACTCAAAACACGACCACGGCAAAAAATAGAAAGAGAATGAAAGTCATTCCCTATGCCACAGCCATAGGTTCTATAAAGTTTGCCATGCTATGTACCAGACCTATTGTATACCCTGCCCTGAGTTTGGCAAGGGAGTACAATAGTGATCTAGGAATAGATCACTGGACAGCGGTCAAAATTATCCTTAGAAGACTAAGGAAATGTTTCTTAGTTATGGAGGTGATAAAGAGTTCGTCGTAAAGAGTTACGTCGATGCAAGCTTTGACACCGATCTGGATGACTCTAAGTCACAATCCGGATACATATTGAAAGTGGGAGCAATTAGATAAAGTAGCTCCGTGGAGAGCATTGTAGACATAGAAATTTGCAAAATACATACGAATCTGAATTTGGCAGACCTGTTGACTAAACTTCTCTCACAAACAAAACATGATCACACCTTAGTACTCTTTGGGTGTTAATCACATGGCGATGTGAACTGGATTACTGAATCTAGTAAACACTTTGAGTGTTGGTCACATGGCGATGTGAACTATGGGTGTTAATCACATGGTGATGTGAACTATTGGTGTTAAATCACATAGCGATGTGAGCTAGATTATTGACTCTAGTGCAAGTGGGAGACTGAAGGGAATATGCCCTCGAGGCAATAATAAAGTTATTATTTATTTCCTTATTTCATGATAAATGTTTATTATTCATGCTAGAACTGTATTAACCAGAAACTTAGTACATGTGTGAATACATAGACAAACAGAATGTCCCTAGTATGCCTCTATTTGACTAGCTCGTTAATCAAAGATGGTTAAGTTTCCTAGCCATAGACATGTGTTGTCATTTGATTAACGGGATCACATCATTAGAGAATGAAGTGATGGACAAGACCCATCCGTTATCTTGGCACTATGATCGTTTAGTTTATTGCTATTGCTTTCTTCATGACTTATACATGTTCCTATGACTATGACATTATGCAACTCCTGAATACCATAGGAACACCTTGTGTGCTATCAAACATCACAACATAACTGGGTGATTATAAAGATGCTCTATAGGTGTCTCCGATGGTGTTTGTTGAGTTGGCATAGATCAAGATTAGGATTTGTCACTCCGATTGTCGGAGAGGTATCTCTGGGCCCTCTCGGCAATGCACATCAGTATAAGCCTTGCAAGAAATGTGACGAATGAGTTAGTTGCGGGATGATGCATTATGGAACGAGTAAAGAGACTTTCTGGTAACGAGATTGAACTAGGTATGGTGATACCGACGATCGAATCTCGGGCAAGTAACATACCGATGAAAAAGGGAACAACGTATATTGTTATGAGGTTTGACCGATAAAGATCTTCGTAGAATATGTAGGAGCCAATATGCATATCCAGGTTCCGCTATTAGTTATTGACCGGAGATGTGTCTCGGTCATGTCTAGATAGTTCTCGAACCCGTAGGGTCCGCACGCTTAACGTTCGATAACGATTTGTATTATGAGTTATGTGATTTGATGTACCGAAGGTTGTTCAGAGTCCCGGATGAGATCACAGACATGACGAGGAGTCTCGAAATGGTCGAGACATAAATATCGATATATTGGAAGGCTATATTCGGACATCGGAAAGGTTCCGAGTGATTCGGGTATTTTTCGGAGTACCGGAGAGTTACGGGAATTCGCCGGGGGGGGGGGGGGGGGTCAATGGGCTTAGTGGAAATAGAGAGCAACAAGGAAGTGTGGGGTGTGCCCCCCTTAGGCCCAAACCGAATTGGTTTAGGACCTTAGGGGCCGGCCCCCTCTTTCCTTCTCCCCTTCTCCTCTTTCCTTCCCCTCCTAGTTGGACTAGGAAAAGGGGAACCTACTCCTAGTAGGAGTAGGATTCCCCCCTTGGGGCGCATGCTATGAGGCCACCGGCCCCTTCCCTTGCTCCTTTATAATCCATCTCGGTCATATCGTCATAGTGCTTAGGCAAAGCCCTGCACCGGTAACTTCATCAACACCGTCACAATGCCGTCGTGCTGACGAAACTCTCCCTCAGCCTCAGCTGGATCAAGAGTACGAGGGACGTCACCGAGCTGAATGTGTGCAGATCGCGGAGGTGCTGTGCGTTCGGTACTTGGATCGGTTGGATCGCGAAGACATTCGACTACATCAACCGTGTTACTAAACGCTTCTGCTTTCGGTCTATGAGGGTGCGTAGACAACACTCTTCCCTCTCGTTGCGATGCATCACCTAGATGGATCTTGCGTGTGCGTAGGAATTTTTTTGAAATTACAACGTTCCCCAACACCTCGAACTCTTGATCCAGTAGAGGGTCAAGGGAGAGTTCCGTCAGCACGACGGCGTGGTGACAGTGATGGTGATATGATCTGTGCAGGGCTTTGACTAAGCACTACGACGCTATGACCGGAGGAGTAAACTACGGAGGGGGGCGCCGCACACGGCTAAGAGAACAATTTATGTGCCTTTGGGGTCCCCCGCCCCTGTATATAAAGGAGAGGGAGAGGAGGTGGTCGGCCAGGTGGAGGCGCACCAAGGGGGGAGTCCTACTATGACTCCACTCCTAGTAGGATTTGCTCCCCCTTCTTTCCAACGGAGAGGGGGAGAGGGGAAAGGGGGGAGAGGGAGAAGGAAAGGGGGGCCGTGCCCCCACCCCTTGTCCAATTTGGATTGGGCAGGGGGGAGGCGCACGCCACCTCTTGTGGCCTGCTTCCCTCTCTCCACTATGGCCCATGAGGCCCATTAACTTTCCCGGGGGGTTCCGGTAACCTCCCGGTACTCCAAAAAATCCCCGAACCTCTTCGGAACCATTCCGGTGTCCGTATATAACCATCCAATATATGAATCTTTACCTCTCGACCATTTCAAGACTCCTCGTCATGTCTGTGATCTCATCCGGGACTCCGAACAAACTTTGGTCACCAAAACACATAACTCATAATACAAATCGTCATTGAACGTTAAGCGTGCAGACCCTACGGGTTCGAGAACTATGTAGACATGAACGAGACACATCTCCGGCCGATAACCAATAGAGGAACCTGGATGCTCATATTGGTTCCTACATATTCTACGAAGATCTTTATCGGTCAAACCGCATAACAACATACGTCATTCCCTTTGTCATCGGTATGTTACTTGCCCGAGATTCAATCGTCGGTATCATTATACCTAGTTCAATCTCGTTACCGGCAAGTCTCTTTACTCGTTCCATAATGCATCATCCCGTAACTAACTCATTAGTTACATTGCTTGCAAGGCTTATAATGATGTGTATTACTGAGAGGGCCCAGAGATACCTCTCCGATACTCGGAGTGACAAATCCTAATCTCGATCTATGCCAACACAATAAACACCTTCGGAGACACCTGTAGAGCATCTTTATAATCACCCAGTTACGTTGTGACGTTTCATAGCACATAAGGTGTTCCTCCGGTATTCGGGAGTTCCATAATCTCATAGTCATAGGAATATGTATAAGTCATGAAGAAATCAATAGCAATAAAACTAAATGGTCATTATGTTAGGCTAACGGATGGGTCTTGTCCATCACATCATTCTCTAATGATGTGATCCCATTCATCAAATGACAACACATGTATATGGTCAGGAAACTTAACCATCTTTGATTAACGAGCTAGTCAAGCAGAGGCATACTAGGGACACTCTATTTGTCTATGTATTCACACATGTACTAAGTTTCCGGTTAATACAATTCTAGCATGAATAATAAACGTTTATCATGATATAAGGAAATATAAATAACAACTTTATTATTGCATCTAGGGCATATTTCCTTCATGTTGTTCTTCACTTGTACTTGAGGTTGTACATGATCATTTTTATCTTGTTGCACATCATCCTTTTTCTTTTAGTGATGTCAATGAAAATTATAGTAATTAGTTTACAAATGAACAATGTCAACATAATGTATACTATCTGCAACATACCTTTGCTCCCTTTTTTGGTGCGGTAGCTTTAGTTGGCTTTCGCTTTCCCATGAGTAGCATATCAAGCCAAGTTTTCTTTCTCTTTAAGTTTTTTGATTGAACCCTTTTTTCTTAGCTTCACAGAACTAAGAAACTCATCTATTTGCTGCTTAGTTGGGTCAACATTTCTTTGTCCTTACATGGTTCACTCATAGCACTAGTGGCTGCATTGAGTAAATCCTCTATGTGCGGAGCAAAATAATCAAGTGCACTTTCAGATGGAGCATGCTCTATACCAACGCCCGCAACATTTTTATATTGAGGCTCACGAGCTTGCTAGCACGCTTCAGAAATTATGCGGGCTGAGAAGTGTATAGCTTTTTTTTAGAATCCCAAGAAGTGTATAGCTACACCGCTGGAGTGACATTTTTGGACAAAATGTCGAGGCCCAATACGAGGAATATAGGAATTTTTCCAGTCTCATGCTACATAGTTGCTGCCTGGGAAGTACAAGATCAATGTGGATGCGGTTGTTTCGAGCCAAGGTCGTCTAGGTACATCAGCCGCTGTTTGTCGAGACGAACATGGGGTATACATGGGCTCTTCTGTTTATGTTATAAGGGGGATGGCTGACCCTACATCCCTTGGAGTGATGGCATGTCGTGAAGCCCTCTCTTGGGGGTGACCTTGGAATTCAGCAAATACATATCGCATCAGATTGCAAGATAGTAGTAAATCATATTCATGAGGCTACAGGCGGGAGCTATGGTTGGGTGATCAAGGACATCAAGTCGTGGGAACGTTCTTCCATTTCATGTAATTTTGTTCATGAGTCAAGAGACTCAAACTTTGAACCACATACTCTAGTTAGGCGCGCTCTTTTACTAGATCGGGGGAGGCATGTTTGATTGGGTCTTCCCCATGATCAGGACGTTTTACCTATATTTTTTAATATTGATCAATAAAGCCTAGAGGTTACTAAAAATGGTTTTTTTTATTTCTAAAGAAAAAAAATGAATGCCTTAATAACTACTCAGTTCCGAGTGTCAGAAGGTGTCAGAGAGGGACAACGAGCTAGACAAGTTGGGAGAAAAAGAAGCCATGGTCATGTTGAAACAATCTCTACACCCTGCAGTTCTCGTGCCTCGGAGACTGGGTACGTGTCATGGAAGAAGGACCTTCGACCTTCAAAGGAAAAGTTGCGGTTCTGCTCCCATGATGGCTTCACAAGACCATCAACTATCCCATTGAATAAGGTATACATATGGATACAAATCCATGATTTATCAGATGGCTTCTTCTCGTTTATTAAGTCTCTCTCAGCAATAGTGAGTGAGTTCATCTATCCAGTGCCAAAATCTCAAGACTCTGAAGGTAATTTCTTCAAAGTTCAAGTGAAGATCGATGTGACAAAGACCTTAAAGAATGCAGTCTCGCTCAAGATAAAGAAGAGGAGGAAAATTTTCAGAGTCAAATATGAGATATTATCTGACTAGTGTGCAGGTTGTGGCAACTGATGAGTCCCTTTAGTGATCCGGTAACAGATAGGAGAAAGTTTCCCAACCTCTTTCCCCAAGGTGTGACCCTGAGTTATCGAACCCATGAGAACACGTGCACTTACAACAAGGGTTTCTTCTGTGCTTTTGCGAGAGAATTAAATTCCAGTTTTTAGACCCGATCGTTATCACCTTTGCTTCTGAAATAATCATAATGAAAACGGCCTGGGTATGAAAACATGATTCTTACAACCATATGTTTCTGATCAGGATTATCATGATCTTAACTTGTGCTATGGAACGCACCTGTTAAGACATGCTTGCAAAGACTCGAAGTGGGGGATGTGTATAAATTACATCTTGACCGAAATGTGCCATGTATCAAGAGTCAGCTGCCCAATCGTAGGCCCTTTCCATTGCGCAGGTTTACCTCGGTAGTTAAGATAAATCAGGAAAAGACATTGGATGACATTTAATGATTATGTGTCATGTATCCCCAAGGATTTGCTTCACACTACCGTACTAAAAACCTTTCAGTCACAGGTGTCCACAATAGCACTCCACTTCCTCCTTGCTCCTAACCTCCTCATGGCTGACTCTGGGTACCTATAGGGTCGAAGAACATGAAAGAGACAAGAGACAATTATGACGTAATTTTATTTCACACATACATGGCGTTCATTCAAAGTCATTCCATCGGTCCCTCTTACAAACACATCGCAAGGCTATGCCTCAACCCATTGCCTTAACGAATTACTCACACATGGTGAACGGACCGCAGGAAGAAATCATTGAAGAAGACATAAAGAAGAAATCTTTATTGATAATATGTCTTACAATGGTTGCCAGATGTGATGCACGATTAAAAGTATGGATAACTTGAAGGTGGTGGCTGTGGAGATGAAGTAGGAAATGGCGGCAGATAGGGTTAGTGAGTGGCTTCTAGTGTGGAGATGGGGTTTTTTGGAAACACTCCTTCATGAATCTGGTACAGGCCCTTTGTAAAAGTTGTAGGGTTGGACGCCGCTGTGTGGTTCGCACTTGATATGCTCGCTAGTATGAGCGCATGCGCTCATACTAGACGTCGTGTTGCGCTCTGTTTCTTCTGGTGTGCCTCCCAATTGATCTCTTCTTTCTCCATTATGTTTCTTTCCATATAAATGATTATTTTTATCCATGTATGGCTTCTTTTCCCGTGGAATCAAAATAAAGAGAGGATTTCGTAATCTCAAACATTCATTAGTCATTAGTGGCAATATTGGAGGGAATATCTCCGATTTTATTAGTAAACCGGTTTAAACAAGGGTGTGATGAGCGTAAAAAATACACTCATCAACTCCCCCAAACTTAAAATTTGATCGTACTCGAGCAACATAGATAGAAACTCAAATTGTAAGGAACTCAGTTGTTTAAACCGAAATAATAAAAATATTTTATTTCACTTACAATCGGTATGCCTAGATAGCGCTCCGCTTCTTTAGCTAAAAACTTAGTATACATGTATCAATGGCATGGTTATTATGCGAGTGTTAGTGAAGAGAAGATAATCAACACAAAGTTCTTGCTCAACTAGATAAAATAGTAGAGTAGCTCTTATTCTATTTACTCTAGTTAACACTTGCTTGCCAGGAACGCACAGAGGAGTTCTTCTTTGTTGAGAAATTAAAACATAAATTACGGGAGTGAAAGATATGTAAAGGCAATGTGATACTAGAGTAACTTTCTATTAACACCTACGAGTCTCTACTCATCAAGGCTCTCAACTACTTCTTTCAATCATTGCTTGTTGCAGCTTTCATTGTCCAATGATGGGATCATGGCAAAGAAATGAGACATGCATATGGTATTGTTGTGGCTTAAGTTCAAGTACTATGGACCAATATGTTATCTATTTCGGGCTCATGCAATCAGTACTCAGTTATTACCAAACTATTTCGAGAAAGCCAAATACTATTGCCTTGCTATCTGTTTCAAGAAAGCCAAATACTATTCGTTGTAGTGTCGCCACTACGAACGTTAAACGCCTAGCCGAAATTCGAGTCGAAACTCAGGTGGATCGTTCATTGGCCGGCAGAGTTCTTAGCATAACATCAAGAGAGGTGAAGAAATCACATCTTCACACGTACAAGCACATATAATGACAAGACCATGGCACTAGCGAGAATATAAAGCACCATGTAAAAATGCAAAATCGATTTTGGCATAACCTCGATCACCGTTCAACTGGTTCCTCTGGTGCAAAAGACGGGAGTTCCACACTTCTCTTCTTTAAGGATGCGTTCTTTCTTGCCCGATGTAGATCAGCTCAATTGTAAAAATATAGACAAGAATTCAAGCGAAACCCGGGGCAAAAATAAAATAGCAAAGCAAAAGAAACCTTATTCTATATATTTTTAAGGGGGGGGGGAGCTAACTTGCAAAAGAAATTGCAACAGACAAAAGAAAAACAAATGAAAAATGAAAAGCTAATACAAAGCAATGTGTTGAAACAAACCAACATGAGTGTTTGAAGCTCAGCGAGCTGAAATACAATCTCATTACAACTTGACGACATTGTTTCTTCCTTCAACCACCAGGGTGCCGTCCTTTAGCTGCATTAAAGATCTCATTTGCTACTTACTCGAGTAGCCTTACTAGCTCTCTTTGTCTTTCCTAGTTTTTCTACAAAATCTAAAAAGAGTTAATTAATGCACAAACTCTATGAAGAATCATAAAAAGGATCAATCACCCGCTTGCATTCAAAGCAAATCTCATTTCTGCGATTTCATCTGCTTTCGTCATCAACAGTAAAAAAAGATACTAGAAAAAAAAATTATATATTTTTTGCATGGAATATGCTTCAGTGGTGAGGTCTGTGCCAAATTGCACCTCATTTGGGCATCTGAGTAGCGCTCAGCAAAAAAAACAAATTTGAGGTCTATGAAACAATTTACTGTTCATGTACTGTTTGGGTTTTTTTTTTTGCTGAAAGCTTCTCAGATGTCCGAACGAGCCAAAAATTGGCACGTACCACATACACTGAACATTTTCTATAAAAATATCGTTTATATTTTTAGTATTTTTCTGAATTTATTGTTTACCGAGTGTAGACGAGTCAGAGCTCAGAAGTGGATATTCACTAGTAAGAGTACTATTGCGCAAAGCAAGGCTTTAAAAGACCTTAATTTTTGGTGCTGTTTTGACTTTCCACAAAAAAATAAATGTAACTTGCATCTCATTCAGAATCATCTGATTGTATAATTAAATGAATTGTAGTGAATAGTTTTTGTTCTAGAAAGCATTGTAATGAATAACTGGGAGCCAAACGAGTTGTATTTGATTTTAAACTCCGAGGCCGTACCCATCAACAAAACCAGTCGTGAATCGTGATAGATGAGTCAGTGCCCATCAACTCCGAGGCCGAACACCGCGACCGGAGAGTACTCGGTTCCGCATCCTGAAAGGCGTCGGAGAGAGACGGCGCGAGCAGGACGAACTGGGGGAAAATGAAGCCATGGCCGTGATGAATCAAGCTAAGCTTGAGATGCAAGCAACCAAATCCAAAGCTTGTACTGAACTGACTCGGACTGCATTCCGATTTCTTCACGGATCACAGCAGAACACGGCTTCGATCCCATCTCGGATCACTTCACCAGTTAAAAGGGCTTCGATCCCATCTACAGCGCCCATCCAATCTTTCCCATCGTCTCCTCTCCTCCACCGCATCCAATCGCCTCTTCCGGACAGCGACCGCCGTCCGCTGTTCCCATGGAGATTGCTCACCGGAACCGGGAGCCCATCAGCGTCATGTCGGGCCACGGCCGGAAGCGCCCGCTGGAGACCCTTCGCCAGCGGTTCCAAGCAGAGCTCGTCGCGGTCCGTCGCCTCCTCGCCGAGGCGGCCGCCGTGCTTCCCGCCTCGTCCCCGTCGGCTCCCCGCGTGCGCGTCAAGGACAGTCGTCCAGCCAAGGAGCCGCCAGCCAAGAAGAGGAAGGCGTCCCACTCCCATGTCGTTCCCGTCAAGAAGATGACGTCCAAGCAGCGAAACCAACTCTACGCGGACCTCACGAAGCTAGCGAAGCTCTCTGAATCTCATGTGCTCCCTGCTCATATCCTGGAGCTGTTGAAGAAGCACAGCCGCCACGGCATCTGCGACGATTACATCGAGATCGAGATGCACGCCGTCCAAGACGATTACATCAGACGTTTGCAATAAAGTTGTTAATCATATTTAAAATAATAGTGAATCAAATGTGTGGCATTCACGTCTTTGTCATGTTAACTTTGGTTGCATGTCGCGACTAGCGAAGTTGAATTTAATCTCTAGTTTCACCATTGTCAAGGGATCTAAGTGTCAAGTGTGTGTGCAAGCTAAGCAACCTCGTAAGTCTCACACGACTGCGGAGACGAGAAATCTTGCACTACTAGAACTTATACATTCAGATCTATTTGAAATAAATGGTGTTTTGACAAAAGGTGGAAAGAAATATTTCATGATGTTAATTGACGACTCCACTAGATATTGCCGTGTGTATCTTCTGAAATCTAAGGATGAGGCTTTAAACTTTTTCAAGATCTATAAAGCTGAAGTGGATAACCAACTTGATCAAAAAATCAAGAGGCTTAGGTCCGACCGTGGTGGAGAGTATTTTTCCAATGAATTTGATGCTTTTTGTGCGGAACATGGTATAATCCATGAGAGGACGCCTCCCTACTCACCTCAGTCAAATGGGGTGGCCGAAAGAAAGAATCGTACTCTAACTGATTTGGTTAACGCCATGTTAGACACATCGGGTCTCTCCAAGGCATGGTGGGGGAGGCGATATTGATAGCATGTCATGTCCTAAATCGAGTTCCCACAAAGAACAAAGAGATAACTCCATTCGAGGAATGGGAGAAGAAAAGGTTAAAACTCTCTTATCTGCGAACATGGGGTTGTTTACAAAGTCAATGTTCCAATTCCAAAGAAGCGGAAGCTTGGACCAAAGACTGTGGATTGTGTTTTCCTGGGATATGCTTTTCACAGCGTTGGCTATAGATTCTTGGTTGTAAAATCTGAGGTACCTGACATGCATGTCGGTACGATCATGGAGTCGAATGATGCGACTTTCTTTGAAGATATCTTTCCCATGAAGGATATGGCTACCTCATCTAATCAGGAGATGCCTAGTTCATCGAATCAGGAACCAGTTACAATTACTGAACCTGCCATTTCGATGGAACACTTTGAAAGTCCTGTGGAGGAGAACAATGAAGTTCCTACTAGGAGCAAGAGACAGAGGACAGCAAAGTCCTTTGGTGATGATTTTCTTGTGTATCTCATAGATGACACTCCCAGTTCTATTTCGGAGGCCTATGCATCAGAAGATGCTGACTACTGGAAGGAAGCGGTTCGTAGAGAGATGGATTCCATCTTGGCGAATGAAACTTGGGAGATAACTGATCGTCCTTATGGGTGCAAACCTATAGGATGCAAATGGGTATTCAAGAAGAAGCTTAGGCCTCATGGTACTATTGAAAAGTACAAGGCTCGGCTCGTGGCAAAGGGTTATACCCAAAAGGAAGGTGAAGACTTCTTTGATACTTACTCACCTGTGGCTCGATCGACCACTATTCGAAGTTCTACTTTCACTAGCTGCCTCACATGGTCTTCTCGTTCATCAAATGGATGTTAAGACTGCTTTCCTAAATGGAGAGTTGGATGAGGAAATTTATATGGAACAACCAGATGGGTTTGTAATAGATGGTCAAGAAGGGAAAGTGTGCAAGTTGCTGAAGTCTTTGTATGGACTCAAGCAAGCACCCAAACAGTGGCATGAGAAGTTCGAAAGAACTTTAACAGCTACAGGCTTTGTTGTGAACGAAGCTGACAAATGTGTGTACTATCGCCATGGTGGGGCGAGGGAGTTATGCTTTGCTTGTATGTTGATGACATACTGATTTTCAGAACAAATCTGAATGTTATTAAGGAGGTCAAGGATTTTCTATCTCGCTGTTTTGAGATGAAGGATTTAGGAGTGGCTGATGTCATTCTGAACATCAAGTTGTTGAGAGATGATGATGGTGGGATTACATTGCTTCAATCTCACTATGTGGAAAAGATCTTGAGTCGCTTTATTATAGTGACTGCAAGCCCTCTCCAACACCATATGATGCTAGCGTGTTGCTTCAAAAGAATCAAGAATTGCTAGAGACCAATTGAAATATTCATGATTATTGGCTCGCTTATGTACTTAGCCATTGCTACAAGACACGACATCTCTTTGCTGTTAGCAAACTGAGTCGGTTTGTCTCAAAACCAGGAGATGTGCATTGAAAGCTCTAGAGAGAGTTTTATGCTATTTGAAAGGCATCGCAAATTATGGAATTCACTACACTAGGCATCCAAAGGTGCTTGAAGGGTATAGTGACTCAAAGCTGGATCTCGATGTCGATGAGATAAAGGCCACGAGCGGTTATGTATTCACTCATGGAGGTGGCGCTGTTTCTTGGAAGTATTGCAAGCAGACCATCTTAACGAGGTCAACAATGGAAGCATAACTCACAGCACTAGATACAGCTACGGTTGAAGCAGATTGGCTTCGCCGGCTCTTGAATGACTTGCCGGTTGTTGAGAAACCTGTACCGGGTGTCCTTATGAACCGCGACAATCAAACTGTGATCACGAAAGTGAGCAGCTCAAAGGATAACATGAAGTCATCAAGACATGTTCAGAGAAGGTTAAAGTCTGTCAGGAAAATGAAAAACTCCGGAGTTATTGCGTTGGATTATATCCAAACGTCTAAAAATCTGGCAGATCCTTTTACTAAGGGTCTATCGCGTAATGTGATAGATAATGCATCGAGGGAGATGGGTACGAGACCCACAATATGAGTTGTTCACAGTGGTAACCTATTCTTTGTGATCGGAGATCCCGTGAATTAGATGTGGAAGACAAGCTGTTGGTCAACTGAGAGGAGAGTATCCCTACTATTCTCAATACCACTCCATGAAGATGCAATACTCTCCTAATATGCATGGCAGGTTGATGTATATCTTAATGTGTTCTAAGTGGCTTATTTAAGCAGAGATGTTATCCTGCAGAACATCTTTTGAAGAACACACCTATATGAGTCTGATTGTCAAACGGCGCAATCTATGAGAGTAGGGTTCTCTCTAGTAAACTCATGAAAGGTCACGGAGTATGACGATAAGCTCCACGCTGGGAAGACCCACGGTAGCCACGCATCGGTCAAGGCTTTATGTGAAGCTAGATTCGCACAAAACTTGCAGTTCAAGGCCCATCCACTGCTCAAGTTGCTTACTAGTGTAGCATAGAGTTCTAGGTGGAAGTTCAACTTAACAGTCTCCACTGCGAGACCGGTATATAAAACAGTGTTTTGGAACCAAAGGCAAATTTCTGTGTGCCTCACGGGATCTGGTGGGGATTGCTGAATTTAGTCTATATTGGGGCAGCCCAATAACTATTTCAGAAATTCCTAATAAATCCTAGAGGCCCACTTAGCACATTTGTGCAAGGCAAGGGATACTACTAAAGTTTAGTCCCACATTGCTAGTTGAGTGGGAATTGGACCTCCTTATAAGGGAGGTTCTTTCCCCACTTGTATGAGCATGAGAACAAGAGGGACATCCACGCTCCTCCTCCGCCCGCCTCGTCACGCCGCGCCCAGGCAAGGCCAAGGAATGAGCCGAGCCGATGTCTAATTTTTGCCACGACTACGGGTATACGAAAGGGCACTCGAAGCTGAAACATTTTGTCTGTAGTGGAGATTGAATCTGAACGGCGCACCTCTTCGCTGTTGCCTGTTCGTTTCATCTCCTCGTTCTCTTCAGCTCCCAGCGCAACCTCTCGCCTCCTTTCTTGCACCTATAAAAGGGAGGTCGCTCCTCCCGAGAGACACACCAGAATTTCTTCCTCCTCTCGCCACAAGTTCTCGAGCACTGCGCTGCTGTTACGTTCTTCCTCATCCCGGCTTGCGGCGTGCACCGCTGGTCGGGACAAGAGGCTCTCGGAACCGCACCCTTTGAGTCCTCAGACGGAGAAGGGTGATAAGGTTTTGGAGGCGCTCAGCGCGACTCTGGCTGCTTCATCACGGACGATCCGTCGCCGACGACTACTTCCCGACGAGCGACTTCTTCCCCGACGTCCACGACCTCCTCGACGACATGGCGGCGAGGACACCAACCCAAGTCCAGCGCTCCCGTCGCTGTTGTGCAGACGTGTTCTTCTCCTTTCTGTTAGAAGTCCTACTACAGTTCTTGACTCTAGCTTCTGCCTTACGTATGGCAGACTCGATTTCATATGTGCAACCTGCTATACTGTCTGCTCTAGATATGTTTAGTTACGGTTCATATATGAACATGTTGTTTACCTTCTCTTTGTCAAATCACATGGCTTATTTTATCACTGCTATAATAGCCATGTTTTATCTACTATTTCTGTTAATAAAATCATTCGGTAAATTGCTCATATTTCCAACATGGACATCTGTGGGTACGCCTCACCGGTGAAGAATCTTGGCCAAGATGCAACCATCAGCCGCAGAAGCGGTTCTGTTTCTGATTCTTCTCACCGGAGCGTCGACAGACCAGCTCCAGCAGAGCGCGCCGCCAACACTACGCCTCCAACATGCGACCTGATCGCCCGTGCCAACGAGATTTTGGAAAGGCGGCGAAAGGAGGCGACGTCCCGGGCGAGGGAGAAGGCCCGTCAGCAAGTGCTCGAGACGAAGAGGACGGTGATGTTCAACGAGACCCTAGACGAGGACATGAAGGTGTTCGGCATTGATCAGTACAACACGGCGAGGCCGAACAACTTGTTGCGACTGATGGGACTCTTCCGCAAGGACAAGCTTGACGACAACAACGACGACCTGAAGCAGCAGCAGCAGCATCAAGGCTTCCAAGAAGATTTAGAGGAAGGGGAGATTCGGATGTGATCGTCGTGGCTAGCATGAAAGCTTGTACTGTAGTTCTCTTCTGCTGCTGAACTGATGTTTTGTTTTTATACACATGTTTGGGATGTGACGATGGCAGCTAATTGATTTGCTTGCAATCTTGTCTAGCAACATGCTGACACTAGCTTGATGCTGTTCTTCAGGCCTCAGAGTAGGCGTGTAAGTATGATTGAATGAGAAAGTTGTGTCTCTGTTTGGTCATGTAGGCACACCTCTTATGTAGACCATATTTGGAAGTACATGATCGATTTATACAGAGTATCAGCTAAATTAGTTACTATATCTCTTTTTTTTTACATGTTTGTGGTGTTGCGGTGTGTAAATGATCATCATAATTAAAGTTGGCCCATCTCCAAGAAAGATAACAGAGATGTCCATTTTCAAGAAAGATTAACAGAGATGTGCTCTCTGAAATCACTGTTGCCTTTTGCCTCTGTTGCCTATGTTTGATCCACATCGAAGTCATATGTTGCTTCTCTTGAACTTATAATTATCACAAATATGATGAATTGGGAGTGCGGCTGATCTGATGTGTACAGGACTTGAGGTTAGGTTCTTCACACAAATGTTCGGTCAGAGTAGCAAAAAAAATTCACAATCGGTCAGAGTAACAATTTAATTGCTTGGCAATCTACAATGTAGTTTATGTTCCTGTTGTAAATTGCATATTTGATAAACTGGTTTTGAGGTACAAAGTGAATAAGTTTGGATCTTTATGTTATGGAAGTGTTAGTGTAGGCTACTTTCGGTTTTACATCAAGAAAATAGTCTGGGAAGTGTACTGGTGTTCCAAAGTTTTTCAGAAGGAAGATTTTATTACCTTAAAAAGCATCAAGCTGATGTACTTGTTGTTCTAATTAATAAATGTTGTTGTCCTTTCACCTTTGAAGATACTAAATTAGGGCCATGAATCTGCTCTGGTTGATATACTAGAAATTCTCACAATTATTTGTGAAAGGCATAAGCTGCCCCTGGATCAGACCTGGGTTCCATGTTACAATAACAGAAATGGCATGTCCCATGGTTGTAACATCAAGAATACATGCTTAAACCTTGATGGTTGTTGCATTGATGGAGTATGCATTTCGACCTGTGGTACGCCATTCCATTTAACCCGATGCTGATATGTGGGGATTTAGGGCTGACATGTTTGGAGCATCACCTACAGAAGGGACGACCGGGAGTTGCTGGAGATGCATTTGTCAAAAACAGGCCATGCTTATCGAAAGATGTCAGTCAGCTCGCTACACTGGATTACCCCCCTGGCACACTATGCTCGTATTTTTGGGTTAGCTGCCTATGGTGCAGTATGCTCGCAGAGTTCTTATACCGGTCATGATGTTTGCCGAGAAGATGGTGAGTGAGGGAGTCTCGGATTAGGGGGTGTCCGGATAGCCGAACTATCACCTTTGGCCGGACTCTTGGACTATGAAGATACAAGATTGAAGACTTCGTCCCGTGTCCGGATGGGACTTTCCTTGGCGTGGAAGGCAAGCTTGGCGATACGGATATGTAGATCTCCTACCATTGTAACCGACTCTGTGTAACCCTAACCCTCTTCGTTGCCTATATAAACCGGAGGGTTTTAGTCCGTAGGACGAACAACAATCATACCATAGGCTAGCTTCTAGGGTTTAGCCTCTCTGATCTCGTGGTAGATCTACTCTTGTACTACCCATATCATCAATATTAATCAAGCGGAGTAGGGTTTTACCTCCATCGAGAGGGGCCGAACCTGGGTAAAACATCGTGTCCCTTGCCTCCTGTTACCATCCGCCTAGACGCGCAGTTCGGGACCCCCTACCGAGATCCGCCGGTTTGACACGGCATTGGTGCTTTCATTGAGAGTTCCTCTATGCCGTCGCCATCAGGAAGGATGCCTCATCCCGTCTTTAAAGACGGCACCGTTGCTAAAGGAGCTTTGGCCACTGGCCAAACTCTCCGGCTAGGCGGTTTTCTTATGACCGCATGTTCGGCCGCCGCGCCGATGATGACTTCTCGGGTCATCGAAAGCAATCTTCACGTTAACTCGGAACTCGCCGAGCAGCTAGATCCGATGGAGCTCTTCTCCTTAAATGAGCTCTTGGATCGCATCGCCGCCCTGGGAGTCGCTACAGACTACGATCAGATTGGGCCTAAAACCGATCTGAGAGAGATCAACTCTCCCCAGGCTACCCACCACGTTGCTGTGGTAGAGGAACAATACATCGACTCTTCTTCTATCTTAAGGACTAGCTATGTCCGGATTCCTGACCCCTCCATTCCGGATTCCCGCGGAGGGGAGAACACCACTCAAGCCCTGAACTTAAAGTCAGGCAGCGGGCTAGATTCATTGGACAACGTCCAAGAACCCAAGATTCCAAGTTCGGAAACTTCTTGGCCCCTGAGTCTTAGATCGGACGGGGTTCGGAATTTAATTCCACCCACCCACCCAAACGTAAGCGATCTATCCCAAATCCGGCAAGAGCCCGCTGAAACAGTACATCATTCTTGGGCGATTCCTCCTGGTTATGGACAGGATAAAGGATTGCCGCGAGGAGGACGCAATCTCATTCTTCTGCAATAATTGCACGGACAAGGGAATCCTAAACGCCATAAGTCGTCGTGAAATTGCACGCTTTGCTGACTTGGCGTCCATAGTACAAAAGTACTGTGCGATGGAGAGCGCCTGGAAAACCGAAATCAAATTTTGGGATAATCTGGCCTTGAATACGACCCTAGTCCGAAATAAAAGGGTGCATCATCACCAGGCACCTGGGTTACATACCAAAAAGCAAAAACCCTCTAAAGGGAATGGAACCGTACTGGAGGGATGGCTCAATGGACCCTGCAAAATTCATAGTACAGAGGGCGCCACTCCAACTCATAGCCTTAGAGCATGTTGGATACTATGGCAGGTGGCCAAAAGTGGCGAAGAGCTTTTAGCTCCAGAGCACCAGCCCAGCAATACCAAGACGGTATTAACAGTCTTGAGACTTCGCATCAAATAATATCGGAAACGAACACTCCGCTGCCTTGCGAAGTCTACCAGATAGCAACAATAAATCCATGGGGACACGGCTATTACCTTTAACGCCCGATGCGAACCTAAATTCGAACAGCCCGAGCACCGGCCGCATTCGTCCTCGGTCCAATAGTGGGATGGCTTTCGCCTTACCAAGGTACTCATGGACGGCGGAAGCGGATTAAACCTCATTACGAGGAAACCCTTGAAAAATGGAAATAGCACGAAGCCACATTGGCGAAGCAGCACAACCTTTAGAGGAATAATCCCGGTACCGGAAGCATGTCTGAGGAATGATCACACCTGGATGTGGTGTTTCGCACGGACAATTACAGGTCGAGGAGGTCACATTCCAAGTGGCCCCGTTCAGCAGCGGATACCACGCTCTATTAGGGCGAGAGGCATTCACAATTTTTCAAGCTATACCCCATTACGGGTACATGAAGCTCAAAATGCCCGGGCCCAACAGAATCATCACTCTTGCTAGTGACCCGGACATAGCACTCCGCGCAGAAAATAAAACAGCCGCACTTGCCCTTGAGGCACTATCCGAAGCCCTAGCGGCCGAGGAACTCACTGCACTGCGCTCCATGGTGAACAGGGACGATGTGATACTCAATAAGAGATCCAAGTCCACCTATTTTAAACCGGCGGACGAAATAGTCAAATTCCAAGTCCATCCAATGGACCCTACAAAAACGGCCTCCATCGGGGCACAATTAAGACCTGATGTAGACGCCGCACTACGAGAATTCCTACGCGAAAATTGGGACATTTTTGCCTGGCACCCTTCAGACATGCCAGGAATCCCACGCCGGCTGGACGAGCATAGCCTAAATATCCTAAAAGGATTCAAGCCAGTCAAACAAGCTCTTCGGCGTTTATCCGAACCCAAGAGACAGGCCATGGGAGAGGAGCTAGCCAAACTATTGGAGGTCGAATTCATCAGAGATATAAAACATCCGGACTGGCTAGCAAACCTGGTGATGGTACCAAAGAAGGACAAATCCTGGCGCCTATGTGTCGATTTCAAGGACCTTAACAAGGCCTGCCCAAAGGATCCCTTCCCCCTCCCCCGCATCGATCAAATTATCGACGCTACCGCAGGACACGATTCATTGTGTTTCCTCGACGCATACTCCGGCTACCACCAAATTAAGATGGCAGAGCCAGACCAAGCCGCAACGGCATTCATCACTCCATCGGCCCATTACGCTTCAACACAATGCCCTTGGGCTCAAAGACGCCGGCGCAACATATCAACGCATGATTCGAGACATGTCCGCAAACCAGATCGGCAAAACAGTGGAGGCATACGTAGACGATGTGGTCGTCAAATCCAAGCATGTCGAAACTCTAGTAGACGACTTGAGGCTCACATTCGATAATCTCCGAACATATGACATTAAGCTCAACCCGGAAAAATGTGTTTTCGGCGTACCAGCCGGAAAGCTCTTGGGCTGTATCCGGTAGAGGAATTGAAGCAAACCCAGCCAAGATCTGAGCTCTGTCACAATTGGATATCCCAAAAGACCTCAAACAAATACAAAAATTGACTGGATGCGTGGCGGCTCTAAGCCGCTTTATCTCCCGCTTAGGAGAAAAGGCATTACCCCTTTATCGCCTCCTCCGGCGCACCGAACACTTTGAGTGGACGGATGCCGCCACGGCCGGACTCGAAGAAATCAAAGCCATATTGGCAACAAATCCGGTCCTGGCCGCGCCCAACATGGGCGAACCAATGCTATTATATATCGCGGCAACCCATCAGGTTGTAAGCGCGGTGCTCGTTGTCGAACGAGAAACGGACGGACACAAGTTCCCTCTCCAAAAACCAGTTTACTACGTGTCCACTGTCCTAACTCCATGCAAGTCACGGTATCCGCATTATCAAAATATAGCGCACGCGGTGTTCATGGCATCCCGGAAGCTGCGACACTACTCTCAAGAGTGTTCGATAACAGTAGCCTCCAAAGTTCCTCTTAATGACATTATAAACAACCGCGACGCGACGGGCCGGATTGCCAAATGGGCCACTGAGCTCCTCCCGTTCGACATAACCTACAAGCCACGGCGAGCTATTAAGTCGCAAGTTTTGCCGACTTCGTGGCGAATGCTGCAAGCCGAACTCCCTAAAGAGTACGGCGCGATATTCCAACTGGATCATGCACTTGACGGCTCCAAAATGTTGGTTGGTGCGGGGGCTGGCGTCGTTCAGCGTCCCCAACCGGAGATCTGATCAATCGCATTTCAGATAATGTACATGGACTCCAACAACGCAGCCGAATCTGAGGCCCTTCTACATGGTCTCCGGATGGCAGTCTCCATGGGCATTCAATGCCTAGAGGTGCGCGGGGATTCAAACCTCGCGATATCCCAAATAAATGGAGATTTTGATGCCAAGGATCCGAAAATGGCAGCTTATCTCAATGTCGTCCTAAAAATGTCAGCTCGGTTTGAGGGGCTCGAATTTCACCATATAGCCCGGGATAACAACCAGGCAGCAGACATGTTGGCACGCATTGGCGCAAAGCGCGATGCCGTCCCTCCCCCCCCCCCAACATCTTCCTAGAAAGGCTTTTCAAGCCATCCGTATTATGGGAGGGAGAGTCCGGAAATAACAGCCCGGACCCAACCGCACTACCCCACACCGAACATTCTGACACAGTTGGTGGTTCCGCCAACAAAATAACACCGTCAGACCACGCAATAATGCAGTCATTGCCCCGTGGACAGAACCATTCCTAGCCTGCCTTACTAGGCAGGAACTTCCCGAGGACCATAACGAGGCCCGCTGCATAGTGCGGCGATCTAAAGCCTATAAGGTCCATGAGGGAGAGCTTTATAAGAAAAGCACAACCGGAGTCCTTCAAAGGTGTATCTCCGAAGAGGAAGGGCGGAATCTTCGGCTGAAATTCATGCGGACTCGGCGGGCACCCACCGCAGCCCGGGCCCTTGTAGGCAAGGCCTTCCGTACAGGATTTTATTGGCCGACGGCCCGGGCAGATGCTCAGGACTTAGTCAACCGATGCGTCGGATGCCAGCTCTTTGCTAATCAAAGCCACATGCCACCCACCGCCTCAAAACTATACCCATCACCTGGCCCTTCGCGGTCTGGGGGCTTGACATGGTTGGACCCCTTAAAGGGGGAACCCACAAGCAGAAATACCTACTGGTCATGGTGGATAATTTCACCAAATGGATAGAGGCCAAGCCTGTTAAGACAGCTGAATCCGGACCGGTGATAGACTTCATATCAGGGCTCGTACACCGTTACGGTGTCCCCCACAACATCATCACTGATAACGGCACGAACTTTACGGCCGACGAGGTCAAACTCTGGTGCCAAAACATGGGCATCAAGCTCGACTACGCTTCAGTCTATCACCCTCAAACTAACGGTCAAGTCGAGCGAGCAAATGATCTAATTATGAGCGGCATCAAACCCAGATTAGTGCAGTCCCTCAAGGAATCTAACACGCACTGGGTAGAGGAGCTCGACTCCGTACTCTGGGGGCTGCGGACCACGCCGAATCGCACTACCAGATTCACACCATTTTTTATGGTATACGGCGCAGAGGCAGTTTTGCCATGCGACATAATTCATGACTCACCTCGCGTGCGCATGTACGAAGAAAGAGAAGCCGAGCTCGATCGGCAGGACAGTTTGGACGCCTTGGAGGAGGAGCGCAACGTGGCAAAAGCTCGTTCCGCATTCTATCAACAGCAGGCTCGAAGATATCAAAGCAGAGAAGTACGGGCCAAAACTTACAATGTCGGTGAATTAGTTCTACGCCTGCCAGACAAGAAAAAGGACAAACTCAAGCCCAAATGGGAAGGTCCCTTCATCATCGACCAAGTCCTGACCGGCGGAGCGTACCGTCTGCGAAACGCATCGGATAACCGACTCGAGCCGAACCCATGGAACGCAGCCCGTCTCCGAAGATTCTACGCCTAGCGCCGGATTCTAAGTTCGTCTCCTTCCTCCGTCTATATTTTATACATTAGCTGTCTTTTATTTCTCTCGTTCTCCCTCCTTTTTTTCTGAAGCCGTTGGAGGCTCGTTTGCGCATTGTTCGCACACACTTGACGCGCTATCCGCGCTCATTATACCTGGGGGCTTCTTTAATAGAAGCTTATGTATACGGGCTTTATGCCCAACACATGTGTCACACTTCCGCATGTACCTTTTATTCACCATTATATGCATCGATATGACTTAAGTTTTGGCCAACCTGGGTTGCCTGGCTCTTGTGCTTACCCCTACGTTCCCGATTGTTTGGCTAGGTGGTAAAGGGAGCACCTCTGCGGTTGTTACCGCTTGGTCGACGGACGTGTACCTCGGTGGGTGAAGCCGAAGCTAAGCGTTCTTATGGGAATATTGGTCGGTGAACTAAAAGGCGATTTCTTACCTATTTATTTATCTGCCCCGGATGTTTTCTGCTTTTTCGCAGTCCGGACATGCACTTTAGGGCATGCCTCCCGAGAAAGGAACCCCTAACGAACTATTCTCCCTGGAAGATGTTTCTTACTAACCATGTAATATAAAATAACTAGTTGGGCACTTGTCTGATAAAGCACTAGTGACCCCTACGCCTGGTCTCCACGCATGCCCCGGTTTTTACATAATCGTGAGGGTATTCGGACACACTCCGGACTATTGGGTCCTGAGGTTGAAGCGAAAAGGTCCGCTATGACAAACGATCTACAATTCGGCTAGAAGGCATTTTACATGTCATTTTAAATCACATAGTCAACTTGACTGATTGTATTCCTCTTCAATGCCATCTAATAGGCTGTCTAGTTTACAGTCCTGTTGGGAATACTTTGCGGCCAATTCTACTTGGCCGTATACCAAGCTCACAGGGATCTCCTTCCCATCAGGCCCCATAGGTCCGACCTCGGCCATGTGGTTTGGGTCAGCCTTCGTGTACCGCGTCTTCACCATGGCCCAGGCCTCCCTGGCGCCTTGACGGCAGGCCAATATCTTCCATAGTCGGAAGCACCGCCGTGCTCCCTGAAGCCTCTCTGCAAGCTCTCCAAGGCCTTCGGGCAGGGAGATAGATGGCCACAAGGCCTGGGCGACGCCTTTCATCACCTGTCGAACTCATTCGTGCAGTTGCAATAGCTCGAGAAGAAGGTCACCCGTAGAACCGGGCATTTCCTCTGCAGGACGACCTGTGAGCATACCTACAGACATAACTCTGTTAGTCGACTTCCTCGCCGAACTCTTTTTTCAAAGTTCGCTCAAGCACTTACTATAAATGCCGCGACGAAGCCGCCGATTCTCTTTAACGGAGTCAGACAGCTGGGCACGAACACCCTTTAGTTCCTCACCCAGATGGGTGTTGGCATCTTGGAGATTATTTTTCTCTTGCCTCACCCTTGTAAGCGCATTCTCGCCGGCCTTTAACTGGCGCAAGAGCTGTTGCTTGTCCGGATCTATACCGGCGCCATCTGCAATCTTATTGTCAGACCTATACACACGCCACACTTCACAAACTACTTATCTTTTGAAGCATATATTACCAGAGGGGGTCTCTGTGGCTCCCCCTGTCGCGGCTAGTGCGGCCTCAAGTTGGGCCTTGCATTCTTCAAGCTCCTGGGACAGTCGGGTACTCTTTTCTGTAAGATCCTGCATAACAAATGATCCTTAAATCAGTTATTCTAACTATTTTAAGTCTCGGGGGCTACTGGCATATATAAGCATCAAATTTCCTCAC
Source organism: Aegilops longissima (assembly GCA_021605205.1). Lineage (NCBI taxonomy): Eukaryota > Viridiplantae > Streptophyta > Magnoliopsida > Poales > Poaceae > Aegilops > Aegilops longissima. Next base: position 494,889,389 of record CM038680.1, read on the forward strand.
CGTATGTCCTTTACATCTTGCTCCATGGCTCTGGCTAGACCATCTTGGCGGCACGGAGTGCGCATCTCCCGAATTGAAGGCATTCAATGCCTCTTGGGAGAAACATCGTCCTGAAGAACTGTCCGGCGGCGCCTATGATTCATGGCACTCTCCACCTCGGAGTTGGTGGCGGACAATCTGTCGGCATCGTCTGTCAGAGGAACACCCGACGCACGCCTCGTGCTCGCCTCCGCTTCTGGACCTGGCTTTGGAGCCTGGTTGGCGGAGGCTCGATTGGCAACCTCTCCGGACACAGTCCGGCGAGCGCTCTTTTTTATGAAAAGAACACCAGCGTTAATATGCCTTCCAGGAATCAATCCTGGGAATATGGTGACACGACATACCGTTGCAGCTGCGTTTCGATCCGGGCCGCACTTCTTTTTAGCCTGCGAGGCTGTGCTGCCCTTTGTTGGCTAGCCGCCGCGGGCTCGGCCTTCCGCCTCGAAGGCACCCCCTGCGAAACACCATTGGTATACGGTGATCAAAAATAAGCACGGTTGGGTCATTATCAAAGTATTGGGACTTGGTCTCGATTACCGTGAAGGCTGGAAGTATTCCGCGATGTCGGCCGTAATGGCAACCAAGGCATTATCGATGCTCAGTTGGTGAAATACCCCATCAATCAGCTCCACCAATATGTCCAGATCCTCTTGGCAGGCCGGATCGAGGAACCGTTCCGGATCCTCGGGTTGTGGAGGCGGGCTGTTTATATCTTTTACGGCCTGGCGCAGTTCCTGCGTTGAAATCACAAAATGAGATACTTAACCATGGGAATATGGATCGGATGGGCAAAAAGAAATGTCCGCTTACCCAGCTTCGAGGGTTGTTCATAGAAAATCCGTCCAATGGATTGACGCGGAGGAGTTCCTCCTCTTCTCCCTTGTACAATACGGACAAGATCTTCATCAGATCGGCGACCGATCCTGGCCCCTTACGGCCATGACGGGTGGCATCATCCTCCCCGTTGAAATCCTACATGGGGTGGCCTCTATACTGGAGCGGCTGCACCCCCCGCATAATGCATGTGGCCATGACCCCGATCATGGTCAGTCCGGAATGAGCCAACAACCTTATTCGGCTCATCAGGTAAAGGACGTCCCTGTCATTTTCCCTTTGAGGGCTCCGCGGACGCCAACTTAGGCGTTTCTTCAAGGGAGCATTACTGAACTCCGGGAGGCCGATCCGAACAGGGTCCGGCAGGGGGACGTCTTCTATATAAAACCATTCCGAAGGCCAGTCTTCGGACGCCTTCTTCGGGGTTCCGGATAGATATCTGGTCCCAGCGATGCACCATAGTTCGGCTCCGCCCACTTGATATATTGACCCCTCATGAGAACGGGGCACAAGGCAGAATAACCTCTTCCACAGCGCAAAATGAGCCTCGATACCCAGGAACAGCTCGCAAAAGGCCACGAAGCCCGCAATGTGCAAGATGGAGGCAGGCGTAAGGTTGTGCAACTGGAGGCCGTAGAACTCCAGGAGCCCCCGGAGAAACGGATGAATTGGAAATCCGAGTCCTCTTATCAGATAAGAGACAAAGCATACCCGCTCTCCTTTGGAAGGGTCGAGGACGCTCTCCGCTTGCTTTCCGCCCTTATAGGTGGCGAGTCCGGCTCGAACCGGAACCATGAAGGCTGGGGGAAGAAATCCCTTGGTTTGGAGCGTCACTAGCTCGCTATTCGGGACTGAGCATATCTCCCAATCTCCAGGCTGAGGGCTAGGAGCGCGAGAGGAGGAGCCGCGTCGACTGTCCATGATGGAATGGATTTTTGTCAGAGGCGCTCCGATGAAAGCTCGCGGAGGGAGTGGTGTGATTCGGATCTAGATCCTCGTCTCTTTTATAGGCGGCCCATTTGCGCAGCTAGGGGGTAAATGTAAAAATACCCTGGCTTTTCGCATTCATTCAACACGTGGAAGATGGCCATTATTGGGCGTGGAAGCCGAGGAGCGCAGCATTTATCAGAAGCCGGACACTATTCAACAGGTACATAGGATTTGGAGAAGAACCCGCCTCGCAATGCCGAAGACAATTAACGCGGACTCGTCGTCATTGAAGCTGGTTAGGGGGCTCTTGAGGAGTCCGGATTAGGGGTGTCCGGATAGCGAACTATCACCTTCGCGGACTCTGGACTATGAAGATACAAGATTGAAGATCTGCGTCCGTGTCCGGATGGGACTTTCCTTGGAGTGGAAGGCAAGCTTGGCGTCACGGATATGTAGATCTCCTACCATTGTAACCAACTCAGTGTAACCCTAACCCTCTTGGTGCCTATATAAACCGGAGGGTTTTAGTCCGTGGGACGAACAACAATCATACCATAGGCTAGCTTCTGGGTTTAGCCTCTTTGATCTCGTGGTAGATCTACTCTTGTACTACCCATATCATCAATATTAATCAAGCGGGAGTAGGGTTTTACCTCCATCGAGAGGGCCGAACACAGGTAAAAACATCGTGTCCCTTGCCTCCTGTTACCATCCGCCTAGACGCACAGTTCGGGATCCCCTACCCGAGATCCGCCGGTTTTGACACCCACAGTGAGCAAAAGGCACTTCTGGAGTCTATTTGTGTAACATCCCAAATTTTCAATTTGGAATGTTATACCTAGATCATCATTGCATATCATATTTTGTTGCATTGTTGGCTCGATCCTAGAAATCCTACGCAACTCGAGGACCCACGGAGAGAGTTGGGGGTTTCGTTATTTTCATATTTGAGTTTTCTCAAATCTTGAAAAGGGATCATTTGATTTTATTTATTTTATCTTCAATTATTTCTACTATCAAAATTTGAGAGAGGGAATAAAATGACTTTCCCAAAATAAATAAATAATGAAGATTTAATAAAAAAATCAAATAAGTTTTATTTTGGAGTTTTTTGCCTTTTTATTTGAATTTAGGAAAAATGCGCGGTTTTCAAAATTGCATTTAGGCCCCAAATAAATGTACATCTAGTCCGGCTTGATTTTAGAAGCCGGGGAAAATTTATTTCGGGATTTTTGGAGTACGTTTAGTACTTCTTTTGTTTTTTTTTCGAGCGTAACTATTTAAAAAAAAACGAACCGACCTTGGGTCGTGCCCGAGCGGGACTCCGCTCGGGGGTGCTAATAAATAGCGGCCGCCCCGAGCCGCCAGCCCACCCGAGCCGCCCTGCCGCCCAGCCCACCCGAACCGCCCGCCCACCCTTGAAACCCTAGCCGCCGCCCGCGCCGTCGCCGATCGCCGCCGCCGCCGCCCGCCGACACCGCCGCCAACCCCGCCGCCGAGGTTCGCCGCCGCCTCGACTTCTGTTCCCCGGTTTTTTTTTAAAAACCGAGCGTTTTTTCTTCGGTTTAGTTTACGGTTTTTTTTTCGGTTTTTTTATTATATCGGTTTTTTAGGTTTAGGTTAATTAGCGAATGTTCGTTCGTTTGTTCGTTTTAACGAACGAGTTCGTCAGATTAATTTAGTTAACGAACGTTCGTTCGTTAACCCGTTCGTCGTTTTTCTTTTTCTCAGATTTAATTCGTGATTTTTGTAATCGTGATTTCTGATCCGATTTTCGTTTTAGTATAACTTTTCGCTCGTTTATCGGAATCAGGAGATTCAAGCGCCTGGAGTTTCCTCTCGAAACCCTCTTTCCGAATAACCAACTTGAACAAGTTTTTGATACAGTAAAATTTGACCTAGATCCAGATTAGTAGAACGGAGCTGTTTTCTTCCGCTGTTTGTTCTTCGTTGCTTTGTTCGATTTGTTTCTTTTTGCAAACCGGAGTTCTTAAGTTGAACTATCTGGTTGGATCTTTCGTTTGAGTTTTACCTGTGCATTAGATGAGTACTTATTGTATGCTTGTTTGTTTGTCTGCGATAGAATACCCGAGTCGCCGCTTTGTTACTTGAGTCTCTAGGTCCCGCGGATCATCAGCAAGGCAAGTAACACTTTGATCATACCTTTTCTCATACCCAGTTTTATTGCATTAGATCAATCCTCAAACATTGCATGATTAGGATCTAATTAAATTGTGGGTTATAGGAAGTAGTTGAGGTAGTACCTATTACCTGTTTTATATCAAACCCTTGGGAGCTACTTCTACGGTTGCTTATTATGCCATGCTATGCTAGTAGACGTGGATTGGGTGAGTGTATCCATGACAGATGTGAGATTGATAATTAATGGTTTATTTAAGGTGGCAACTTAAACACACATCTGGGTGGATTGAGGCACCTGGTTTCTATCAGGACTTGCCTATATTTCTTCGGACCGCCACCCAGGCTCAAAGGGATCATAAGATAATTCATGCTAGAAACTTCCGTGTGCAGCCACATGCTACTATGGGCTCTAGCATAGTTGACTAAGTTGTGCGAACTCTTACGGGTAGACTAGTTGATGTAGGGGTTGTAGGTTGGTATGGTCTACCCACATGTAAGGTGCTAGCGCTTCTGAAAGACTATGTCTCGGTCATCTGTTTCTCAAACATCATGTAGTGCGAGAAATCAAACGGAGGCGACCGAGTCATGTGGGGAAAAGTGTGCAAACCTCTGCAGAGTGTAATAAACTAATCATGATTAGCCGTGTCCCCGGTTATGGACGACTTGAGTATCTAGTACTTGGATATCATGTGAATCTCAACATGTTACTTTAATTAATATTGTTGGGTTTGTTAATGAGTACTTTTAATTGGGATTGAGAATGATGTCAACCATTCTCAATGTTTAACAACCACCATGATAGTTAAATAAATTTATTCCTTTGCAGTAGGGGAAAATTGGCTTTACGCAAAACTGTAACCATAGAGCTTTCCACCAGCCAAATATGCATGTAGTATAGCTTATTTCATTATTATTCTCTGTGTGTTACATTGCCAGCATATTCCATGTGCTGACCCGTTTTCGGGCTGCAACGTTTCATGTTGCAGATTTTCAGATGACGAGTAAGGTGATTAGGTCGTGGTTCTATACTCAGTGATGACGTTGGAGTTGATGGACTCGCTTATCTTCCAAGCCTTCCGCTGTTATCGTATTTAGATGGCCTTAAGCCATATTTATTTTATTCAGTTCTCTTTTGAGACATTCGATTGTAATAAGTGTGTGATTGCTACTCTGTTATAAATCCTCCGAGTACTGTGTGGTGTCAGCATTACTGATCCAGGGATGACACTGAGCACAGAGATCAGACTGTTTGAGGTCTGGTCGCTACAAAGATGGTATCAGAGCACACGCGGACTATAGGACACGGCCACTAAGCTTAAGCCCTAGATCACTACTCTTTCTTCTCAATTCTGACTCCTCATCTTTTCTATTCTTTAGGATGGAGGATGCAAGGAACAAGTTCACACAACCAGATGAAGACTCACCGTTTGGACATCACTTGAAGGAAGTCACTAGATACCTGAACATAGGAGTACCAAGCTTCACAGGGACTTTCAACGCCACTTTACCAGAAGAGGAGCGCTGGATGATTCAAGTCTACATTCCCGGAAGGACTTTTGCACCAGTCACGGATCCCATAGAGTTTTACCTTGATGCACCAACATGGAACCTAGGAAAGAGCATGGCAGCTCATATCACCATGGGGCGAATTGGAGAAGTTTACCATGAGGATCTCAAGAATACTATCTACCAGATTTGTGGGCGCCGAGATGAACAATGGGAGATGATCAGCACTAGGAGGGACAGATCAATTGCAGCTTATATCCAGGAGTTAAACCAACACATCCGACACCAGGAGAATCAGATGTGCGCAGATATGGAGGATCTGCAGAAGGCTAGAACCAAGATCAAGGAGCTAGAAGAAGAACTCAAGGCTACACGTGAAGACTACATGGAAGAAATCGTCGCTCTAGTGAGACAGAACGGCGACCTAAAGGAGAAGCTTGGAGTATTCATGGGAGGTTCAACACCCAAAAGAGAAAGGGGCGAATCCACTTGCCCGGATAAGTATATCATCATCGACGACACCGACTCGGATCCCGACGACAGCGATGATGACTTTGTTGATGAAGCTGGAGCAGATATCATGGAATCTTCATCGGAGCAGTTTTTCTAGATTGACCACCATAATAGTAGTAGTATTTTCCCCATTTATATTAGTTTTAGTCCAGCACTTGTAATGATAGTTAGAACGTTGTATTGCCTTTGTTGAATTGATTGGAGTGATATTGTGTGCTTTTGTCTCATGTGCATATGGGTAGTGTTTTCTCACTAGACCTCATTCTATTCTTAACTCTCGTCTTTTCTATAAACCCCTCAGATGCCTCCGAGACGCGACATCGGATTTGTTTTCCCGCCAGAGATCACTCAGTTGATTCAGCAGCAGAATGCCTTGATTCAGACATTGGTGCAGGGCAACAACACTAATAACAACAACACCAACCCACCACCACCACCACCTGTTGACCATCTGACTCGTTTCTTAAGGCTGATTCCGCCGGTGTTTTCCAGTAGCACCGAGCCGATAGTAGCAGATGATTGGCTCCGTAAGATAGGGAGGGAGTTGACCACTACAGGATGTACAGATGGAGAAAAGGTGAAGTTTGCCGCACATCAGCTCGAAGGACCCGCAGCAGCATGGTGGGAGAATTTTACAGCCACTTACCACATGAACCTTTGTCACATGGGATCAGTTTCAGCAAGCTTTCCGTATTTCACATGTTTCAGCAGCAGCTATGGCCATGAAGAAGCATGAGTTTCGCAACTTACGCCAAGGAGGACGGACCGTTGGCCAGTATGTGGATGATTTCAGTAAGTTAGCACGTTATGCCCCAGATGACGTTGCTACGGATGCAGCTAAGTAGGAGAAATTCCTAGAAAGACTAAATGATGAGATGAGTATGCAGTTGATGGTAGCTACTTTTAATAACTACCAGGAGTTAGTAGATCGTGCTCTTATGATTGAAGGGAAGCAGCAACAGATTGACAATCGTAAGAGGAAGTATGGACAGGGGAAGTATAATTCTGGAGCTCAGCAGAAGCTACGCTTTACTCCAAAAACAGGAGGACAATTTCAGCATACTAATGGAGGGGGTAGCTCTCACAATCATAATGGCACAAAGAATGGAAATGGGAATGGCGGAAGCAATGGACAACACCGCACCACCCCGTCAACACCATCCAAGGTAGACCTGAGCCACATCACTTGTTTTAAGTGCCGTAAGACGGGGCATTATGCAAATGAATGTCCAGAAGCCCAAAATGGAAATGGCCATGGAAGCTCAGGGAAGAAGCCGAATCCTTTCAACAAGGGACAAGTGAACCACGTTACCGTGGAGGAAGTTGAAGCTCAGCCAGATGCAGTAATAGGTAAGTTTTTGGTTAAGTCATTTACTGCAGTTGTTCTTTTTAATACTGGTGCATCGCATTCATACATATCAAGGGGATTTGTGGATAAGTATAAATTACCAACCCAAGCCCTTAGGTCACCCATGCTAGTAACCTCGCCCGGAACAGAATACATGGCTAGCATATGGTGTGATCGACTGCCATTAAGGATTGGACACTATATATTTCCCTCAGACCTAATAGTACTGGAATCGCAAGGACTGGATGTGATACTAGGCATGGATTGGTTATCGGAGTATGGAGGGAACATAGATTGCGCCAGTAAGTCGATTATGCTTACCACCCCAGAAGGAAGGAGAATCAAGTATGTATCACGACATGAGCCGAAGAGGGCAAATGTAAATTGCTTATCAGGAGTTGTGCAGGAGGAAGTACCAGTGGTAAGGGATTTCCCCGATGTATTTCCCGAAGAGTTGCCAGGCATGCCACCAGACAGAGACATTGAGTTTCTGATTGAACTACTGCCAGGCACTTGGCCGATATCCAAGAGACCGTATAGGATGCCATCCCAAGATTTGGAGGAAATTAAGAAGCAGATTAAGGAGTTATTGGATAAAGGCTTTATTCGCCCAAGTTCTTCGCCTTGGGGATCGCCTGTACTTCTAGTGGAGAAGAAGGATGGATCATTAAGAATGGTTGTTGATTACCGAGGATTGAATGAAGTGACCATCAAGAACAAGTATCCGCTACCGATGATCAATGACTTGTTTGACCAATTGCAAGGAGCTAAGGTGTTTTCTAAGATCGATTTGCGATCAGGATACCATCAGTTGAAGATTCGAGAGCAGGATATACCTAAGACGGCTTTTACCACCAGGTACGGGCTGTATGAGTATACCGTTATGTCATTTGGTTTGACTAACGCACCTGCCTATTTTATGAACATGATGAACAAAGTGTTTATGGAGTTTTGGATAAGTTAAATCGTGGTGTTCATTGATGATATTTTGGTCTACTCGAAGAATGAAGAGGAACATAAAGAACATTTGCGTTTGGTACGGAGAAGCTCGAGAGAACACGGTTATATGCCAAGTTCAGCAAGTGTGAGTTTTGGTTGAAGGAAGTTGGATTTCTCGGACATGTTATATCCGGAGAAGGTATAGCAGTGGACCCCACTAAAGTTGCCACTGTGACCAATTGGGAAGCACCAACTACAGTTGGAGAGATCAGGAGTTTCCTTGGACTTTCAGGATACTACCGGAGATTCATTGAGAATTTCTCAACGATTGCGAAGCCTATGACTGAATTGTTGAAGAAGGATACCAAGTTCATATGGACTGAGGAGTGTGAAGCTAGCTTCCAAGAATTGAAGAAATGTTTGGTTACCTCACAAGTATTAATTCTGCCAGATCAGACCAAGGATTATGAGGTGTATTGCGATGCTTCACGCTGAGGACTTGGAGCAGTGCTTATGCAGGAGGGAAGAGTTGTTTCGTATGCTTCACGACAGCTTAAACCTCATGAGTTAAATTATGCTACTCATGATTTGGAGTTGGCAGCCGTAGTGCATGCATTGAAGACATGGAGACATTTCCTTATTGGAAACCACTGTGAGGTGTACACGGATCACAAGAGTTTGAAGTACATTTTCACTCAGAAGGAGTTAAATCTCAGGCAAAGGAGATGGTTGGAGCTTATTAAAGATTATGATATGAGACTACATTATCACCCCGGAAAGGCTAACGTTGTAGCAGACACGTTGAGCCGTAAGAGTCATGTCAACACTCTAATGACCGGAGGTTTACCAAAGGAGTTAGCCGAGGATCTACGTGAACTATGTTTGGAAATATTTTCGAGAGGCTATGTAGCAGCAATGGAGATTCAGTCAACTTTGATGGATAGAATCAGATAAGCTCAGAAGACTGACAAAGAAATTGCCTCTATAAAGGAGAAAATGAGTGAAGGAAAAGCTAAGGGATTTCGAGAGGATGAGCACGATACCCTATGGTTTGAAGATCGTGTTTATGTGCCCAATGACCCGGAGATCAGGAAGTTGATTCTCCAAGAGGCACATGATTTACCATATTCGATTCACCCAGGAAATACCAAGATGTATTTGTATTTGAAGAATACTTTTTGGTGGACCGGAATGAAGAATGATATTGCAGAGTATGTAGCAGTTTGTGATGTATGTCAGAGGGTGAAGGCAGAACATCAGAAGCCAGCGGGATTGTTACAGCCATTGCCGATACCCGAATGGAAATGGGATAAACTAGGCATGGATTTCATCACGGGATTGCCGAGGACTCGTTCAGGCTATGACTCGATTTGGGTTGTAGTCGACCGTTTGACGAAGGTAGCTCATTTCATTCCAGTAAAGACTACCTACAGCAGTGCCAAATTGGCTAAGATATACATGACCAGGATTGTATGCTTACATGGAGTTCCGAGGAGTATCTATCAGATAGAGGAACCCAATTCACCTCAAAGTTCTGGAAGCAGTTGCACGAAACTTTGGGAACCAGGTGGAGTTCAAGACAGACTTTTCATCCACGATGCAGACGGACGCACCGAGAGAGTCAACCAGATTTTGGAGGATATGCTTAGAGCTTGTGCCTTGGATTATGGATCCACTGGGATGACAATTTGCCATATGCGGAGTTTTCTTACAACAACAATTATCAATCTAGTTTGAAATGGCCCCTTCAAGCACTGGTGCGGAAGGAGGTGCAGGACCCGTTGTTGTGGGATGAAGTTGGAGACCGCCAGATTGTTTGGACGGATTTGATTAAGGAGTCGAGCAGAAAGTAAAGTTGATTCGCGATAGGCTCAAGGTAGCTCAGTCGAGGCAGAAGAGCTATGCGGATTCAAAACGCAAGGAGACAGAATACGAAGTCGGAGACAGAGTTTATCTTCGTGTATCTCCGCTTCGCGGAGTAAAACGTTTTGGAGTTAAGGGAAAGTTAGCACCCCGATTTGTAGGACCATATCGTGTTCTGGAACGTATGGGAGAGGTGGCCTACAAGTTGGAATTACCTGAGGGACTGTCAGGAGTTCATGATGTGTTCCACGTTTCTCAGTTGAAGAAGTGTCACGCAGAGATGGCGGATATACCTTTGAGAGATCTGATTGCCACGAAGCGATTCATTGAATGATGATCGACCTATGAGGAAAAACACATTAAGATTCTCGAATATGCGGTCGAGTCACCCATGACAAGGTTATCAAGTTTTGCAAAGTTCAGTGGAGCCACCACACCGAGGAAGAAGCCACCTGGGAGCGAGAGGAAGATCTGCTCAAGACCCACCCTCACCTATTTGCTAGCCAACCCAAATCTCGAGGGCGAGATTCATCTTAAGAGGGGTAGGTTTGTAACATCCCAAATTTTTAATTTGGAATGTTATACATAGATCATCATTGCATATCATATTTTGTTGCATTGTTGGCTCGATCCTAGAAATCCTACGCAACTCAAGGACCCACGGAGAGAGTTGGGGTTTCGTTATTTTCATATTTGAGTTTTCTCAAATCTTGAAAAGGGATCATTTGATTTTATTTATTTTATCTTCAATTATTTCTACTATCAAAATTTGAGAGAGGGAATAAAATGACTTCCCCAAAATAAAGAAATAATGAAGATTTAATAAAAAAAACCAAATAAGTTTTATTTTGGAGTTTTTTGCCTTTTTATTTGAATTTAGGAAAAATGCGCGTTTTTCAAAATTGCATTTAGGCCCCAAATAAATGTTCATCTAGTCCGGCTTGATTTTAGAAGCCGGGGAAAGTTTATTTCGGGATTTTTGGAGTCCGTTTAGTACTTCTTTTTTTTTTCGAGCGTAATTATTTAAAAAAACGAACCGACCTTGGGCCGTGCCCGAGCGGGACTCCGCTCGGGGGCGCTAATAAATAGCGGCCGCCCCGAGCCGCCAGCCCACCCGAGCCGCCCGCCTTAGCCCACCCGCGCGCCGCCCACCCTTGAAACCCTAGCCGCCGCCCGCCGCGCGCCGTCGTCGATCGCGCCATTGCCGCCGCCGCCCGCCGACCCGCCGCCGAGGTTCGCCGCCGCCTCGACTTTCGTTCGCGGTTTTTAAAAAACCGAGCGGTTTTTCTTCGGTTTAGTTTACGGTTTTTTTTAGTTTTCGATTTTTTTTAGGTTTAGGTTAATTAGCGAACGTTCGTTCGTTTGTTCGTTTTAACGAACGAGTATGTCAGATTAGTTTAGTTAACGAACGTTCGTTCGTTAACCCGTTCATCGTTTTTCTTTTTCTCGGATTTAATTCGCGACTTTTGTGATCGCGATTTCTGATCCGATTTTCGTTTTAGTATAGCTTTTCGCTCGTTTATCGGAATCAGGCGATTCAAGCGCCTGGAGTTTTCTCTCGAAACCCTCTTTACGAATAACCAACTTGAACAAGTTTTTGCTATAGTAAAATTTGACCTAGATCCAGATTAGTAGAACGGAGCTGTTTTCTTCCGCCGTTTGTTCTTCGTTGCTTTGTTCGATTTGTTTCTTTTTGCAAACCGGAGTTCTTAAGTTGAACTATCTGGTTGGATCTTTCGTTTGAGTTTTACCTGTGCATTAGATGAGTACTTATTGTATGCTTGATTGTTTGTCTGCGATAGAATACCCGGAGTGCGCCGCCTGTTACTTCAAGTCTCTAGGTCTCGCGGATCATCAGCAAGGCAAGTAACACTTCGATCATACCTTTTCTCATACCCAGTTTTATTGCATTAGATCAATCCTCAAACATTGCATGATTAGGATCTAATTAAATTGTGGGTTATGGGAAGTAGTTGAGGTAGTTGTAGCGACCCGACCTCAGACGGTCAAGCCTCTGTGTTTCTGTGCCATCCACGGATCGATATCTTTGCACACACAAGTACATCAATGTATATATCAAAGTGCAATCACATGTATAATTAACATAAAACTGATATATACCTCATAAGTCACGGCGGAAACAAATAGTGCGGTGTGGAGTCCCATCAACGCCATCGGCGAGTTGAGTGTAGACCGTAACCACATATCGTAACTCTTACTGTCGAAGAAAATCCTGCAACATGATACGTTGCAGCCGTGTAGGTCGATTACATTGAATGTACCGGCAAGATCACAACATGAGAAAACAGATGGTAAAGCTATACTATATGCAATTTGGCTTTGTGGCTCGGGTCTGAGTTTTGTTTGCGTAAAAGCTGGTTTTATTTTCCCTACATCAAAGGAATAAATGAAGTCTGTACTATAGAGTTTTCTATCATGACATGGTTCCGCCAACCGATGTCTCATAGCCCAAATTCATCATAAGTTGCCCACAATTAAGTTATCGATCCGGTGTTGAGAGTTCGAGATAGATCCAAGTCCGAGGCTCAAATTGTCCGTAACGGGGACACGGCTAATCGATTAGGTTTAACCCTATGCAGAGGTTTGTACACTTTACCCGCAAGATTCGATCCCTCTTTTACGTTCTCGCACTTGAGGTGTTTGAGAACAAGACGACCAAACATGGTCTTAGAAGAGTTCCTCGACCACCGTCGGTGCTCATCCAATCCTACCGTAGTTCTACATCCGCTAGCACCGCCCCGGCCAGAGTCACCACTAAGGTCAACCAAGCGAGCCCATAGTGACTTGCGGTTGCAGGTAAGCTTCCGGGCATGAAGTATTCTTCCGTCTCTTTGAGTGCAGGTGAAGCTTTCCGCAAGATGTCATGGCGCTTCTCCATGCATCCCGGCCATCCTTTGGTTTCTCCGGTGCCGTCAACCATCCTTCACCCGAGAGTGTGTATTGAATTCTTGTCTCGAGTCTTGAAGTCTTGAGGCCTTGAAGATCAGTCCTTGCAGATTCCATCATGGAGTTATCGTCATTGGCGTAGATCCTCCATTCTCACACCACTCCGAGCACTCATACCAACCCGTCTACTATAGCGTAGCATTAAAATAAATAACGTCCGGGCTTGGTAACGGGGTGATGGGTTCCTACCTCATGCATACTACTCAACTACAAGGATTCAATATCACTCTTTGGAGGGATTGTTGCGAAGATGACACTAGATGCAATAAAACACATAGGTATGAAAAACATGGTCAAAGTGAACTTGCTGGTAATACTTGATGAAGATAACAACGCTGCCGAGAAAATGACTTGGTAGAACTAATCGTCACTCCGTTGAAAATCTATATAGTCCAACATAGCATTCATATAAGCAAACATACTAGCAAGCAATTCTAACACTCATCAATAAAATGCGAACCAACAAGGGATACCAAGGAAAACTACACGATGAAACTACTAAAGGAAACTCACATAACACAAAATAGTTTTGTCCTAAGTAAAATTTAACAACAAAGAAAATACCAATATAATAAATAATATGAAAAGAAAAATATAAAACAACTAATTTTAACAGAAAGTATTTTTCATAAACTTTTAATAGCAAAAAGAAACAAATAAAAGCTTTTATCAAACACTAACTATGACCTAAACAAGTTTTCATACAAAACTAAGAAAAACAAATTTTAAAATAAAACAAAATTTTCTTTTGTTGACTAACAGAAACAAAACTAAATTTTTCAAGAGTGACAAAAAGAAATAATTTGAAACTAATAAAAACAATAAAGAAAAGACTAAAACAAAACTATAACTAAAACAGTACTGTTTTGCTAAAACCTAATTTAAAAATAAAGTAAAAATAAAGAAGTATATGCTACTGGATAGACAAAACCATAATAAAACAGTAGCAAAAGAATCAATCAAAAATACTTTGTAAAACTCAAAATATGACCAAATTACTGATTTGAACAAATTTCATCAAATTCAAATCTAAACTATTCAAATTTGAAACCTAAGTACACAAACAGAAACTTAAGAAAATTTGTGACACAATGCAAAAGAATCAACTCAAGCGGAGTTACGGAACTTAAGTTATGAACAAAAGAAGTTTGAATATGAATCTGAACAAATTTCGAAATTTTAAACTTTCAAAAACATGTTTGAGTTGAATTACTGGATAGAGGAGATCGTAACGAAGAAGTGGGCGTTGGTTTCATCTAGTTTGGATGAACGAGTAAAATGTTATGGCTATTTGAAAAATCAGGGCCAAGCTGTTTTACAAAAGAAAAAATTGCTATGGCTAAGGTCTAATGTATAAATACGTAGACGACAATCTAATCTATTGTATTAGTCTAAAAGTAATAAACTACGGAAGTATAAGTAGAAAAAAAGAAAAGAAAACAAAGTAAGATACCTTTATAAGGCAGAGAAAAGACAACTTCGGAGAGAGAAGAAAATTTCCAGAAGTCGCGCCGGAGAGGAGAAAAAAATATTTTTCTTAGTCAAACCAAAATATTGATTTAACCCGAATCAGATGATTTTTGGAAGCTCTATGGGTCTATATTTATAGGTGGAAAAGAGGCTTAGGGGTTAAAGGCTAGGCAATGTGGGACTAAACATAGACGTAATTAAACGAAACAGAGCAGAAAAAGGCTAAAGGCCTCGGCCGGCCGCGCGCGTACACTGTAAATTTTTTTTTGAGCAATAGAAAAGAAAAAGAAAAACTATAAAAAAAATATAAGGAATGAATATGGCCCGCTGGGCCTGGCCCGTATATTATATAGAAAAAGAAAAGAAGGGGCGCCCGCTGGTACTTGATGCGCACGTCGGCGACAGCTAGTTTCAGGCGCGCGTGCAGTTTGTTATTTGTTTTCTTTTAAACAGAAAGCGATAAACTGAAAAACGAAAATAAAACTAAAACTTTATATAGGCATATTATATATCAAAATTTTTAGAAAAGATTTTGTACAGCATGAACATTATTCTAGCATTAAATAAAATACACACAAATTCAAATAAAGCAAAGAGTGCTTCAGCTCTAATAAAATCCAATAAAATCATTTTAAAAATACCATAATGAATTCAAATTTATTCCTCTCAATTTTCTGTTGTAGGAATCATGTTACCCTATTTTCCATGTATTTTATTTTTGGAGAAAATAATTTGAATAAAACTCAAATAACTCCAAATTGAAAATAAATTCAAAAGAATTTTGAATTTATTTCTTTGAAACTCCTACTCATATTTCATATGTTTTGAAGAAGTCATTTTATCTTCACTCGTGAAAATCATTGAGTTGCATAAAGTTTCAGAATTGGAAATATTTTCCAAATGAAATTCAAATATTTTCAACACCCCTTGTCATTTAAATAAATGGAAGAAGTCATGTCATCTTCTCTCCAGGGTTTTGTGATGAAGAGTATTTGAATTCACGAAAAGCATAAAAGCAAAAATGAAAGTTTGGGAAAGTCCTTTTATTCCCTCTCATTTAACTTTCAAAAAGTTTCAAATTTCACTCAATCAATCACACAACAATTCAAACAAACAAACAAATCTTTCTATTTGTTATAACATTCCAAAATTTAGAATTTTGGGATGTTACAAATCTACCACCCTTAAAATGAATCTCGTCCTCGAGATTCGGAGAACTAGAAAGAAATGGGTTAGGTTTGGGGTCTTCAAAATCCATCGATCGTCTCCGGTGCAGGGTGCTACCACCCTTAGAAACATCGTTACGGTCCCATCCATGCTTATATACTCCATCCTCATTCTTGGCAGTGTCGATCTTCCGAGATCTCGGAAAATTTCATCTCCGGGCTCTTAGGTAGCGGCATAACCTTTTCCTCAATTCTTTTGTCCTTTCATCTTGGTAAGGTTATTTGAGACTGGGTCTTCATAATCGATAGGTGCGGCGCCAATGCTAAACAACTATCGATATCTCATGGTGGTCAACAATTTATGGTTTCTCCCGCAAGAAATGGGTGCAGGTTGATCCTCACCGTATATCCTACGGTTGGCAACAACGGCCTTGTACAAGGGAAAATGCTTATACCATTCTAAGGTTCAACAAGGTTTAATATCGTCGTCACTCTACTATAGGTAGGTCACTCAGATTTACCATCCCATATAGCAAAGCGAATAATAAGAGTAAGTCGGTATGGTGATCAATCCATCACGCACCCAAATCATTACCTTGTACATGGTTTAGCGAATCTCGCATTCTAACACTCGGTCATCCTCACAAGCATTGCAGAATTTCTCTTGTCGACGAACCAAGTTCGCAAAATCCATTGATTCTGCAAGCCAAACAAACATTTATCGTTTCTTCACAACTCTCAGGTTCTGCGTAAAATCCTATAAGATCGTCGGTCGATAAAATCGTAACTTCTTCCAGGGTTTTTTCCTTCAGCAAGAGTGTGCTTGCTTCTTGGCAAGTCCTGGGGCCTGTGGGTTATGGCCCATCTCATCACTTGTAAACCTTGAACTCATTCTCGGGCAGGTGATCGTTATCCCAACATCCAACTTCCGTGCATACTTAAATCCATCCAATTGTCTTGTCTTCCTTCCTTCTATTGGCACCAAACTAGAACATGATTACTCAGACTCATCATGGAATTTCCATCGATCCATATTTCCAACATCATACCTCCTTTATATCCAATAGTAATTCATCTCTTCATCCTCGTGGGATATCCCACATACCGAGATAAAAACTTATACTTATGAAGTCCATACTCCACTTCGTGTGACATCATTATCCTTTCGAGGTCAAGCGTCCTTACATGGGAATATTGGCCATCTCGCATGGCACTTCTTCAAGCGGGAAGCGTGAAACACCTCATGAACTCCTGACAGTCCTTCGGGTGATTTCAACTTGTTAGCCAATTCTCCCATACGTTCCAAAACTCGGTATGGTCCTACAAATCTCGCGGCTAACTTTCCCTTAACTCCAAATCGTTTAACTCTTCGCAGAGGTGGCACACAAAGATATGCTCTGTCTCCAATTTCATAGACTACCTCATTACGTTTCAGTCGCATAACTCTTACGCTGGATGAGCTACCTTGATCTATCTCGAATCAACTTAACATTCTCTTCTGACTCCGTGATCACATTTGGTCCAAACAACTGACGGTCTCCAACATCATCCCACACTTTCTTGGGGTATTAAACATATCGAGACAAATCTCATATTCATTTTGTCTGAAATCCATTCAGTGGGTATCCTTATCTTTTCCAAGGGTCAACGGTTCTTACAGGGTACTACCACCATTAAAATGTTCCAATATTCCCTAGACAATATTTCTCGTATCCTCGAAATTGGTCAACATCTTTCCTCATAGGGTAACTCATAAAATCCAAAGCAGTACCAACACTGCTAACTTTATTGATTCTTAAATTATTACAATCATCTTGCTCTTCCATTACATGTCTCAACTTAACCCCTCAATAAAAGAAAAAGCTCTCACTTCTACTACTCCATTTATTCATTACAAATTCAACTATATATCACGGTCTCCTTCTCCTTGGACAATCTCGGCAAAGTGGCCTGCTTCATCACAACGGAAACATATTACTTCGACAAATATCGAGGTTTCCTTGTGATTATATAGCCTCACAGGGTCCATATCTTCCCTCTTGGGCAATCATTGAAGTAGTGCCTGAATTTTTGCACTGAAACATGTGATATGACTCAGGTCTTTCTTTGTGGAAATTGGGTTGTTCCGGAATCCAACCTACTTTTCTTCTGGACCTTTCCGTTCCAATCGGGGCTTCTATTTCCTGTGGGTCATACTCTACTTCCTCTGTCGGAATTCTACTAAATCTCCATTCGGACAATCTTGGGAGATGTGTCCCTCTTCTCCACATGAATAGCATGACCTGGTGCTGGCTTTAATTTTGTTTCCTTTGTGTGTGTCCTCAACATCTTCCTTCGTCACAGGTTCTTCTAACATCTCCATGAGGGCTCCTTTCATTTCTTCTTTCTTCTGCTGGATGGTTCTCTGTACCATAGTGTAAATGTGACTTTGGCGAGGCGGTGGGTAGTTCCTTCACACAAGAAACAAGTGTCTGTCTAGTTGGGCATTCTTCACTCGATGACTTCCTTCACAATTTGGGCATTCATCCTTGTGTTCGTTATGGGTGTGTCCTATTTCTCCTGAGCTTGCATGCACAAGGGTTCTTCATAATATTTTCATAAGGCTCCAATTTCGGGACACAAACCGAGACTTTGGCAAAGTCAACTTAAATTCTTTCCAAGTGGTTACTTCTTGCCATCCATTCATGGTTTGGTACATCCTCCACCAAGTAGTGGCACCTCTTTCAAAGCATTGTAGAGCATCTTGGGCCATATCCTTTACGGGTATAGGGTTATTCTCCATGTGATCCTCCATGTTACGAATCCATCGGTCCGTCTTCAATTGACTCATCGGTCCCAAAATCTGAGCTCATCTCCATTCATCATCTATTGGGTCCAAGGGTTTTGGGGTGAGATAAGAGAGATAGAGAGGGATACACACAATACAAACAAAAGTTTTGAAAAGACAGATTTTGTTGTGGCTGTCGGAAAAACATCAAACAAATGACAGCTCACAATCATCGCATCTAACGTAGGTATATAACAGGGGTTTTGGTCTTCTAAGGGTCAAATAAATCTTCAGAGTTTTCCAAAGTCTTCGGAGTCTTCTGTTGTTGCAGCTGCACTTCTTCCAACGCATGGAGAAATCCTCTTTACTCTGAAATGACCATCAGTTGTCCGATATCTTTAATTCTTGGAGTGACTTCAGTTGATCTTCCGTGTGGTCAAAAGGGAAAGGGGTATATTCTAACTATTTGAGGTGAGAGGGTCTATTTGATAAAATCAGAAAAGATGAGGAGTAAGAGTCTTTTTGAAAATAAAGTTTTTGAGATATCCTGTCCAAGGGGCTTTCCGATTTCTAGGGTCACGTTCTCTGACCAACATGTGCTCGATACCATATCATGAGCGACCCGACCTCAGACGGTCAAGCCTCGTGTTTCGTGCCATCCACGGATCGATATCGGGCACACAGTACATCAATGTATATATCAAAGTGCAATCACATGTATAATTAACGCAAAACTGATATATACCTCATAAGTCACAATGAAACAAATAGTCGGGTGTGGAGTCCCATCAACGCCATCGGCAAAGTTGAGTGTAGACCGTAACCACAGTATCGTAACTCTTACTGTCGAAGAAAATCCTGCAACATGATATGTTGCAGCCGTGTAGGTCAATTACATTGAATGTACCGGCAAGATCACAACATGAGAAAACAGATGGTAAAGCTATACTATATGCAATTTGGCTTTGTGGCTCTGGGTCTGAGTTTTGTTTGCGTAAAAGCTGGTTTTATTTTCCCTACATCAAAGGAATAAATGAAGTCTGTACTATAGAGTTTTCTATCATGACATGGTTCCGCCAACCGATGTCTCATAGCCCAAATTCATCATAAGTTGCCCACAATTAAGTTATCAGTCCGGTGTTGAGAGTTCCGAGATAGATCCAAGTCCAGAGGCTCAAATTGTCCGTAACCGAGGACACGGCTAATCGATTAGGTTTAATCCTATGCAGAGGTTTGTACACTTTACCCGCAAGATTCGATCCCTCTTTTTACGTTCTCGCACTTCAGGGTGTTTGAGAACAAGACGACCAAACATGGTCTTCGAAGAGTTCCTCGACCACCGTCCGGTGCTCATCCAATCCTACCGTAGTTCTACATCGCTAGCACCGCCCCAGCCAGAGTCACCACTAAGGTCAACCAAGCGAGCCCATAGTGACTTGCGGTTGCAGGTAAGCTTCGGGCATGAAGTATTCTTCCGTCTCTTTGAGTCTGGGTGAAGCTTTCCGCAAGATGTCATGGCGCTTCTCCATGCATCCCGCCATCCTTGGTTTCTCCAGGTGCCGTCAACCATCCTTCACCCAAGAGTGTGTATTGAATTCTTGTCTCGAGTCTTGAAGTCTTGAGGCCTTGAAGATGCAGTCCTTGCAGATTCCATCATGGAGTTGTCGTCATTGGCGTAGATCCTTCATTCTCACACCACTCCCGAGCACTCATACCAACCCGTCTACTATAGCGTAGCATTAAAATAAATAACGTCCGGGCTTGGTAACAGGTGATGGGTTCCTACCTCATGCATACTACTCAACTACAAGGATTCAATATCACTCTTTGGAGGGATTGTTGCGAAGATGACACTAGATGCAATAAAACACATAGGTATGAAAAACATGGTCAAAGTGAACTTGCCTGGTAATACTTGATGAAGATAACAACGCTGCCAGAAAATGACTTGGTAGAACTAATCGTCACTCCGTTGAAAATCTATATAGTCCAACATAGCATTCATATAAGCAAACATACTAGCAAGCAATTCTAACACTCATCAATAAAATGCGAACCAACAAGGGATACCAAGGAAAACTACACGATGAAACTACTAAAGGAAACTCACATAACACAAAATAGTTTTGTCCTAAGTAAAATTTAACAACAAAGAAAATACCAATATAATAAATAATATGAAAAGAAAAATATAAAACAACTAATTTTAACAGAAAGTATTTTTCATAAACTTTTAATAGCAAAAAGAAACAAATAAAAGCTTTTATCAAACACTAACTATGACCTAAACAAGTTTTCATACAAAACTAAGAAAAACAAATTTTAAAATAAAAACAAAATTTTCTTTTGTTGACTAACAGAAACAAAACTAAATTTTTCAAGAGTGACAAAAAGAAATAATTTGAAACTAATAAAACAATAAAGAAAAGACTAAAACAAAACTATAACTAAAACAGTACTGTTTTGCTAAAAACCTAATTTAAAAATAAAGTAAAAATAAAGAAGTATATGCTACTGGATAGACAAAACCATAATAAAACAGTAGCAAAAAGAATCAATCAAAAATACTTTGTAAAACTCAAAATATGACCAAATTACTGATTTGAACAAATTTCATCAAATTCAAATCTAAACTATTCAAATTTGAAACCTAAGTACACAAACAGAAACTTAAGAAAATTTGTGACACAATGCAAAAAGAATCAACTCAAACGGAGTTACGGAACTTAAGTTATGAACAAAAGAAGTTTGAATATGAATCTGAACAAATTTCGAAATTTTAAACTTTCAAAAACATGTTTGAGTTGAATTACTGGATAGAGGAGATCGTAACGAAGAAGTGGGCGTTGGTTTCATCTAGTTTGGATGAACGAGTAAAATGTTATGGCTATTTGAAAATCAGGGCCAAACTGTTTTACAAAAGAAAAAATTGCTATGGCTAAGGTCTAATGTATAAATACGTGAGCGACAATCTAATCTATTGTATTAGTCTAAAAGTAATAAACTACGGAAGTATAAGTAGAAAAAAGAAAAGAAAACAAAGTAAGATACCTTTATAAGGCAGAGAAAAGACAACTTCGGAGAGAGAAGAAAATTTCGGAAGTCGGCGGAGAAGAGAAAAAATATTTTCTTAGTCAAACCAAAATATTGATTTAACCCGAATCAGATGATTTTGGAGGCTCTATGGGTCTATATTTATAGGTGGAAAAAGGCTTGGGGTTAAAGGCTAGCGATGTGGGACTAAACGTAGAGCGTAATTAAACGAAACAGAGCAGAAAAGGCTAAGGCCTCGCACGGGCCTAAAGGCCTCGGCCGGTCGCGCGCGTACACTATAATTTTTTTTTTGAGCAATAGAAAAGAAAAAGAAAAACTATGAAAAAAAATATGAGGAATGAATATGGCCCGCTGGGCCTGGCCCGTATATTATATAGAAAAAGAAAAGAAGGGGCGCCCGCTGGTACTTGATGCGCACGTCGGCGACAGCTAGTTTCAGGCGCGCGTGCAGTTTGTTATTTGTTTTCTTTTAAACAGAAAGCGATAAACTGAAAAACGAAAATAAAACTAAAACTTTATATAGGCATATTATATATCAAAATTTTTAGAAAAAGATTTTGTACAGCATGAACATTATTCTAGCATTAAATAAAATACACACAAATTCAAATAAAGCAAAGAGTGCTTCAGCTCTAATAAAATCCAATAAAAATCATTTTAAAAATACCATAATGAATTCAAATTTATTCTCCAATTTTATGTTGTAGGAATCATGTTACCCTATTTTCCATGTATTTTATTTTGGAGAAAAATAATTTGAATAAAACTCAAATAACTCCAAATTAAAAATAAATTCTAAAGAACTTTGAATTTATTTCTTTGAAACTCCTACTCATATTTCATATGTTTTGAAGAAGTCATTTTATCTTCGCTCGTGAAAATCATTGAGTTGCATAAAGTTTCAGAATTGGAAATATTTTCCAAATGAAATTCAAATATTTTCAACACCCCTTGTCATTTAAATAAATGAAAGAAGTCATGTCATCTTCTCTCCAGGGTTTTGTGATGAAGAGTATTTGAATTCACGAAAAGCATAAAAGCAAAAATGAAAGTTTGGGAAAGTCCTTTTATTCCCTCTCATTTAACTTTCAAAAAGTTTCAAATTTCACTCAATCAATCACACAACAATTCAAACAAACAAACAAATCTATCTATTTATTATAACATTCCAAAATTTAGAATTTTGGGATGTTACAGTAGGTACCTATTACCTGTTTTATATCAAACCCTTGGGAGCTACTTCTACGGTTGCTTATTATGCCATGCTATGCTAGTAGACGTGGATTGGGTGAGTGTATCCATGACAGATGTGAGATTGATAATTAATGGTTTATTTAAGGTGGCAACTTAAACACACATCTGGGTGGATTGAGGCACCTGGTTTCTATCAGGACTTGCATGTATTTCTTCGGACCGCCACCCAGGCTCAAAGGGATCATAAGATAATTCATGCTAGAAACTTCCGTGTGCAGCCACATGCTACTATGGGCTCTAGCATAGTTGACTAAGTTGTGCGAACTCTTACAGGTAGACTAGCTGATGTAGGGGTTGTAGGTTGGTACGGTCTACCCACATGTAAGGTGCTAGCGCTTCTGAAAGACTATGTCTCGGTCATCCGTTTCTCAAACATCATGTAGTGCGAGAAATCAAACGGAGGCGATTGAGTCATGTGGGGAAAAGTGCGCAAACCTCTGCAGAGTGTAATAAACTAATCATGATTAGCCGTGTCCCGGTTATGGACGACTTGAGTATCTAGTACTTGGATATCATGTGAATCTCAACATGTTACTTTAATTAATATTGTTGGGTTTGTTAATGAGTACTTTTAATTTGGATTGAGAATGCTGTCAACCATTCTCAATGTTTAACAACCACCATGATAGTTAAATAAATTTATTCCTTTGCAGTAGGAAAAAATTGGCTTTACGCAAAACTGTAACCATAGAGCTTTCCACCAGCCAAATATGCATGTAGTATAGCTTATTTCATTATTATTCTCTATGTGTTACATTGCCAGCATATTCCATGTGCTGACCCGTTTTCGGGCTGCAACGTTTCATGTTGCAGACTTTTCAGACGACGAGTAAGGTGATTAGGTCGTGGTTCTATACTCAGTGATGCCGTTGGAGTTGATGGACTCGCTTATCTTTCAAGCCTTCCGCTGTTATCGTATTTAGATGGCCTTAAGCCATATTTATTTTATTCAGTTCTCTTTTGAGATATTCGATTGTAATAAGTGTGTGATTGCTACTCTGTTATAAATCCTCCGAGTACTGTGTGGTGTCAGCATTACTGATCCAGGGATGACACTGAGCACAGAGATCAGACTGTTTGAGGTCTGGTCGCTACAATTTGCGTTATGATTAAACAGAATCTGCTACGCAGTCTGAAGCACGTAGACTTTGGTTGTCCTCAGTTCGGTGACATGCCTTTGGTGCTTCACAGAAGCAAAAGCATGCACATGAACACTGAAAATGCTGCACTAAGTATCAGTGTTGTCCAAGACATCCTCCTATGCAGTCCATAAATACACCAAGATTAAGATCAAAAGTATGGAATCACTTCACGAAGATGGATGGAGCGTGGGCGATTTGCAGCTATTGCAAAAAGGACTATGGAGCTGATCCAAAACAACATGGGACTTCTCGCCTATTGAGACATCTTAAGAGCATCTCCAACAGAGGCGCTCGCGCCTGAAAAAAAATGGCTTTTTAGCGCGCGCGATCGAATCGGCAGCTTCAGCAGACACGCAAAAATCGCGCGCGTGCGCTAAAAACCACTCCGCGCGCCGAACAGAACTGCATCGCGCTCTGTACAACGACTCGCTCATGCGAATATCCACCAACCGCCAAATCTGAAATATCCACTCGTGCGTTTGACAAAACGCTTGCAAGGTATATATTGCTTCTAACTTCATTTTTCATATGAATTTTGAGCATGTTGTTTGTAGTTAGCTTGAATTCAAATATGTAGATGAGTTCGTCCCACGATTCTTCCAATGAAGAATTTGATCTTCAAGAGGAGGAGCACCTCGAAATGGTCCTAGCTATGCACATCAACAAAAAGCCGAAGCAGGGTGGTTCGGTTTTTGGTCGTCAGAAATTGTGGAGGGAAAGGATCGATGCCGACAACAGATTGATGAGGAACTATTTTGTGGCGATTCCCATATACCTCGAGTCCTACTTTCGGCGCCGTTTTAGGATGAGCATCGAGTTGTTCAAGCACATTGCAGAGAGGCTAGCGAGCCATGATCGGTTTTTTCAGCAAAGGAGGAATATCGCCGGAGAACTCGGGCATGGCACCTTTCAAAAGGTGACCGCTGCTTTGCGTATGTTGGCATGCGGAATTCCGGCGGATCTAGTTGATGATCACTTGGCCATGGGTGAGAGCCAAGCCATCATGTGTGTCAAGCGCTTCGTGGTTGGAATAGTGCAAGTGTTTGGTCCGGAATATTTGAGAGTTCCCAATGCCGAAGAAGCCACAAGGCTTTTGGAGATGAATAAAGCTCGTGGGTTCCCACGTATGCTTGGCTCAATAGATTGTATGCATTGGAGTTGAAAGAACTGTCCTAAGGCATGACATGGATAATTCCACAGGCAGAAAAAAGGTTCCACTATAATCCTTAAAACGGTGGCCGATCAGGAGACTTGGATTTGGCATGATTTTTTCGGAATGTTAGGATCTTTGAACGACATCAATGTTGTTTAACGGTCACCACTCATGAATAGTATTGCAAAGGGTGAACTGCCACCGAGGCAGTTCGTAGCAAATGGCCATACATACAACTATGGCTACTATCTTACGGATGGCATCTACCCAAGATGGAAAACATTTGTGAAGCAGTTGAAAAAACCGGAAGGTAAGAAAAATGTTGATTTCCACAATACTCAGGCGGCGGCTAGGAAAGATGTGGAGAGAACTTTGGGGTTTTGCAAGCCCAATTTGCTATTGTGAGAGGACCGGCTAGATTTTGGGATCAAAATATCCTTTGGTACATCATGAACGCTTGTGTGATCATGCATAACATGATCCTCAAGAACGAGCGTGGGCAAGATTTGGACTATTCTCAATATGAGTGGTTGGGAAGTCCCGTGCGAGTGCGGAGGAGGGTTGAGAGGGTGGCCCACTTTGTTGCCTCATATCAATGTCATTCGACGTGCCGAAACGCATGATGAACTTCAAAAGGATCTAGTCAAGGAGTGGTGGGCATGGAATGGGCAACAAAACGCATGATGTTGTATGTTTGTCGTACTGTTATTTGTTGTATTGGTCATCAACTATTTGTTGTATTGAAGTTTAACTATTCGTTATAGTTGTAATAATAATTAAACTATTTTTTGTCGATTTATTTTTTGTGTGTTTGCTCTTGTTTGTTTCACATTGAATGCAAAATGTTGTTTGTACTAGGCTGCACTCTATATTTTGTCGTGCCTGCTGAAGCGGCACTCTGGTGCTAAAAATTTACAGCACATGGTGAAGCAACTGTGTGGCGTAACGCGTCATAAGGCTATTTCGTCGTTGTAAAAAAAAGTTGCGCGCCGCGTCATAGCGCATCCGTTGGAGATGCTCTAACCATGACCATAAAATTGACCTCAGAAAGTGGAAACTGTCCCTCTCATTTTCATCCACCTGCATAGGACTACATCTGAAGACTGGAATTTCTACCAGAATCAAGGTTATGTATTTTCTTAGAATATACTAGACCATGCTGGCGCGCGTTGCTGCGCCCGTCGATTTATGCGATTTAATGGCAGGCATTGGTACAAATATACGGACACACGTTGTCCAGTAATTTTGTATTGTAATTTTAGCTTGAGATTTTGTTTTTAATTGTGCAGCTCCGTCCTTTATTGAATGATGAAAGCCAAAAGTATACATGAAATGACAGGAGGATTAAACAAGATAAAGATATTGGGCTATTAATTCGTTCTTGGACTGGCCTTTTTGAATTAATCTAGAAGTATGATCTTGGACTGGGCCTTATGTCATGCTTCAACAGTCCCTGGATTCTGTTCATTGGTAGGATTATCCATCTGAAAGAAGGGTATGAAATTCTGTCAGATATGAAAAAGCCATGCAAAGAAACATAAACTGAGAACGTAGGTCCCTTTTGGCAGGAGTTAGTTAATACTTCAACCTGTACTGGAAATGTTCTATATTTATAGAAGAATGTTGTGTGAGAGGTCAGGCTAATGACCATTACATGGTGTTTAATGGGTGATTAATATTCAGGCATCTATAAGTATTCAGTTATCATTTTGCAACATTGAATAAAGTCGTTTGCATTTACTGCTGCTGTATTTGCGTTAGCTTTGTAGGGAAGAAAAAGGAGGAGAAACAATGATGCATCATACTCCCTCTGTTCGGAATTACTTGTCTCGGAAACGGATGTATCTAGAACTAAAATATGTCTAGATACACCAATTTCTGCGACAAGTAATTCCGAACGGAGGGAGTACATGAGAGGAATTACAAGCTCCACGCTGCAATTTTTTGAGGGGTTGGAACTAAAGGTCTGCTTTGACTGCTGAATTTAGGGTAAAAATCCTGATTTTGCATATGAATTTACAAACTAAGATGATCAGATGTTAGTTTCTGCATGTCATGAGAAAGTTTAACTGGAAACTATAAAGCTGCATTTTCTTATACTAATAGAATTTGAGATATTGTAGCATTGAGATTTAAACATTCTTGGCAGAATAGTAGAAGATCTAAGAAGTGCATTTTCTTATAGGAATATAAAGCAGAGCTATGGAACAAACTTATTTAGAGGTACAATAGCATAAATTGTTTCATTATTCAGTGCACAAAAGAGGAATAGTTTTTGCAAAACATAGTACCGAGACATGTTAACTGGTGAAGACAAAGTTGTTGATCATCTGATCCTGCAGTAGCAAAAGTTGTTGATCATCTGATCATGCAGTAGCATTCGCACGCAGGAGATATATTTATTAATGGAAAACTAAATAACTTCAAAAGATGGACGTATGCAGACGTTCGCCATTCCTCTATTTGCTTTTGAAATACGCTGATTGACGCTCTTTTTATGATAAGTGCATCTTCTTCTTTGTGGAAGTTGATTTGTTGGCTTCAGTTAGAAAAGTTTGTAAATAAATAGAAAGTGGATATGGACTAAATTTTAGGTTGCAAGTTTTGGCCTAGACCTTTTTGATGGCTTCTTGCTAGTGTGTGCGAATCATTTTTGCTTGCAGTAGCAATTTCAAAAGATGGTGCTTCCTATTCCTTGGCAGAAATGATGCTATGTGTTCCTTTAATTATTGACAGAAAAATCACGGTGATAATGATGTAAATATATTAGTCAAGGATATGACAAAATGAGAAATGAGTGTACCCTTGAATCAACTGTAGGAGAGATATGACCTTCATTACCACTTTCATTACTGTTGTCCATGTCCCTGTCCTCGGGTTCTTTGTCGTTACTGATAGTGTTTACCTATCAAAAGGATATACTGATAGGTTAGTGTACAACAACTTGAGGCAGGTGAAAGTAAATAAATTGGAAATTTAGGTATCGGTATTAAGCAAAATTACACACCTTGCTAGCTTGCACAGATGTCTTTGTTGATGTGCTGTTCACATGGAAAGAGAGTTGCCCATAGTGAAGGCCCTTCTCATTGAGAGTGAAGGGAAGTGTGAATTTCTTGGATATCAAGGCTGATATCTCTGCAGGAACAGCAAATGGGCGGTCTGATGCATCGCGCATGATAACTTCAAGTCTCTTTCCAATAGCTTGTTCAACAACTGAAGCAAAGAACACAAACTCGGGTTCCCCTGAATTGTCAGCATCATGACGCACCATGTACCTGGGCAGGACAGTGTGAAAATAAGCTTGTGGCAATAAGACGGTTAATCTGCAAGTTTATAATAGGTATGTTTTGTTCATTTTGATCTGGGAAGCACAATATTTTAATTTGATCCCTCAACATCTTGTACGACATTTGTCTCTCTTTTGCGCATTTTTCTCTTGCCAAATAACTTGCTACATAGGGCAGGAATAGTAGGTGCACTTTGATTATTTCGGACGATCATAGAGATTGAAATCATATCATACGAATAAAGGTACATAGCACAACACACAGATAGTGAGATGAGGCATAATTAAAGGAGGCATAAGAGCATACTGATACTAACCTATTGTAGCGACCCGACCTCAGACGGTCAAGCCTCTGTGTTTCTGTGCCATCCCTGGATCAGTATGCTGGCACACACAGTACATTAATGTATATATCAAAGTGCAATCACATGTATAAATAACGTAAAATGATATATACCTCATAATAATCAGCGGAAACAATCAAACGGGTGTGGAGTCCCATCAACGCCATCGGCAGGTTGAGTGTAGACCGTAACCTGTATCGTAACTCTTACTGTCGAGGAAATATCTGCAACATGATACGTTGCAGCCGTGTAGGTCAATTACATTGAATGTACCGGCAAGATCACAACATGAGAAAACAGATGATAAAACTATACTATATGCAATATGGCTTTATGGCTCAGATCTGAATTTTGTTTGCGTAAAAGCTGGTTTTATTTTACCTACATCAAAGGAATAAATGAAGTCTGTACTATGGAATTTTCTATCATGACATGGTTCCGCCAACCGATGTCTCATAGCCCAAAATCATCATATGTTGCCCACAATTAAGTTATCAATCCGGTGTTGAGAGTTCCGAGATAGATCCAAGTCCAGAGGCTCAAATTGTCCGTAACCGGGGACACGGCTAATCGATTAGGTTATAACCCTCTGCAGAGGTTTGTACACTTTACCCGCAAGATTCGATCCCTCTTTTACGTTCTCGCACTTGAGTGTTTGAGAACAAGATGACCAAACATGGTCTTCCAAAGAGTTCCTCGACCACCGTCCGGTACCCATCCGATCCTACCGTTCTTCTACATCTGCTAGTACCGCCCCAGCCAGAGTCACAACCAAGGTCAACCAAGCCGAGCCCATAATGACTTGCGGTTGCACAGGTAAGCTTCGGCGTGAAGTATTCTTCCGTCTCTTTGAGTCTGGGTGAAGCTTTCCGCGAGATGTCATGGCGCTTCTCCATGCATCCGGCCAACCACTGGTTTCTCGGGGCTGCCCGTCAACCGTCCTTCACCCGAGAGTGTGTATTGAAATCTGTCTCGAGTCTTGAAGTCTTGAGGTCTTGAAGATGCAGTCCTTGCAGATTCCATCACGGAGTTGTCGTCATTGACGTAGAATCCTCCATTCTCACACCACTCCCGTGCACTCATACCAAACCCCGTCTACTATAGCGTAGCATTAAAAGAAATAACGTCCCGGGCTTGGTAACAGGGTGATGGGTTCCTACCTCATGCATACTACTCAACTACAAGAATTTCAAAAACACTACTGAGGGGTGGTTGCAAAGGTGCCACTACATGCAATAAAACATAGGTAAGAAAAGCATGGTCAAAGTGAACTTGCCTGGTTGACGATCTTCGAAAAAACTAGGGTTTCGTAGTAGTAATCTTCGCACTCCGGAAATTCTACCGAGGCAAACAATAACTATAATAAGCACATAGCAATAGGATCACATAACATAACAGAAGTAACACCACAAACAACCAAAACCCAAATCCAAAAGAAAAACTCAAAGAAAGTCAACTCAAGTTTCCTACTTCAAACAACAACTAGAACTAGTTTTTTTTTTATATAATAAAATTTTTCTAACATGACCTAATCATGGTTTTAAGTTAACTTAACAGAAAAGGATTTTCTAAGCAACTAGGAGCAAAAAGAATTAATTAAAAAGCTATTATAAAACTCATTTTAGGCCTAATCCAATTTCTATTAAGAAAAATAAATTAAAACTTTTATTAATTATAAATAAAAGTTCATCTACTAGAATGACAGAAACTAACCTAGAATAACCAAACACAAGTTAAAAATAAATTAATTTACTAATTAATTTAATAGGAAAACAGGAACTAGTTAATTAATTAGGATTAATGGGATTCTGTCTAAAACTAATTATTTATTAATCCTAAAATACCCAAGTTAATTTCTAGGGTTTGGCAATGTCAAAATAAAGTGGTGACAAAAGAATCATGCAAAATAATTTTTCTAACTAAAATTATAGTAGATTTACTATTCTGACTAAAACAATATTAAAGCATTTTTAATTATTTTTAACATAGCTAAATATATATTTTTCGGAAACTACATAAAATTTGCAATCCAACAAAAAAAGAATCACTCAAAAATATTAAACAGAATAAAAGATATGAATTTTTGAAAACAGAAACTATTCTGCTAAAACAGAAAAATCAAAATAAAAGAAAAAGGCCTAATGGGCCTATACTGTGCCCTGCGCGTAACTTAGTCTAAACGGGCCCTAGGTTTAAACTAAACGAACCGGCCTAATAAACATAAACCTAAACTAAAACTAAACCGAAAAGAAACCGGCCGGTTTTATAAATAAAACCTAACCCTTCGGGGTTCTAATCGTGGCCGTTTATTTTGGATCGGACGGGAGGAGATGCGGTGGCTTACGGACTCCGCGACGGACGGCGGCGGAAGTCGTCAGGGCTTGGAGCGTCGGGGAGCTCATGAGTCGCCGTCTTGGAAAGTGAGAGGCAGGAGGAGTTCGGTGAGGTCGGGGGTGGTCGGGGAGGGCTGGGGCGTCGACGGCGGCGACAATGGCGGCGGTCTGAGCTTGAACTCCGCGAGCACGAGCGGGAGGGAGAGGAGGTGCTGGCGGGGCGAGGGAAAGCGGGGTGCGGGAGGCGGCTTTTATAGCTGAGGGTCCGCGAGCCGGAAGGATCAGGCGATCGGGGATCCGGATCCCGGGATCCGGTCGATCTCCAGCGAGGTCGGCGTGGCGTGGGGCGGGGAAGAAGAGGGCGGGGCCCACGGGTCGATGAGAGGAGAGAGAGGCGAGGGGTCGGTCGATCCGCGCCAGAGCGCCCAGGCGAGGGGGGAGAGGGGAGCTGGGCGGCTGGCTGTTGTTGGTGGGTCAAGTTGGTGGGCTGGCGATGGGGGTTCAGCTGGCTGGGCTGGGGTGGCTGGCTGGCCGGGGTTTTTTTCTTTATTTTTTAAATAAAACTAAAACAAAAATAAAACCCAATCTATAAATAATTTATATAGGGTATATATATACCAAAATGATCAGGGGAATATTCCCTTTCATTTGAACATTTTTCCAAAGGCAAAATCCAAACTCCATAAAAATCTATTTTTTTCAAATTCAAATAAATTTCAGATTTGAATCCAAATCTTTTGGCATTGTTTCCTCGATATTTTTGGAGTGTCATGTTTGCTCCTCTCATACTTTTGATCAAGTATTTATCGGCTTAGTTTTTGAAATATTTCCCACATGCCAAAGCTTGAAATTCAAATTCAAAACTCAAAATTTGAAAGAGGGTTTCAAAGCACTTTCAAATGATTTTCAACTTGATTCATTATAACTTCCAACTCCTATTTCATATAATTGAAGAAGTCATTTTATCTTCCCTCATGAAAATCATTGAGTTGCATAAAGTTTTGAATTTGAAATATTCCCAAATGAATTTCAAATCCCTATTCATTTCAAAATGGAAGAAGTCATGTCATCTTCACTCTAGGTTTTGGTGTTGCAATGAACTTGAGTTCAATTGGGATCCAAAAATGCAAAAATGGAAAGTTTGGGAAAGTCATTTCATTCCCTCTCATTCAACTTTCAAAAGTTTCAAATTTCACTCAGTTTCACTCAATCCATCAAACCAACAATCAGACAATCAAGCATAGTTATTTATTTAATATAACATTCCAAAATCTAGAATTTTGGGATGTTACAAACCTACCACACTTAAAATGAATCTCGTCCTCGAGATTCGAAGAGGCTAGCAAGAAAAGGTTAGGGGTTGGGGTTCTTCTAGCAAATGTTCAGTCGAAAGGTCGGTGGGCTACCACACTTAAAATCAAGGTTACGGTTCCAATAAACTCAGATACTTCCTCTGGAGTGCTGACAATGTATGTATCTTCACATATCTTACAATAACTCCTTTATTAACGCTCTTCTGTCCGAAGCATAGAGTTTTCCTCAAAAGCTTGGGTCGGTTCTTCAAAGTTGTGGTTCGTCCGAGACTGGATCTTCTTAGCTGATGGGTCTGTGTCCTTTCTAAATAACTATCGAAACACTCATGGTGGTCTACAATTTATGGTTTTCTCCTGCAGAAAACGGGTCTGGGTTGAACCTCACCGTATAACCTATGTTTGGCAACAACTGCCATGTATATGGGTTTATCTTCATACCACTCTAAGGCTTAAGCAAGGCTTCAACGAGCGTCGTCACTTTACTATGGGTAAGTCTCTCAGATTTACCATTCCAAATAGCAGGAGCGAAAGATACGAGTAAGTCGGTATGGTGATCAATCCATTCCGCACCCAGATCATTACCCTGTATAAGGTTTAGCGAATCTCGTATTCTAACACTCGGTCATTCTCACAAGCATTGCAGAATTTCTCTTGTCCACGAACTGGGTTCGAGTAAATCCATGGGTTCTGCAAGCCAAACAAACATCTATCGTTTACTTCACCACTCTTAGGTTTTTGCGTAACCTCCTACGAAACGTATGCTGATTGGGCTGCTGATTCTTCCAATTTATTCCTTCATCAAGGTTACATTTGTTCCTTCTCAAAATCCTGGGCCTGTGTTTTATGGCCCACTTCAACACTAGTACAGCTTTAACTTCATCCTTGGAGTAACTCTCTCTTGTTACACCTCCTTTGAATCCAGTAGTACTCTGTTTCTTCATACCATCATATCAAAACAAAACTCCAACTTTTTTTTTATAGCTTCCTTCTATAGACCGTCATGGATAACACATTTCTTTCTTCATTGATCCTGTGGTTTTACAGAGTACTACGACCAAAATAAATGCACAAGTTTATCCATAACATCTCATTATTCTCATATCAATCTTTCATTACATCCTTAATCATTTTTTTCGTGAATCCAAATTTCAAAAGGTACTTTGTTACAAATGCTGCCACCCACATGGTTTGGTATGGTCAGACATTACTTCCAACTTTATTCATTTTTTTCCTCCTTGAGGATTCTTCAGTCCCACTGGAATTGTGCGACATGTGCCTTGAAATCTTCAATCTTCTATTTCATCGTAGTGGCCTTGAGCTTCACCTCCATCATCTCTGTATGTACTTTGCTTAGGTATTCCTGAGTATAACGGAGTCTTGCTTCAAGTATTTCTCCGATCTGGCGTATGGCTTCCATGGCTGCTTCACGAACAGCATCGAAGAAAGTTGCTTGTGGCACACGTGAAATGAAAAAGTACTGCCCCATCATTTTGGGCAAACTCCTTTCAAATGGTGGAGGTGTACCTCCACATACCAAAGTTCCACTCCCTTATGCATGAAGGGTAGCCTTTGTAGACTGCATCTCCTTCAAGGTGAATATGCTTCATCATGTCCTTCAGATTTTGGGTAATCATGATCACTTGTCGTGGTCATGATGGTTTCGGACCTTTAAGGAAAGACTCGTAAGGGTCGTCATCTGCAGTTGTATAACAAAAGTGGTGCTCGAATGAGGTACATATCTCCTGGGCACACATTCATATCATCCAAACAAAACTTCAAACTCAATTCCAATTTCTGTTTATGCATCACAACTCACTTTCTTCCATGTTCATCCGAATATTAATTTCCAAGATAAAATATGACAACTCCTTAAAGCTTTTCAGCATGTGACATTACAACTTTATTGAGTCATGAACTATTACAAACTCGAGAAATCTATTACATAACTCAACTCATTGAGCTCATGAAAAGGAAATTGCTTTCTACTACTCTTATTATCCATATCAAAATCCCAACTACTCAACTCCAGCTTTCATCTTGTCGGGACATTTAATAGCATAATGTCCTGCCTCCTTGCAGCGAAAACAAATGACTTCCGACATGTCTCGGGCTTCTTTGTGATTATGCGGGCTCCTTGGATTCTTGGTTTCTTTTCGGCATTTACTAGCGTAATGACCTAAATCCTTGCACCTGTAACGGTGATATGACTCAAGTCCTTCTCGCAAAAATTGTGTTGCTCTCGGGTTGCCTTCCTTTTCTCTTCCTGGATTTCTCTGTAATGATCGAGTTTCTATCTCCGGGGTCAAACTTCACTTCATTTGTCGGAAATATCCTGGATACTCCTTTCTTTCCTTGGTGCAATCATGTGAAAAATGTCCTTCTTCTCCACATGAATAGCAGGCATTGGAGTAAAATCTGTTGAGACCTTCTCCATCCGGTCTTCAACACTTTCGATCATTCTGGTTCTTCTAGATCTTCCTTGAGGGCTTCTTTCATTCCATCTTCCTGGTTCGAATAGTTTGTTGCACCGTGGAGTAAATGTGACACTGCACGGGTAGTGGGTGGTTCCTTCACACAGGAAGCAAGTCACACAGCTAGTTGGGCATTCCTCGGTGGGTGTTTCTCCTCACAATGAGGGCATCCATCTTTGTGTTCCTCCGGTGTGTCCTATTTCTCCGCAAATCTTGCAGCACAAGGTTTACTTCTTGGTGCATCATTGTGCTTCCGGATAAGGCGTGATTTCAACAGTGTCTTCTTGAATTCCTCACAAGTTCTTGCTCCATTAAATCCTGTATGGCTTGGTGCATGTTCCACCAGTTGCGGCACTTTCGTAAAAGTAATCAAGAGCGTATTGGA
The DNA here is from genome assembly GCA_021605205.1 of Aegilops longissima. NCBI lineage: Eukaryota > Viridiplantae > Streptophyta > Magnoliopsida > Poales > Poaceae > Aegilops > Aegilops longissima. Next base: position 494,924,608 of record CM038680.1, read on the forward strand.
CCTCATACTTCCTTGAAACCAAATTGCTCCAAGTGTTCTTCCATGTTCGCATCCATAGCTCGCCTCCGGTGAGTCTTCGTCGAGAATATCAGTCCAACTTCATTCATCATCTATGGGGTTCAAGGGTTTTAGGGTGAGATGAGAGAGGTGGGGAGGATATACACAATACAACCAATAGTTTTGAAGAAACAAGTTTTATTTTGGGGCTGTGGAAAACATCAAACAAATGACAGCTCACAAATCATCGCATCTAACGTAGATGTATAGCAGGGTTTGGTCTTCTAAAGGTCAAATAATTGTTCAGATCCTTCAAGTCTTGAGTCTTCAACTGTTGTAGATTCTAATGGAGAAATCCTCTTTACTCTGAAGGGTCATCGGTTCTCCGATATCAAATCCTTCTTGGAGCGTCTTGATTGATCCTCCGGTGATCAAAGGATAAGGGTATATTCTAACTATTTGAGGTGAGAGGGTCTATCGATAAAATCAGAAAAGACGAGAAGTAAAGGATCCTTTTGAAAATAAAGTTTTAGAGATTTCTGTCCTAGGGGCTTTCCGATTTCTAGGTCACGTCCCATGATCAACATGTGCTCGATACCATCTCTCAGATCGAACCGACCTCGACGGTCAAGCCTCGTGTTTCGTGCCATCCTCGGATCAAGATGTTGGCACACACAGTACATTAATGTACATATCAAAGTGCAATCACATGTATAAATAACGAAATGATATATACCTCATAATAATCAGCGGAAACAATCAAACGGGTGTGGAGTCCCATCAACGCCATCGGCAGGTTGAGTGTAGACCGTAACCTCAGATCGTAACTCTTACTGTCGAGGAAATATCTGCAACATGATACGTTGCATCCGTGTAGGTCATTACATTGAATGTACCGCAAGATCACAACATGAGAAAACAGATGATAAAACTATACTATATGCAATATGGCTTTATGGCTCTGTATCTGAATTTTGTTTGCGTAAAAGCTGGTTTTATTTTACCTACATCAAAGGAATAAATGAAGTCTGTACTATGGAATTTTCTATCATGACATGGTTCCGCCAACCGATGTCTCATAGCCCAAAATCATCATATGTTGCCCACAATTAAGTTATCAATCCGTGTTGAGAGTTCCGAGATAGATCCAAGTCCGAGGCTCAAATTGTCCGTAATCGGGACACGGCTAATCGATTAGGTTATAACCCTCTGCAGAGGTTTGTACACTTTACCCGCAAGATTCGATCCTCTTTTACGTTCTCGCACTTCAGAGTGTTTGAGAACAAGATGACCAAACATGGTCTTCCAAAGAGTTCCTCGACCACCGTCCGGCACCCATCCGATCCTACCGTTCTTCTACATCTGCTAGTACCGCCCCAGCCAGAGTCACAACCAAGGTCAACCAAGCGAGCCCATAATGACTTGCGGTTGCATGTAAGCTTCCGGCGTGAAGTATTCTTCCGTCTCTTTGAGTCTGGGTGAAGCTTTCGCGAGATGTCATGGCGCTTCTCCATGCATCCCGCCAACCTTTGGTTTCTCAGGGCTGCCCGTCAACCGTCCTTCACCCAAAGAGTGTGTATTGAAATCCTGTCTCGAGTCTTGAAGTCTTGAGGTCTTGAAGATGCAGTCCTTGCAGATTCCATCACGGAGTTGTCGTCATTGACGAGAATCCTCCATTCTCACACCACTCCGTGCACTCATACCAAACCCCGTCTACTATAGCGTAGCATTAAAAGAAATAACGTCCGGGCTTGGTAACAGGTGATGGGTTCCTACCTCATGCATACTACTCAACTACAAGAATTTCAAAAACACTCTGAGGGGTGGTTGCAAAGGTGCCACTACATGCAATAAAACATAGGTAAGAAAAGCATGGTCAAAGTGAACTTGCTCGGTTGACGATCTTCAAAAAACTAGGGTTTCAGAGTAGTAATCTTCGACCGGAAATTCTACCGAGGCAAACAATAACTATAATAAGCACATAGCAATAGGATCACATAACATAACAGAAGTAACACCACAAACAACCAAAACCCAAATCCAAAAGAAAAACTCAAAGAAAGTCAACTCAAGTTTCCTACTTCAAACAACAACTAGAACTAGTTTTTTTTATATAATAAAATTTTCTAACATGACCTAATCATGGTTTTAAGTTAACTTAACAGAAAAGGATTTTCTAAGCAACTAGGAGCAAAAAGAATTAATTAAAAAGCTATTATAAAACTCATTTTAGGCCTAATCCAATTTCTATTAAGAAAATAAATTAAAACTTTTATTAATTATAAATAAAAGTTCATCTACTAGAATGACAGAAACTAACCTAGAATAACCAAACACAAGTTAAAAATAAATTAATTTACTAATTAATTTAATAGGAAAACAGGAACTAGTTAATTAATTAGGATTAATGGGATTCTGTCTAAAACTAATTATTTATTAATCCTAAAATACCCAAGTTAATTTCTAGGGTTTGGCAATGTCAAAATAAAGTGGTGACAAAAAGAATCATGCAAAAATAATTTTTCTAACTAAAATTATAGTAGATTTACTATTCTGACTAAAACAATATTAAAGCATTTTTAATTATTTTTAACATAGCTAAATATATATTTTTCAGAAACTACATAAAATTTGCAATCCAACAAAAAAAGAATCACTCAAAAATATTAAACAGAGTAAAAGATATGAATTTTTGAAAACAGAAACTATTCTGCTAAAACAGAAAAATCAAAATAAAAGAAAAAGGCCTAATGGGCCTATACTGTGCCCTGCGCGTAACTTAGTCTAAACGGGCCCTAGGTTTAAACTAAACGAACCGGCCTAATAAACATAAACCTAAACTAAAACTAAACCGAAAAGAAACCGGCCGGTTTTATAAATAAAACCTAACCCTTCGGGGTTCTAATCGTGGCCGTTTATTTTGGATCGGACGGGAGGAGATGCGGTGGCTTACGGACTCGGCGACGGCGGCGGCGGAAGTCGTCAGGGAGCTTGAAGCGTCGGGAGCTCCATGAGTCGCCGTCTTGAGTGTGAGGCCGGGAGGAGTTCGTGAGGTCGGGGTGGTCGGGAGGGTGGGCCGACGGCGGCGACAATGGCGGTCTGCGAGCTTGGCTCCGCGAGCACGAGAGGGAGGGAGAGGAGGTCTGCGAGGGGCGAGGGAAAACGGGGTGCGGGGAGGCGGCTTTTATAGCTGAGGGTCCGCGAGCCGGAAGGATCGGGCGATCGGGGATCCGGATCCTTCGGGATCCGATCGATCTCCGCGAGGTCGGCGTGGCGTGGGGCGGGGAAGAAGAGGCGGGGCCCACGGTCGTGATGAGAGAGAGAGGCGAGGGGTCGGTCGACAGTAGCAGAGCGCTTCAGGCGAGGGAGGAGAGGGGAGCTGGGCGGCTCGCTAGCTGGCCAGTGGTGGGGTGGTGGGCCCGGCTGGGGGGGGCAGGGTGGCTGGGCAGTAGGCTGGTTGGCGCCGGGGTTTTTTTTCTTTATTTTTTTAAATAAAACTAAAACAAAAATAAAACCCAATCTATAAATAATTTATATAGGGTATATATATACCAAAATGATCATGGGAATATTCCCTTTCATTTGAACATTTTTCCAAAGGCAAAATCCAAACTCCATAAAAATCTATTTTTTTCAAATTCAAATAAATTTCAGATTTGAATCCAAATCTTTTGGCATTGTTTCCTCTGATATTTTTGGAGTGTCATGTTTGCTCCTCTCATACTTTTGATCAAGTATTTATCAGGCTTAGTTTTTGAAATATTTCCCACATGCCAAAGCTTGAAATTCAAATTCAAAATTCAAAATTTGAAAGAGGGTTTCAAAGCACTTTCAAATGATTTTCAACTTGATTCATTATAACTTCCAACTCCTATTTCATATAATTGAAGAAGTCATTTTATCTTCCCTCATGAAAATCATTGAGTTGCATAAAGTTTTGAATTTGAAATATTCCCAAATGAATTTCAAATCCCTATTCATTTCAAAATGGAAGAAGTCATGTCATCTTCACTCTAGGTTTTGGTGTTGCAATGAACTTGAGTTCAATTGGGATCCAAAAATGCAAAAATGGAAAGTTTGGGAAAGTCATTTCATTCCCTCTCATTCAACTTTCAAAAGTTTCAAATTTCACTCAGTTTCACTCAATCCATCAAACCAACAATCAGACAATCAAGCATAGTTATTTATTTAATATAACATTCCAAAATCTAGAATTTTGGGATGTTACACCTATCCGTTAGCCATTGTATGACGGCAGATTCAGCTGGAAGAACGAAAGAAACCAAGCAGTAAGTAGCTCGAATTCCTCCTTGTTGAGAGGCTGCAATCATTTGAAATTATGAATTAGACAGAGAACACATCAGTATATGTAGACAACAAATGAGAACAAGAGCGTCACCTTCTAACCACGTTGCCATGCCTGTCCATTTTGACAATAAGTTTCCTAAATATAAAGACGCAGCTGTAACAATGAGAAGGGCATGCGCGATAAGGAGGAAGCCACTGGCTAATGGCAAGCCTCTGTTCTGTGGTAGTTCAACTCGCCTTGGCATGCTTTCGTGCTCAGCCTCTCTTCCTCTCTCGTTCCACATCATGGAGATCCGATCAAGTAAGTAACTTGCAGTAGAAAATAGGGGATGCACAAAAGGAGGGGAGATACACAAAACTGTAGAGAATGGAGGAAGTGACACCGGACACCGCCATCGCCATGATCTATTCTTTTCCTGCAATATTTGGACGACCAGTCTAGAACAACCGCGATCTGAGCAGCTCCACTTCGCAATTATGTGCTCCGCCCACGATCCAATTTGTTTCCGGCGCGGGCACAACTCTGGGGAGGGGAGGAGCGGGAGGGAGTTTCTGAACATTCAAAGTTTCATATTGCAATGATAACTAACAGAAAAACACTTCACAGAACAATAAGGTAGATGTAGAAGTATCTATGTCATGCAAAATATTAATTGTCTGAATTCTTCATGTAACAAGTCCTAATCAGAAGCATGTTTCTCTATTGCTACGAAATTCACATCCATGTAGTATTTTGCAATAACTAATGTAAAGCTTATTTAATATAAAGGTTCACAAAATTAGCACTAATAAATTAACAAGAAGCATAACATGTCAATTCACCTCACAAGTTGAATAAGATCTTAGCAAAGACTCAGGGTAGGTTCCCTTGTCAAGTCTTATGCCAAAAGTTTTCAATTTTGAGTGTGGTGCGCCGATGACTTCATGCTTCACGACAACCAGACTTTCCCGTGGCAAAAGGCCCAGCTTGGAGGATGAACCCTACCGAAAAAGCTGTCTCCATTCAGTAGTAACACTAATACTTGATATGTTGTTCTGAAAATGTGGAATCCATGCTCTTATGTGGTCTGCATCCATAAAACAGGAACTGCTTTAATCAATTAACAGTGCACTAAGCCATCAACTTAACCACAGTAAAGTGTTCCTTATCTTGCGTAATAGTGCTAGACTGACATACCAAAATTTAGTCTCACACTGCACAACAGCAAGTGCCCGTCAATCCGAATTCGAACACTTCGCCATGCCGGATGGTGGATGTGTAATATCTCAGATCCAGAGCCAAAAATAGGAATGTGAACTTCAGAATTATACGGGATTTGGAGTATATACCTGCATGGTTCCTTGCAATTTTATCATCCCAAAGTGTCTCATTAATCTTCTCTACGGTTGGGCTTCAAACTAAACTGAAACATTGGACAATACTTCAGTTCATAGGTCGAGACGATAGGTGATGAGAGGGTCTATCTTACCCTTGCCTTTGGATCAAGATGAGGAGGATGATCACGGCAGGAACTGTAGGCTGCAGCGCCGCTGCGTGGTGGCCTCATCGGCGAATCAGGGGCGAGGAGAAATGAGACTGGGAATGGAGGCTGAAGGTACGCCGTTAAAGAGAGGGTCTATCTTACCCTCCGCCGTTCTTTCCCACCACCACCGAGACTCCTCCCGGCTCATCCTCGCCTATACCGCCACCAAGTTCTTCGCCACGCCGTTGTCGTCGGCTGCCATTGGGCGTCTGTCACTGGCGGCTCCGTTAGGGTTGCGAGCGCAGTACTGCCCCTTCACATCTTCCTTGCACACAGGCGGTCGTCTCGCTCAAGGTGGCGGCACAAGGATTGACCCTAGGTCGCAAGAGGAGAGGGATCGGGAGGGACGGGGTGCGGGCATGAGTGGAAACGATGGAGGCGGTCGCGGCGGCGGCGGCGGCGGCGGCGGCGTACCCTCTCGCCCTCTCGTTCCTTCCTGCGAGCGCATTGCTTCTGTCAATTCGCTTGCTTAATGGGCTTTATTCGGCTGGCTGGCCCAATTAACCAGAGTGCTCCAAATCTGCCGCCGGAGCAGCTGCCCCATAGGACAGGTAGCCCATTTAACAGAGAAACAGACAATAGCACGGAAATCTAACGGCCAAAAACAATCAGAACATCAAATCGGACGGCCTTTCCTCAAAAAAAAAAAAAATCAAATCGGACGGCCGAAATCACTGAGTGCGTGAGAGGGCCGTTTAGGCTCAGTTTTACTGTCCTTAAATAAATGGTAAGAAAGGAGCGTTGGATATCGGTAATCCACTTCTGAGCCCACGCTTAGTTGCACCCGTACTGACGAAAAAAATCAAAACAAATATTTAAAAAATTCAAAAAATTCCAATTTTTTTAATGGTAGATAATTTAATGCGTGAGGTTCGCTTCAAATCATTTGGACATCCTAGCAGCTCTCAGCAAAAAAAAAGTTCAGGGTCTGTAAAAATGTTTACTGTTCACACACTGTTCTGACCTGATTCATCTTTTTTGCTGAGAGTTGCTCAGATGTTCAAATGATCTAAAAATTGAAGTGAACCTCACGCATCAAATTCATTACCACCCAAAAAATGGATTTTTTTGATTTTTTTCTAATATTTCTTTTGATTTTTTTCTAACCAGGTACAGATGAGTCTGGGCACTGAAACGCCGCACTCCGCTGGATATATGTTTCCTATAAACTAAGCTCTACGTGGTGTTTGTACTATTATGCTCTTCTTGTTTTGCCAATATTACTCTGTCTCCTTGGTTAGTCGCAGCTATATTCAGTTTCAAATTGCATTAGCCCACCTATATTTACGCAGTCGTGGGGTGTTGAGTGTCTTTTGGTTGACTCATCGCTTAGAGAACCCTTCAAATGATTTCAAAATGGGGATATGTCCCGTAAAAACGTATTTGTACTCCCTCTGTTTACTTATACAAGGCCATTATGGAATATATATGTTTTGCATACAAGGTTATCAACAATAATCGAGGAAAAAATTAATGATATTTTCTTATACTAGCAACATGTTTAATACTTGCATGCATGTTGTCATAATGACACTAGCTACTTCCTCCACTCAGTTTCCTTGCATTCATGTTGCGTATTAATGACCCCAGTAAACGAAAAAAATTGACTTGCAAAGTATGCATTAAATTTTATCTTGGTATTTGTAATATAAATTTGTGGCCTTGTATATAGAAATGGAAGGAGTATCTTTTTTTGGGGTAAAAGCTCTCTAACTAGCCGGGAGATTACATTCATAGTGGCCACCTCATTGAGGCATCAGCCTAGCCACACGACATGCCGGGCCAAATACGTCAACTACGTAGCCGCTTCCTCTTTCACAAAAAAGTCAGGGTTTCTGCCTCCCGTCGGCATCGCCACAGATCCGCCTCCTATTGAAGTGAAAAATGCTTCAGTGAGGTTTGTGCCAAATTTCACCTTATTTGAGCATTTGAATAGCTCTTAGCAAAAAAAATACAAATTTTGATATGTGAAACAGTTTACTGTTCTTGTACTATTTAGACCCTTTGTTTTTACGGAGAACTACTCAGATGTCCGAACGAGCAGAAAATTGGCACGGACCTCACACACTGAAACATCTCCTTTGAAAAAAATTGTTTTTTTTAAATTTACTATTCACTGTGTGTTGATGAGCCCAGGCTAGAAATGAATATTGGCTAGTAAGAATGCTACTGCCCAAAATCAAGCCTCTAAAAAAACCTTGATTTTTGGTGGAATTTTAACTTTCCCCAAAAAATTAAAGTAAATTGCATCTAAAAATTATCTGATTGTAGAATTAAATGAATTGTAGTGAATAGTTTTTTTGGAAAGCATTATAAAGAATAACTGGGAGCCAGACGAGTTGACTTCACAAAACCAGGCGTGAGAGAGACGCGCTGAGCAGAGTAGGAGCGGAGCGGAACACCGTGTCGGGAGAGTACTCGGTTCCGCATCCTGAAAGGCGTCGGAGAGAGACGGCGCGAGCAGGACGAACTGGGGGAAAATGAAGCCATGGCCGTGATGAATCAAGCTAAGCTTGAGATGCAAGCAACCAAATCCAAAGCTTGTACTGAACTGACTCGGACTGCATTCCGATTTCTTCCCGGATCACAAATGAACACGGCTTCGATCACATCACGAATCACTTCACTAGTTAAAAGGGCTTCGATCCCATCTACAGCGCCCATCCAATCATTCCCATCGTCTCCTCTCCTCCACCGCATCCAATCGCCTCTTCCGGCCCTTACCCCAGCGACCGCCGTCCGCTGTTCTCAATCCCATGGAGGTTGCCCACCGGAACCGGGAGCCCTTCAGCGTCATGTCCGGCCGGAAGCGCCCGCTGGAGACCCTTCGCAAGCGGTTCCAGGCAGAGCTCGTCGCGGTCCGTCGCCTCCTCGCCGAGGCGGCCGACGTGCTTCCCGCCTCGTCGCCGTCGGCTCCCCGCGTGCGCGTCAAGGACAGTCGTCCAGCTGAGGGGCCACCAGCCAAGAAGAGGAAGGCGTCCCATGCCGTTCCCGCGAAGAAGATGACGTCCAAGCAGCGGAACCAACTCTACGCGGACCTCACGAAGCTGGCGAAGCTCTCTGAATCTCATGTGCTCCCTGCTCATATCCTGGAGCTGCTGAAGAAGCAGAGCCGCCGCGGCATCTGCGACGATTACATCGAGATCGAGGTGCACGCCGTCCAAGACGAGGCCCTTGTGGAGATGCAGAAGCAGCTGGACAAGTTCGTTCGAGAGACGGCGAATCCGTCGACGCATCAGCACAAAAAGAAGATGATGGACCAAGAGGAGGATGAAGACGTTGACATCGTCGGCGGCGTCTCCCCTTTGCCGGTCAGGCCGACACCAGTGCAGCTCGTCGAAGAGGATGAGGAGCACGTGGACATCTGCGGCGACGCCTCACCGGTGAAGAATCTTGGCCAAGATGCAACCATCATCACCGGCAGCAGCGGTTCGGATTCTGGTTCATCTCACCAGAGCATCGACAGTCCAGCTCCGGCAGAGCGCGCCGCCAACACTACGCCTCCAACACGCGACCTCATCGCCCGTGCCAGCGAGATTTTGGAAAGGCGGCGAAAGGAGACGACGTCCCGGGCGAGGGAGAAGGCCCGTCAGCAAGTGCTCCAGATGGAGAGGACGGCAATGTTCAACGAGACCCTAGACGAGGACGTGAAGGCCCTCGGCATTGATCAGTACAACACGGCGAGGCCGAACAACTTGTTGCGACAGATTGGACTCTTTCTCAAGGTTGACGACCACGACCTGAAGCAGCAGCACCACCACCAGCAGCACCACCACCACCAAAGCTTGCAAGAAGATTTAGAGGAAGGGGAGATTCGGCCGTGATCGTCGTGGCTAGCAAAGAAAGTTTGTAGTTCTCTTCTGCTGCTGAACGTAGTAATTCTGACGATGATAGCTGACACTAGCTTGATGCTGTTCTTCAGGCCTCAGAGTAGGCGCGTAAGCATGATTGAATGAGAAAGTTGTGTCTCTGCTTGGTCATGTAGGCACACCTCTTATGTAGACCATATTTGGAAGTACATGATCGATTATACAGAGTATCAGCTAAATTAGTTACTATATCTTTTTTCTACACATATTTGTGGTGCTGCTGTGTGTAAATGCTCATATAAAGTTGGCCCATCTCTGAGAAAGATTAACAGAGATGTCCATTTCCGAGAAAGATTAACAGAGATGTCTGTCAGGGGAGAGGTTTACACATGCTCTGGGGAGTATACTTGGAGTTTCCACATTTATTTGTCACAAGCTGCCCTTGGCTCAAACCGGTTCCACGTTGCAATGACGGAATTGGCAGCGTCAAGAATACAAGCTCAAGGATTTCAACCTGTGATGTGGCATTCCATGTTGCCGATGCTCGCATGTGGGGATTTAGGGATGCATTTGTGAAGCATCACCTACTGGAGCATCCCCTGGCACACTATGCTCGTATATATGTTTGCATTAGCTGCCTGTGTTGCAGTATGATTGCGGAGTTCTTATACTGGTGAAGATATATCTACTCGTGGAGACTTTGGTTCTCCTCAACTTTATCAGTGATGACAAGCCTGTGACTGGTAATGGGTTTCTGAAGAAAACAGATGCCCAGCCAGAATCCAGAAAGTAGGCGTTGTAAATCAGCTTTGGTGCTTCACAGAAGCAAAAGGACGCGAGGGAGTACTGAAAATGTTGTAGCAAGTATCAGTGTTATCCAACACCAGACTTTCTACTCAACTGATAAGTGCACCAAGATCAAAATCAAGATCGAAAACATGGAATCATTTCATGAAGAAGGATGGAGCACACGCAATTTGGAACTACTGCAAAAAGAGCTGCGCAGCCGACCCAAAAAATACATGGGACTTCTCGTCTCTTGAGGCATCTTATAAGCATGACCATGGAATTGATATGAAGGCCTCATCTCCAGAAAGTGGGAAGTAAACCCATTTTCATGGATTTAATTAGATTGTGGGCAACGCAACCATTTTCTGGCAATCCAACTGTTGAGCACTCTTGTAGCTGTATGCATAGGATACGACTCTGCATTTGGAATTTCTCTCAAGATCCGGGTTGATGTCATTTCTTCAGAAAAGTAGGGTGAAGAAAGGAGCGCTGGATGTTGTAATAAACTAAGTTCTACTTGTAGCTCGTGTGGTTGTACTGTTGTGCTAAACTTTCTTCTTGCCTTGCGAATATTTTCCTGAGTGAGTCGCAGTTATGTTATGTTATGCGCTGCTCATGCCGGCTATCAGTAACCTGTCAAGAAGCCCAAAGAGATGCAGCACAAGCCCATGTAACTCTTGTTGTCAGCGTTTGAGCAAATGTCGGGTCTTAAAATAAACTTTCATAAAAGTGAACTTTTCTGCTTTGGAGAAGCCACTGAGGCGGCGGCCGAATATGCTGACCTGTTTGGTTGCGCACATGGCCAATTCCCGATTAAATATTTGGGAATACCGATTCATTATCGGCGTCTCACCATTACGGAGTGGAAGCATGTAGAGGAGCGGTTAGAGAAACGATTGAGCAGTTGGAAAGGCAAATTGCTCTCAGTTGGGGGACGGCTGGTTTTGATTAACTCTGTCCTCACAAATATGGTTCTCTATATGCTTTCTTTCTTCCAACTCCCAAAAGGGGTCCTGCAAAGACTGGACTATTTTAGATCCAGATTCTTTTGGCCAGGAGACGGTGAAAAGAAAAAATATAGACTGGCCAAATGGAGTGTGGTTTGTAGGCCGAAAGACCAATGTGGCCTTGGAATTCATGACTTGCAAATCAAGAATGAGGCCCTACTTAGTAAATGGTTGTTCAAACTTCTTATTGAGGATGGTGTTTGACAAACCATGTTGCGCAACAAGTATCTAGGCCAAAAGGCAGTGTCTCAGGCATATTGGACACCTGGCGACTCGCATTTTTGGGCTGGCCTAATGGCGGCAAAGAAACATCTCTTTCGCTTTGGGTCTTTCGCGATAAGGGACGGGTCGGAGGTTCGTTTCTGGGAAGACATCTGGCTAGGCAATGTCTGTCTTCGAGAACAATATCCAGCCCTGTACAACATTGCTCGCGAAAAGAATAATACTATTGCGCAAGTGCTCAGTTCATCCCCACCCAATATTTCGTTTAGGCGGGATTTGATTGGCCCCCGACTTATGTCATGGCACAATCTTTTATCCCGTCTGGATTCGATTAATATTAGACAAGGCCGAGATGTGTTTCACTGGAACCTTACTACATCAGGGTCATTCACAGTAGACTCTATGTACCATGCACTCATGCATTCTGAGGTACCGGTGAGTAACAATAAGAAAATCTGGAAGTCGAAGATTCCACTAAAAGTTAAAATCTTCATGTGGTATCTTCGTAAGGGAGTTGTTCTAACCAAACACAACCTCGCACGACGCAACTGGCCAGGGAGTAAGAAGTGTTGTTTTTGTACTCATGAAGAGACAACCAAACACCTCTTTTTTCAATGCAAGTTTGCACGTACTACATGGTCAATCATCCAAATAGTGTCAAATTTGTATCCGCCCACAAGTGTCGCCAATATTTTTGGTCACTGGTTGGACGGTATTCCAAATAGATTCAAAACGCTAATACGGGTGGGAATATACGCCTTACTATGGTCGCTTTGGCTATGTAGAAATGATTTGGTTTTCAATGATAAAAATGCTTCTCTTTTGCAGGTTATTTTCCGTTCAGACGACTCGCTTTCGACGTGGTCTACGCCACAACAGTGGAGTACCAACCGCTGTTCAAGGCGGTGTGTACGCGGTTGGAGCAGGTGGCTACGGTGGTTTTTACCCAACATGGGTGGCAGCATAATCTCCGGATCGGTCCATCATCCCTTGCGACATAGGCATAGTGTCGGTCTATAAGACTCTACTGTCGCCGATTTGTCCTTTTTTTCTATTCATTTTGTCAGACTTTCCGTGTTGGGCTGTGTGCATCCTAGTTATGCAGCGGCCGGGTGTTACTCATAATGTTTCGTATTCGCTTGATGCTATATTTCGAAATAATAAAAGCGTCCTTTATCGAGAAAAATGTACAAATGATCAGTGATTAGTCATGTAATGCTTCTACGTGCAAAGAATGAGTAATCTTGACCCACACTTAGCTTCTGAGTACATATCAGTGTTTTGGTGTAGATCTAATTAACAAAGTAGAATAATTGAACAATCTGAAGTGCATCTCAAAACACTGATGAAAGTAGATAACTTGTTCAGAGTCACCCTCTTCTTCAGAATAATTTTCTACAAACTGTTAGAGCAACTGGAGCTTTGTCCTTATGCAAACTTGTGTTCTGCTATGTGCAAATATAAGTATATATGAATCCTTTGCATTATCACCATCATCATCATCATCAAAACTCCATACACTACCGTACCGGTCTCCTAATTTATTTATTTTTAGAACGAAGGCTCAAGTCGAGCCCGGATTTGAATTAACAAAGCGCTCAACCCATAGTTTAAAAAACCGAACCGGAAATCGAACCGAAAAGGTTGTCGGTTCAGGTTTTTACGGGTCGGACCGCCGGTTCACCGGTTCGATTGTCGGTTTTTTAAGAAATAAAATAATATATGTTGATTAATATATGTGCTAATATAGAGTGAAATAATGGTCAAATAAAATTATAACCATGTAGTGGACAACAAAGTAGCACAACCAAATTGGTTATTGGGCCATGGGCAGGCCCCGACTACAGCTCACATGCCCTTAGATCGAATCCCACTTTCCCAATTTCTATTAAAACTTTTTTCCTGGTTTTTTCCGGTTCAATGGCCCGGTTTTTTCACCGGTTTTCCAGAAAACCGGCCGGTTCGATCGGTTTTTTCTGGTCTGATTGCAGAACGGTCTTATTAGCTTAAAAAATCGATGATGCTGCCGGTTCCGGTTTTTTCCGGTTCGACCGCTGGTCCGGTCCGGTCTTTTAAACTATGCATCAACCGGCCAGGATTACATCAACCGCCAACTTACATAGACGAAACAAATAAACAGCTAGAAGGATATAGACTGCTGTGCAAGCAGCTAATAGGCTTCCTACTATCTACAAGCAAAGATGAAGAAACTAAAGAACAAGACCAGCTTGAAGACAATGAAGCCCCCCACCTAGTGCAATCCACCCCGCCGAGACACCAGCAAGCCTTGATGAGACCCAACTACCATGTGCGGGTAACGCTGACAGCTCCATAGACTCCGACCGAACCGTTGACAAGCTCCTACATCTCCGAAGGGGCTCCCTAGCCCCTCGCCTGGCACGAGGCGCCGATCCGTCGGACAATGCAAACGCTCTCCCAAGAGCAAAGGTGTACAACCGATGCCATTGCCTCTCGGAAAGCCAGACTAGGGCACCACCAACTCGCGTCGCCGAGCCCCACAAAGGCAAACATGGCACTGGGAGGGAACCAACACGCAAGGAGAAGCAAAATGCACGGTGGGGCTGCTGATGACAGAGCAACAATGGTGGGAAGCCACTGAACTTGGAGACGAACCTCCAAGACACCACCAACTCCAACCATGTCACCGCCAGACGCCCACCAACCAGACCGAACTTGCCACCACCCAATGCTCACCGAATGCGGCACCTCCATGAAGGTGACGGCGCCGCGAGCGTCGCGGCCGCCCAATCCAGAGGGATTTGGGTTTTCACCCCGGTGCACGAGCAGGGGAGAGAGGCAGAAGGGAGGAAAGGGGTCACCTTCACGGCGCCTACAAGTAGGAGACGGCGCCCTCAGGCGTCGCCGTCGTCGTGGCTGGCATGGCCAGCCGTGGATTTCTCCAGGCCCCACATCTCCCCCACCCCTACCACAGACGCGGCGCCGGCGACCTGGGGCAGCCGGAGACCAGATCTGACAGGGGCCGAAAGGGTTGGGGGCGGAGACGTCAGATCCAGGGCGGGCGCGGCCGCCGCGCCCCAGGGCCACCACCCGCCACCTTGCCACCCGTGTGGCCAAGGGGGGCGGCCAGCACCAGCGACGGCCGCCAGCTGAAGACGACGACGCACCACCACCTGAGGCCGCGCCTGCTCCAAAGCCCCCTCACAAACAGGCGGACAGATCCACCACCTCCCGGCGGACGCTGGCTTCCGCGACCCCCTCCGTGGTGGCGAGGAGAGGAGAAGGGGGGGGGGGCGGCGGCTAGGGTTAGCGCCGCCCGAGTCGCCCCTGCGGGAGTGACGCGGGGCAAGGAACCCCCCTAATTCACTTAGAGAAACCCGTTGTTGACAAATATTTCCCATGTTCGGGTGCTGGTTCGACCTTCATGACAGTCAATCTAAGCTTTTTTTTATGCCCATATTTTCTGAATCATTTCATTTACCTTGGCCATGCCATCAGCAATCTCCCAAATAATTACTGGAGGAGAGAATAGTGAGCACGAAACATGCAGTGAAGCTTCAGGAGGAAACTATAGTGGAGTAGTTCAAGAAGTTAGGTCTTGGAAAAATCTGTTTACATCTTGTACTTTTACAAAGGAGTCGAGGAGCTCAAATTTTGGGCCTCATAATCTTGCTAGGCATGCGCTTTCATTGGATCAGGATTCAGGGGCGCCATCTTTGGTTCGGACAGCCACATGATCCGAATGTAACACCTTCATCATTTTAACCTATCCCAATGTAATACCTATAAGCATATCATCTGATGAATAAAGAGTAGCAGATTTTCTGTGTAAACATCAAATGTACTAACCACATCATTGTACATATCCATTACTTTTAGAAAATGAGACACGATATGGGTCTTCTCTATTGTATTATGCTAAAAATATAGGTTTTTTTCCTTTTCTAAAAAATATAGGTTTTAAAAAAATCATGAAGTTGGGAAAATAGGAAAATTATTGCAAATTTGGAAAAATGTTCATGAATTCAAAAATAGTAGTGAATTCAGAAATTTTCTGGGAATTCCAAAAGATTTGTGAATTAAAAATTGGAACAAGAAAAGGAAATAAAAACCAGGAAAAGAGAATGAAAATAAAAGAGAATACAAAAATGTTCTTAAATTCCAAAAAGGGATCATGAATTTAGAAAAGTGTGATTTGAATTTTTTTATAAAAATTGATCACAAATTTGGAAAATATTCGTGCATTTTAAAAGTTTTCAGGAAATCAAAATAATGTACCTGAATTTAAAAAAACTAGAAGAAAGTCGAATAAATTGAGAAACAAAATTGGCCAGGGAAAGTTATAGAACCTTTGTAAAACAAGGCAAAAGAGACTTATAGAATAATTGTGTTGCGCGGGTTGGGGGAATACTGCTACGTGGTTATCCAGCCGCTACGCCTATATATCGCCCATGCTGGTTTTTAATAGGGCTCGCCTAAAAGGCGGTGTATTCGGCCGGCCGAGCACTCAAGCATTATTTTGACTGTTTTGCATTGGTTTCTTCGGGGGTTTTTTCCCCAGTTGTCTTCTTTATCTTTTTAGTTTCCTTTGTTCTTTGTTTTCTTCTGTTTTAACATTGTTCAATTGTTTCATTAGGTTTACATCATTTTTCTTCTTTTTTTCAATATATGAGTACCTTTTTCACACACAATTACATTATTCATATACATCAATAATTTTTTTATACATCTTTATCATTTTTTGAATAAACAATTACATTTTAGAAATTATGTTTTTGGTGTCTAAAATTCGTATATACACCCAAAAAAATTAACATCATTTAACAACTTTCCAATACATGATTAAGATTTTCGAAAAAAATGAGTTCTAATTTTTTTCATGCACATTGTACATTCTCATATACATATGAAAACATATTTTATACATGTTTACCATTTTATAAAT
This sequence comes from Aegilops longissima, assembly GCA_021605205.1. Lineage (NCBI taxonomy): Eukaryota > Viridiplantae > Streptophyta > Magnoliopsida > Poales > Poaceae > Aegilops > Aegilops longissima. The sequence continues at coordinate 494,941,187 of CM038680.1, forward strand.
ACGCAATTAACATCATTCTAACAATAAATGTTTTTATGTCCACTCTTTCATATACATTGTACATTTTGGTATACACAAGGAACATTTTGTTATACAAATTTAAATTTTTTAAATGAAATGATTAAGATTTTTTCAAATACATGTTTTCATATGTACTTTTTACCCTTGTACATTATTTGTATACATATAAAACATTTATTTTATATATGTTTAACATTTTTCAAATACATGTTTAACACTTTTCTCAAAACACATATTTTTTTAACCTTTTCTTATTACGTGTTAAAAAAACTAAGCAGTGTGAACAAATGTACAAACCTGCTACTGGGTTGGCCTAGTTGGCTATTCCTTCAGGCGACGCTGGCTTCCATGTCGCCATAAGCGACACATATCCGCACCCCTACCCGCGACGTACGTGTAAATAGGAATTGCTCATCGAGCGGTTTGTAAGGTGATCACGGTACGATATCTGCAAATTAATTATTGAATACTTGTGGCTTTTGTAAAAAAAAAATCAATGTTCTCTACAAACTTGACCTCAAATGTGATGGTTAATTTCTATGAACCCCACACAGGCACCAGTCAACAAGACCACCTACATTGGCTCAGACTACTACATCACCACGAAACAAAATCAAACAGGGAACACAAAACACCGTGTAGGGCGATGGGCCAGAAGGCCAGTATGACCGCGACACATGTGCTGGCAGATGATGTGAGAGCCTGCTAGAGCTATATATCGCTCATACTAATTTCTATTACGCCTCGACTCAGGCGTCCGCGGGTATGATCCGATCCATTAGCGCGCTTTGCTCGCTCGGTCGCTCACTAAGTCGTTGCGTTCACCGCTCGCTCAGTGGTCACGTTAGATTTGTGTTTTCTTCTTTGTTGTACACACTTGCTGGAATCGTCCGGTTTTAATTGTTTTTCTTTCTTTCTATTTTATTATTTTATGGTTTTCATTGAGTTTCTTTTCATTTGTTTATTTTGCCGTCTCTTTTCTTTGTGTTTTTCTTTCATTTTTCATTTTTTTATTTTCCTTTGCTTTCTTTGGTTTTTTAGATTATCTTTTTCTGTCTACTTTTTACATACATATTGTACATTTTTATACAGAAGAACTAGTTTTATTATACACGTTTATATTTTTCAGACACATGATTAACATTTTTTATGGAGCATGATTAACATTTTTCGAATATGTGTTCTCATGTCTACATTTGTCTACATTTTTATTCACATTCTACATTTACGTATATGCATGAAACATTTTTATATATGTTTCACAGTTCCTCATACATGATTATTTTCAAATATATATTTTCATGTCTACTTCTTTTGATAGACATTGTGCCTTTTCTATATACACCTGAAACATTTTTATGCATGGATTTTTTTCAAATACATAATTAACCTTTTATCAAACACATGTTTTTGAACACTATTTTTGAATACATGTTTTAAAAATGAAACACTTTTTGAATGATGTCATTTTTTACACTGCATTACCATTTTTAAAATACATGTTTAAAAAATGAAACATTTTTGAAATACATGTTCTACTGTCTACTTTTTCATACATGTTGTAGATTTTTCGAACACATTAACATTTTTTCACACATGCTCTTCAATTTTTAAATACACGATTAACATTGTTTTTCAAATTCAGTGATACATTTTTAAAATACATTTTTGATGTCTAATGTTTTCATAGATATGGTACATTTTTGTATAAATGTGATACATTTATTTTATATAGATTGATTAACATTTCTTCAGACACATGTTTTTGAACATTTTTGAATACGTGTTGAAACATCTTTAACTTTTTTGCAATATATGTATTTTAGATTATTTTTAAAATATAAAAAGAAAAAGGAAACCAAGTTAACGAACGATAGTTCTTTTAGATGTTATAAACCAAGTTTTATTGCTCAAAGTCTACATGGTGTACGGAACGATAGTTAAACGAAAGAAAAAGGAATCAAACGAACAGTGCTTATGGGCCGGCCATTACCACGTCGATTCAGGCGAGGCGACGGTCTAGAAGCGAGACATAGCCTCGCCCGTGAGAGCCTCCCAGTCCCAGGCTTCGTCAAGGAATCCAATAATCCGCTGCTTCGGACGGATGGGTTCCGTGGTGAGTTGTGATCTGAAACGGACATGACCGTGCTGTGTATGGCCATCACGAGTCGTAGCAGAAGTATATGGGCCTCTTCTCGCACCGAATAAAACCCTATCGCTGGCGCCGCGCGGTGACATCGTCTGCTCCTGTTAGAAGGGAGAGAGAGGATTGATGGAATAGTTGATGTATTCCTCGAGCGCCGTGCAAGATATATATATAGAAGACAATTATCTACTTGGAAAGAAGACAATGCCGTAACAAATCCTAGTCTATCTCGTCTTTCCTAATAAACATTATACTCAACATCCCCCCGCAGTCACAATGGTAGCGACGCAGACGGTGAGACTGGAGAAGAATCCGAAGACAAGCCGACGGACACCCCCCACAGTCGTAACGGTCGACGCATCGCGGAGTCGTGGCTGGAGTGAAAACCGACGAGGTTGCTCAAGCAAGCGGTAGCCCTTTGTGCCGTTGTCGAGGTAGCCGAGAGCGTGGGTGGTGGAGCCATGGTCGAGGTAGCCGTGCGAAGAATGCCGTGGTCGATGTCGAGTCGGGGTAGCCGGTGTCAAGAAGGCGCCGAGTTAGTCGTGGGCGCAGTGGTGTCGAAGTAGTGGTGCGCCAGGAAGTAGATGATGTTGACGACGCGTCGCGGCGGGTTTGCCAAGCCCGGGGACATATCGTGGACGAAGGCACGCATCGGTGTTGCCAGCACCAGGCATGCGTAGACGGACGAAGACGAAGTTGATGAAGCGCCAACCAGGCTTGCCAGGCTCGGGGACACGTCGTGGATGAAAGCACACATCGGTGTTGCCAGCACCGGGCATGCATAGACGAGGGACCTGCATGAGCTGTACGCCATGTCGAAGAAGTCGGAGAGGCCAGCAGAGAAGAACTCGACGACGATTGTGGCGTCCATCGGCGCGGGGCCAATGTCACCAACGATGGTCGGAGTAGACGAAGTGGTCGGGGTAGATGACGGCGACGCTGACGACGGGCTGGTGCTGGACGAAGACGAAGGGGTTGGACGGGCGGCTGCGGCGGCTACAGAGGTAGCGGCGGCGGCGGCCTGACGGCGGCGGCGGCGGCTAGGTTAGGAGTGCGGCGGCGGTGCTCAAAGTAGGCGAAGAACCCTGACAGCGTGACGAAGACCGGCGCAGACGGTGGCGTTCCCGCGCCAAGGAAGATGGCGCGGCGCATACCACGATAGGTCGACGCGCGGTGACGGCGGAGTGGACCATGGTCGCGGCGCCACGACCGTAGGGGCGACGCAGCGATGGCGGGCAGGTTCGGGCGACGGCAGGAGGACCTCGGGCGGCGGCGGGACCGTGGGCAGCGGCGCGACAACTGAAGGGGCGGCGCGACGGCGGAGCGCTGGTCGGTGCAACGCGCGGACGGCCTCAGACGGCAGCGTGGACGCGCCCACGCCGCTACGGCCCAATGGGCGACGCAGCGGCGGCGCGAGGGTCGGTGCAGCCGGGAGGAGAACCACGGGGCAGCGGCCCGACTGGGCGACGCAACGGCAGCCCGATGCTCGATCGGTGGAGAGGCGCGCTGAACTCGGGGATGATCTTCACGGGACCTGCGGAGGCGCGCGTAACCGAGGAGCCAGGTCGGCCGCGCGACGTAGATGAGGCGGATCGCGGCGGCGGGCAGGTGATCAATCTGATCGCGCGCGAGGACGGGGACGCCGCTCGATGGATGTGTGGTGGCGGCGGAGTCCTGGATGAGGCCGGCGACAGCGAGCGACAGGGCGGCTATGATTGGCCGCCGCATGGCGCGAGGCCGCCGGGTCGGATGATGCAGGAGTCCCGGTCGGAGCAGGGCGGTGACGGCCGGGCGCAGGCGACGGGCGGGCCGGCGCGCGGACGACGGCCTTGAGGGCTGCGTGTCACGCGAGGCCGCCGGGTTGGTGAAGTAGCCGGCCGGTCACGCCAATGTCGGAGTAGAGGCGTGAGGTGTTGATGGCGGCGGTGGGTGACGCAAACCGATTCAGTGAATCGGAAAACCAAAAAGTAGACGCCGATCAAAGCGACCGGCGAGAGAGAGAAAAATCCGAATCAAAGGATCGGGGAAAAGACTCTTTAGGGCAGCCGGCTAACACGGCCGGCGGACGAACCCTAGGTACGGGCGGTGCGGCCCCGGCGGCGGTCATGGAGGCCGACCGCCCCGGAGGCGGCGCGCAGGTGCAGAAGCGATGGCGGCTAGGGTTTAGGATCGACTCGCGATAGATACCGTGTTAGAAGGGAGAGAGAGGATTGATAGAATAGTTGATGTATTGCTTGAGCCCCGTGGGCATATATATAGGAGTACAATTATCTATTTGAAGTACAAGACAAGCCAGAACAAATCCTAGTCTATCTTGTCTTTCTTAATAAACATTATACTCATCCGTCCTCATGGAGATTAACAACATTGTAAGTAAAAAATGTTAACAGCTAGCTACTGCCTTTGTTAATTCTTTCACCGATCTGGTGCTTACAGTACATACAACCGTCCTATAATTTGTCCCCCCGTCAATCTATTTCACAATTCCACTAACTTGATTATCACCGTCTGTTCTTTTTTGCGAAAATCACCGTCTGTTCAGCAGGGCAAAGGGATGGAGGAACGAGCCAAGCATGACGACGACGACAGGCTGAGTGCGCTCCCCGACGACGTCCTCCTCGCCGTCCTCCAGCTGCTGGACACGCGCACCGCCGTGAGGGTCGGCGCCCTCGCGAGACGATGGAGGTCCCTCCCTCGCCTGCTCCCCGTTCTCACCATCGACGTCGTCGACTTCATACCACCGCGTCTTCGGGATCCCTCTCCTATTCCTCCTCGTCGCACGGTGGACGATATAATGACGGCCTACACCAAGGCCACGACGTGGCTCCTGGCTCCCTCCAAACAACGGAGCATCAAGAGCCTACGCCTGACCTTCTACCTCCTAGACCCTCACCTCCGCTCCATCGGAGACCCCGTCGCCGAGAGCGGCAGGAGCGCGGCCGGACCTCTGGAGTTCACTATACTTTCCGGCGTCGACCCCGTCAGTATCTACCCTGGGTGACGCATCATGTCCAAGGGGCGCTTCATGTCACTCCTTGGGACTTGCCCCGTTACTTTCGGTTGGCTCACCAACCTCTCCCTGCACAACATCAATTTAGCTACTTTTCAGTCAGCTGAAATTTCACTTTTGGATCAATCGAATTTGTGGCCAAGATTCGTGCTGCTTTTTTTTTTCTGACTTGTGTTGTGTGTTGTGTGGGTCAGTCGAATTCTTTCTGGGCCGAAGCCCATCAACTGTGCAATCCAGCCCTCCTCACTCTCCCTTGATTTTTTAATACATTTTTGTTTTTAGGTGCTTTTGTTTTTGTTTTTCTGATTCTCTTTGTTCGTTGGTTTTATTTTTATTTTCTGGATATTTTTATTCATTTTGTTTTCTGTTTCTATGGGTTTTCTTTTCCCCATTTTCTTTCTTTATTGGTTATTTTTGTTTTTATGAGTTTTTGGCTAAGTGTAATTATATACAAAAATACTATATAATATGTGCCAAAATTTCATGATTATATGTACACTAAGTTTAACTTCTGTGCAAAGAGTTTGCAAAATATTTCATTATTTGTTTTATTATTTTCAGTTCGTTTCTTCTTTAATGGGAAACCAATGACACCAATTCATTGTTTCTTAGAAAACTTCACTATTTTAATTTTGTTTAAGTTTTTATTTCATTTTCTTTATTCTTCAAGGGTGATACCAATACCTCTAATTCATTCCTACTAAGGATTTTTTTTTGTGAAATTTCATTATTTGTGCTTATTTTTGCATATTATAAAAAAGCGCAATTTCTATTCAAAGCGTGTGCAAATGTTATTTTTTTACTTTTCTTTCTTAAACGGTAATACCGATACCACTAATTCATTATTTTGATCCGGAGAAGTAGAGACACCATGGATCAAATACCAATGCCACTAATTCATTCTTTCTTTAGATAATTTTGTTTTTGTGAAAATTTTCACTATATGTGTTTATTCTTGCATATTATAGCAAAGCACAATTTATGTGCGGATTGTGTGCAAATTTTGTCATTATTTTGTTTTAGTTGTTTATATCATTTTCTTTCTATTTAAGGGTATTTTCGCTTCACTTTTTTATTTCGTTTTTCTGTTTCTATGGGTTTTTATTTTTCCTCTTTCCTTTCCTTTATTGGTTATTATTGTTTTTTGTGGTTTTGGCTGAGTGTAATTTTATACAAACAAATACTATATAATATGTGCCAAAATTCCATGATTATATGATTATTTTGCATAATTCGATAAAGTGCAATTTTGGTGCAAAGTTATGCATAAGTTTTTCATTGTTGTGTTCTTCTTAAAGGAAATAAATTATTTCAGTTACACTATGAAAATTATAGTTGAGTGCAAAAATGCACTATTATATACTTTTTCTTTGCATATTTCAAAAGTGTAATATATGCAAATTATGTGCAAGTTTTGAAAGTGTTTTCATTTTCATCTTATCTTTCTTCTTAAAGGGTTTCATTCTTTCTTAGAAAATTTAATTATTTTGATTTAGTTTTAGTGTTTTTTTTCTTCTGAAAGTGTAATACGAGTCTAGGTGTTTAGTCACTGTAGCCTGATTTTCTGCCGGCAGTGACATTTTTTATCTTTACTGTTCTTGTGCTCCTTTCGTGAGCTAGTTTTAGACCTCAGACTCTGTTTACGTACTTCTGGTTAATAAATTGGTTGCATGCAATATTCTGATACAGCGGTCGGGGGTTTTTCTCTTTTAAAAAATATATACATTTTTTACATTTTATTTCTTCTTTTGTGCAATGCAATATCATGCTACTAACCATGGCCAGCCAGCTCACGCACTGACAAATTCGGAGCTAGTAAGCTCACGCACGACGCGGAGCTAGCTAGCTCGCATGGACGCAGCTGGAGCTAGCTAGCTCACGCGCCACGGCTAGCCGAAGCTAGCTAGCTCGCACACGCACGCACATGACACACCACACCATACGTTCTATGGGGTAAAAAAAGTGACTGACCCATACACAAATTCATTCGACTGACTAGTAGTCAGTCCCGCACAACATTCGTTTCTGCGACTCGGATGTCTCGGATCTCCTCGACGCCTGCAGTCGGCTCGAGATCCTTTCCTTGCGCCGTTGTGGCGGCACCATGTGCTCCATGCTACAGATAGACGCTCCGGCCTTTCGCTACTAAGCTTGGAGATCCGGAATTCTTCCTTCCAAGGAGTTGAGCTGACCAGCGCCCCAAGAGGCCAAGACTAGAGCGAGTTTTTTACGATTCCATCGATTGCTTGGTTGGGGGCTGCCCGGTTAGGTTTGGGCACGTTCCTTGCCTTCGAGAGATAAACCTCTCAGCACTACATCTGCATTACTATGATGAAAATCCAAGACAGCTCTTCTGCGCATTCAGTAACCTCAGAGTTATTTGCCTCTCCAACTCGAAAATTCGGGAACTGTCCTCCACTCTTTTTGCCCTAGAAGCCGCACCTTTGCTGGAGAAACTCTCTATTAAGGTACGGTACACCTTTTTTGCCCTAAAATCACTCTTGCAAACACCTACAAACGGATGTGTTTTGGGCCATTCGCACTCAATATCCACCCCTATTAATTAGTGCAATATTTTTGAACTACTTTGCTTACTGTGTTGCTTGCATGATGCTTGATCTGACTCTCATCGAAAAATATATGGATTTCTAAGCTTGTCTTAAGTCCCACTATCTTAGATTTGACCAAACTTGTAGAGAACAACACCAACTTCTACGACAACAGATGAATATACACTATGAAAGCAGAGATGTTGATACTCTTTGGTCAAACTTGAGATACTTTGACTTAGGACAATACTAGAAAATTCATATCACCAATGGATTTTTTGTTACTCAGAAAGTAATGGCACCAATGGATTTTCATGACTACCTTATACATATAAGAATGTGTAACAAAAAGGTTACTAGTACCCTATAGCCAGCATTTTTCAAGGCAAATCTAGTGTTACCATTATCACACAATAACCAACCAGTCAGTGGCTCCTTTTACTACTATTAGTTCGTAGTCAAAGACAGAAAATTTGAATTGCACATGTTCCACATATATTTATGATGCAACGTGTTTTTTTTTCTATGTACGATTTGTTCTGAGAAGCTATACCAGCCTTTATTGGATACTCTGCTCCACGAGCGCGAGACCAATAATGTGGTGAGGAAAACACCAAAATTTGAGAACCAGAACTTGAGTCTCCTAGAGATGGAAGGCTATGGGCTTAGAGAAGACGCCAAGGTGGTGCGATACATCTGCCTCATCATGGAGCGTGCCACGCGTTTGAAGAAAATTCATTTACTTCAAGAAGCCCGCCTACAAATTGCAATGGTGTCAGATGTGCATGTCAGGTCGATGAGCAAGAAACAACTCTATTAAGCAAGGCACTTACTGGTGGAGCACATTCATATGTAGAGATAACCGTAGAGTTTGTCGATGTTCCATGGCATTATTTTGTGAGTTGTGGCATGAGTTCCTAGCCTCTGCAGCTCCTGCCTTCATGGTTGATTCTGGCTGTAACCCGTTTGTCTCTAAGCAAACGGTATTGGTTTAGGATGGAATTTGTTGTGAAACGACATGTCTCCCTCCCAATTGGCAATACAAGTGTTCACTTTGATGGGTGTTTATATGAAAAAAAAAGTGCCACGAAAAGCATTCGTTGGGCTCAGACCATAGCAGCTGGATCTCTGATCTTGCACAGTTAACTTTGATGTAAAGCAAGCGTATGCAGAATAATCACCCGTGGTCGATAATTTAATCCGGAGCCTAGGCTCATCTACATCCGGTTAACAAAATAAAAAAAACAAAAAATTTCAAGAACACTGAAAAAAATTGTGCTGCAAGATGCTTAAGTGTGTGATGTTCGTTAGAAATTTCAAGGTGTTTGGACATTCGGGGAGCTCGTGGCAAAAAAAGACAAAATCAGGTGCAAATAATGATGTTTTCAAAAGTTTCTCACACACCCAAATTTTTTTTAAAAAAAATTGCTGCTAGCTCCTCCAATGTCCAAACTTCCCCAATTTCACAAGACTTGAAATTGCAAAATCATCCTGAAAAAGATGTCCAATGTCCTCGGCTTGAAAACTAGTTCAGGGGCTATTGTTAGTGTCATGGACTAGGGGGTGCTTACCACGTCGGCCCGCCGATTATGGGCTGGGCCAAGGACCCACCAAAGACTGATGAATGGGCCATGCAGGCCCTGGCCCTCGGCGCAATCAAGGTGGAGATCTCTTAAAGCCTTGGCGTACACTTCAAGCATAATCGAATGATCGGCATACTTATCCCTAGATTGTAACCTACCATGTGTAAACCCTAGCTAGATATCTCCGGTGTCTATCGAAGCTGTGTGGTTTAGTCTGAGAGGCACGATTGCGAGGTTTAGAACTTAGAACTCCTTTATACGGTCTCAAGGTAGATCATGTTGTACTCCGTACCCCACCACAATCAATATATCAAAAATAGGACATAGCTAGGTTTTTACCTCTTCAAGAGGGTCTGAACCGGGGTAAACATCGTGTCCCTACTTTCTTCTATTACCATCTAGCTCAGATCACCAAGATTGAGACCCCCTACCCGAGATCCACCAGTTTTAGCACCGACACCAACCCCTTCCCCAATGACATTGGATGGAGGGCATTCCTTCTTGGTTGCTCTCTCGATGACCGCACCAAGTTCCAAAGATCATGAAGGTGTGCTCTCAGTTCAAGAGCATTGACGACATCCATAAAGAGGCAGATGTTGTGGCGTTGAAGGTGATGAAGGAGGAGTAACACATTAATACCTGATCCAGCCAAAGGTTGTGTCAGCCGATGTTGGTCAGGGAGCCAGATGGGCCAAGTACAAGCTTGTTTGGGCTCCTCATGACCAATCGACCGTCGCGGTGGCGCCGACCAACATCGTTCTAGAGGACAACGAGGACGAGGAGGTGGTCGATGTTGCGGTCAAGCCGAAGAACATTGGCAATGCAGAAGCAGTTGAGATAATGTTCAGGGCGTCAGAGCCATACGACTGCACACTGCCCATGGAGGTGGATGACTACAAGCCTCGGGGCTACCGCCGCTCCAAGCGCCTCTAGGCTTGCCGTGGCTAGGATGTAGCGCTTATTGGGATGGTTTTGAAAGGATGCAAGCTTGATTTACCCCTCCCCTTTCTACTCCCTGTTCGAACCGCTCAAATCCATTGGATATGCACAAATCGAGTGTCAAATCAAACCCGAGAGGTATATTGGATGCCTAGTGCGCGAACCTGAGAGGTATATTGGATGCCTTGCCACGCCTTCTCTTCAATTGTCGTTTCTCCTTTCGTGTTTGGAATGAGGTTCTCTCTTGGCATGATCTTAATGTCAGCACTGGGCTTTGGCATAAGTATTCTCTCCAACAACACGCGACCAAGGAAGGCTTTGGCCTCTTTGTTTCACCTAGTTGGTTGGGACATCTGGAAGGAAAGGAATGTGTGCGTCTTTAAGGCCAAAGCGGCACCAGTGGCGGTGATCGTGCACAAAATTAAGGATGAAGTGTCTATTTGGGCCCTTGCTGGGGTTAGGCACTTGAGTAATGTAATGATGCGACGGATTGGGAAGAAGAGTGGACGGAGAGTGGAGTGGACCAATCGGACTACGGTTTAGGGTTCATCAGAGGGGGATATTTATGGGGTCGGGATGGGCTGGACTGAGCTGGCGGACGCGCCCGGGCTGCCCCATATCCACCCTACATTTGGGCTAGATATGAGGGGCGTCGAAGAGTCCGGACATTTGAGGACCGTTTGAGGTGTCCGGGTGTGTTGTTTATTTTTACTGGTTAGTGACCAGGCAGCATCTCTGGGCACACTAGCGGAGCCACAGCAAGGCCGAATGGGTCGTGGCCCGCCCAGCTTTCTGGAGTTCATGCACTATTTTTTTATTCTAGGCCTTGGAACACCAGCCCACAAGTTGTTTCCCTTTATTTGGCCGGCCCAACCCGCCCAACAATGGGCTTGAAACTCCGCCACTGTCTGGGCATATAAGAAGGGGTGTTCGAGGCGCCCGACTAAAGATGCTCTTAGAGCATCTATAGTCGGATGTTGCAAATTTGGACCCTCAAACGTCCGCGGATGCACCCGGGCGCGCCCATTGTAACAACCCCCCAGTGTCATGCTACAGTAATCCCCTATTAATGGTGCCACATCATCATAATTAAATTTTTCTAATCATCACCTTTGTCCCAACATCACCTCAAATTCAAATTTAAAAGACAAGTCAAAATTATTTCTCCTCAAGCTATAAAACTATAATGTTCAAATTGTTCTATACAATTTCGCTAATCAATGTCATGTTGAAACCAACTTGGTTTGACTCACAAATAAATTCCTAGGAAATTATTAAGTGGTCCAAACTCATTTAAATTGGCCTTTTCAAAATAAGCAAATATTTATAATTTTCCAAATGATGTGAAACATTGTGTGTGGTCTCAAAAATATTGCCTACTAATTATGTGCCAAATTTCAAGTTGACCTAAATTTAATTATTTTGGCAATTAAGTAGAAAACAGTATGAATTTAATAAAGCAGAAAACTTTTAAAAAAAGAATGGGCCAAGCACACACTGTGCACTAGAAGCCTAGTGCTACAGTAGCGCGGCCCAAGCCCACCAGGGCCTTCTCCATCTTGTCTGTACAGGAGGCAGAGACCTGTGCGTGGCGCACATCCACGCCTCCATGACCGCCGTGTCGACCATCCGGCGAGTCCCCGCGGTGTACAAGACCATCCCCAAGCCCCAGGACAAACCCTAGACACCCGGTTCCCTCGTTTCCCCTAGCACTCGATCTGGAAGAGGAGCCGAAGCTTCCGGCGCCGCGCCATAGTCGTCATCGTGGCCGCCGGCCTCCCCTTGCTGCACCAAGGTGTCCAGAAGCCTCCCCGCGCTCGTCTACTTTGTCCCCACCGAAGAACCCGAGCCAAGCCACACCGTACTCTCGGGATCGAGCCGGTTTCTCCGCCACGGCCGCGGCATCTCGTCGTCGATCTACACCACCGCGCCACCCCGGCTGTCACAAGCACTCTCGGTGAGCCGCGCCGATTCCCCCCTGTTTTCCCCTTCGATCCATCGTTGTAGGCCGCGTTTTCCATCGTGCCCGAAGCTCCGCGCGCCCGCGCGCCGCTGGTCTTGTTCGGCTGCGCCCAGCCCCGCGCTCCCGAAGTCGCCGCTGCCCCGCGGCTTCCTGTGCGCGCATCCGCCGCGCCCGGCTGGCGGCCGCTCGCCCTGGACGCGTCCAAGGCGATCCCTCGCAGCCGCCCACGACCCCTGCTCCGCTTGATGCTGTTGCTGTTGTGCCGTTGCTCCTCTGCCCGCGCTAGCTGCTACTGCTCCTTCTACCGCCGCGCCCCTGGCCGTCCGTGCCAGCCTACGCCTACACTGCCGCTGCTGCTACTCTTAGCTGCTACTTGGTGCTGCGCTTAGCTGTTGTCCGTCGCTGCTGCCGCTCACTGCCGCCGCTGCTCCGGCGCTAGCCACGGCTAGATGAGTGTGTGCGTGTGTGTGTGTTGAGTATGTGGCCGCCCCTGGCCATGGCAGAGCATGTGTGTGCGTGCTCTGTGTGTGGTGTGTGCACGCTCTGTGCGAGTGTGTGTTGAGTGTGAGCCGGCCCTTGTTTAGTCTAGATACGATTAAACTAGCGCTAAGTTAGTCTATTAGTAGATGACATGTAGGCCCCTTTTAAATAAGTTAGATTTATTTATTTGTTTAGGGATAGCCTATGACACGTGGGCCACACACCCTGTTGACTGGTCAACCTTGGCTGGGCCAACCCAGCCCCTGACCCCACCCGTCAACCTCTAACACACTGCTGGGTACACTTGCGGGTATACTTAACTTTTCATCCATTTAATATTTTCGAATTAATATTAAATCCAGAAATTTCATAAAATGCTTTAAACTTCGATAAATCATAGAAAATAATCTATAACTCGGATGAAAATGTTTTCTACATGAAAGTTGCTCAAAAAATCCAACAAATCCGAATACACGGTCCGTTCATCTGTCACATGCCCCTAGCATGTTGAACATGGAACTTTCCCTCTCTTTTCCTCTCTCCGGAATCCGCCTAACGCCGGGTATTCATCCTCGGATGTTTATCCCATCCGTCTGCAACGTGTAGTACCGCGTTAGTTCACCCCTAGCACCGCGTATTGCCATGTTATGATTTATGATGCTATGCTTGCTTTATATTTACCGCTTTTCTCCTCTTCTCTCCCAGAGACCCCGAGATCGATGTCGCTTCGTGATCGATTACGCCGACCTCCTTGCCGAAAGCAACCAGCAAGCCCCCTTTGATCATCCTGATATCGCCCATTCCATTCTCTCATGCTTGCATTAGATTTTGCTATCTTTGTTATTGTTTGCACCTATTCGATGCATAGCCCGCTTTTGTATCTTGTTGTACCTTACCCGCTTATCCTAAATCGCTTAGTATAGGTTGGTTAGAGACCCATCGCTGACCCCCACCTTGTCCTTGTTGCCTCGCTTCATCATCGAAGACCCGCTCAACGGATCAAGACCAGCCCCGACACCGCACATCACTTCCCTTGTTGCTTGACACTCATTGGGTTACTATCGAGTACCGAGGGTGAGACCTCATCAAGACTTCCGATGTTAACCTCAGAGTGTAGTTATTCACCGTGGTCATCGAGGGTGATTTCCTCTTTAACCACTTCCGATACGACTCTATCGTGCAACCCCTCAAGTGTGGACCTCGGGGGTGAATCCTCTTACGTTCACCTTGATGATTACATCGAGTGGAATTCATCGGGGTTGATTCCTCGGGCTTTCCCCTTGATGTTTAGACACACAGTTACTATGATTAATATGACTTTACACTGAGTCATGTTACTAAATACGGGTAGACCCTGAGGGGTGCTCGCGCCAGCTTAATTGCGAGTGATGTGGAGTCGGGTTGACTTGGAGGGTGCCCGCGAGATAATTACGAGGCGTGGCCGGGCATTCCTAGCCCTTGCCGCAAGTCCTCGAGACGGGGCAACGGGGTTGAGGGAGTCCCGGATTAGGGGGTGTCCGGATAGCCGAACTATCACCGTTGGCCGGACTCCTAGACTATGAAGATACAAGATTGAAGACTTCGTCCCGTGTCCGGATGGGACTTTCGTTAGCGTGGAAGGCAAGCTTGGCGATACGGATATGTAGATCTCCTACCATTGTAACCGACTCTGTGTAACCCTAACCTATCCGGTGTCTATATAAACCGGAGGGTTTTAGTCCGTAGGACACAACAACAATCATACCATAGGCTAGTTTCTAGGGTTTAGCCTCCTTGATCTCGTGGTAGATCTACTCTTCTACTACCCATATCATCAATATTAATCAAGCGGAGTAGGGTATTACCTCTATCGAGAGGGCCCGAACACTCGGGTAAAACATCGTGTCCCTTGTCTCCTGTTACCATCCACCTAGACGCACGTTCGGGACCCCTACCGAGATCCGCCGGTTTTGACACGACATTGGTGCTTTCATTGAGAGTTCCTCTCACCGCTGCCATCGGTAGGATGCCTCATCTCGCCTTTTAAAGACGATACCATCGCCAAGGAAGCCTTGGCCATCGGTCGACTCTTCGCTAGGCGGTTTCTCATGACCGCTAGTTCGCCTCCGCTACCGACGGTGACCTCTCGAGTCATCGAATCAATCTCCATGTCGGCCGAACTTGCCGAGCAGTTAGATCCGATCGAGCTCTCTTCCATAAACAAGCTCTTGGATCGACGCCATCGAGAGTCGCTATGCTGGACTACGACCGGATCGGGTCTAAAATCGATCCGAGAGAGATCAACTCTCCTGTGCTACCCATCATGTTGCCGTGATAGAGGAGCAATGCGTTGATTCTTCTTCTATCTTAAGGACTAGCTACGTCCCGATTCCCGATCCTCCATGCCGGATTCTGCAGAGGGACGGATGTCGATCAAGCCACGAACTTAAAGTCGCGGGTCGCACTCATTGATAACACTTAAAATCCAAACTTCCGAAGTTCGAAACTCCTCGCCCCCGAGTCCTAAATTAGACGGGTTCGGATCTAGTTCCACCGCCCACCCAAACATTAGCGATCTCTCTCGAATTCGGCAAGAGCCCGCTGAAACAAGACATCATTATCGGGCGATTCTCTCCGGTTTTGAACAGGATAAAGGATTGTCGAGAGGAGGACGAATCCCAATTTTCCGCAATAATTGCACGGACAAGGAATCCTAAACGCCATAAGTCGTCATGAAATTACACGGTTTGTCGACTTGGTGACCATAGTACAAAAGTACTTGTGCGATGGAGAGCGCTCGAAAACCGAAAGTAAATTTTGGGATAATCCGCCCCGAATACACCCCTAGTCCGAAACAAAAGGGTGCATCATTATCAAGCACCCGGGTCAAATACCAAAAAACTAAAACCCCCTAAAGGGTACGGAACCATCTTGGAGGGTTGGCTAAACGGACCTGCAAAATTCATAGCACGTAGGGCGCCACTCCAACTCATAGCCTTCGAGCATGTTGGATACTACGGCGGTGGCCAAAAGTGGCTAAGAGCTTCTAGCTTCGAATCCCAGGCCAAAGAACACCAAGACGGTGTTATCAGTCTTTGAGACTTTCGTGATCAAATAACATGCTAAAACGAACACTCCGCGACCTTGCCAAGTCTACCAAGTAGCAACAATAAATCCATGGAGGACACGGCTATTACCTTTAATGCCGTGATTTAACCTATATTCGAACAGCCCGAGCACCACCACATTGGTTCTCGGTTCGATAGTGGACGGCCGCCTTACTAAGGTACTCATGGATGGCGGCGGTGGACTAAACCTCATCTATGAAGAAACCCTCCGAAAAATGGAAATAGATGGAACCGCATTGAGTAAGTAGCACAACCTTCAGAGGAATAATCCCTAGCCGGAAGCGTCTTTGCACAGAAAAATCACACCGACATAGTGTTCGACTCACGGACAATTACAGTCCGAGGAGGTCACATTTCAAGTGGCCTCGCTCAACAAATGTTATCATGCTTTATTAGGACGAGAGGCATTCACAATTTTTCAAGCTATACCCCATTACGGGTACATGAAGCTTAAAATGCCCGGACCTAACAGAATCATCACTCTTGCTAGTGATCCCAACATAGCACTCGCATGGAAAAACAAGACGGCCGACTAGCCCTCGAGGCACTATCCAAAGCCCTAGCGGCCGAGGAACTCACCGCGATGCGCTCCACGGTGAATGTGGACGATGTGATACTTGATAAAAGATCCAAGTCCACTTCTTTTAAACCAGCGGACGAAATAGTCAAATTCCAAATCCACCCAACGGACCTCGCAAAGACGACCTCCATTGGGGCACAACTAAACCTCGATGTAGACGCCAGACTACGAGAATTTCTACAAGAAAATCGACATCTTTGCTGGCACCCTTCAGATATGCCAGAATCCCACGCCGGATGCCGAGCACGACCTAAATATCCTCAAAGGATTCAAGCTACCAAACAGGCTCTTGGCGCTTTTTCCAACCCAAGAGGCAAGCCATGGGAGAGGAGCTAGCCAAACTTTTGGAAGCCGGTTTCATTAGAGATATAAAACATCCGGACCGGCTAGCAAACCCGGTGATGGTACCAAAGAAGGATAAATCCGGCGCCTATGTGTTGATTTTAAAGACCTTAATAAGGCTTGCCCAAAGGATCCCTTCCCTCCCGAATTGATCAAATTATCAACGCTTCAAACGGGACACGACTCATTGTACTTCCTCGTAGCATACTCGCTACCACCAAATCAAGATGGCGGAGCAGCACTAAGCCGAACAAAGATTCATCACTCCATACGACCCGCTCGCTTCAATACAATGCCTTTTGGGTTCAAAAACGGCGCAACATATCGACGCATGATTCGTACATGTCCGCAAACCAGATCGGCAAAAGCGGTGGAAGCATATGTAGATGACGTGGTCATCAAAACCAAGCACGCCGAAACTCGTAGACGACCGAGGCTCACATTCAAAATATTCAAAATATGACATTAAGCTCAATCCGGAAAATGCGTCTTGGCGCTCAACCGGAAAGCTACCGGGCTTCATTGTGTCGGTAGAGGAATTGAAGCAAACCCAGCCAAGATCCGAGCTCTGTCACAATTGGATATTCCAAAAGACCTCAAACAAATATAAAAATTGACGGGATGCGAGCGGCTCTAAGCCGCCCTCTCCGCTTGGGAGAAAAGCGTTACCCTTTACCGCCTCCTCGGTGCAATCAAAACTTTGAGTGGACGGATGCCGCCACGGCCGCATCAAGAGATAAAAGCCATATTGGCAACAAATCTGGTCTGGCGCGCCCAATGTGGGCAAACCAATGTTATTATATATCGCCGCAACACATCAAGTTGTCGGTAGCGGTGCTCGTTGTCGAACGAGAAACGGACGGACACCGTTCCCTCTTCAAAACCGGTTTACTATGTGTCCACCGTCCTAACTCCATGCAAGTCCGGCACCCACACTATCGAAAGATAGCATACGCGTGTTCATGGCATCCCGGAAGCTACGACACTACTTTCAAGAGTGTTCGATAACGGTAGCCTCCGAAGTACCTCTTAATGACATTATAAACAACCGCGACGCGACGGGCCGGGTTGCTAAATGGGCCATAGATCTCCTTCCATTGAAATAACCTACAAGCCACGACGAGCTATCAAGTCGCAGGTTTTAGCCGACTGCGGTCGTGGCGAATGAATGGTTTAACTCCCTAAAGAGTACGGCGATACTCCAATTGATCATGCACTTTGACGGCTCCAAAATGTTGGCGGTTCGGGGTCGGCATCGTCCCGACGTCCCTAACCGGGGACACAGTCCAATACGCCCTTCGAGATAATGTATATGAGACTCCAACAACGCGAAATTAATATGAGGCCCTTCTGCACGGCCTCTGGATGGCAACCTCCATGGGTATTCAACGCCTAGAGGTGTGCGGGGATTCGAACCTCGCAATATCTCAAATAAATGGAGACTTTGATGCCAAAGATCCGAAAATGGCAGCATACCGCAATGCGGTCCTAAAAATGTCAACACGGTTCGAAGGGCTCGAATTTCATCATATAGCCCGGGATAACAACCAGGCGGCGGATATATTGGCACACATCGGTGCAAAATGCGATGCTGTCCCACCCAATATCTTTCTGGAACGACTGTTCAAGCCATCCGTACTATGGGAAGGGGAGTCCGGCAATAACAATCCATGGGTGTGAGGATCATTACTTTGTAATCTAGATTATTGACTCCAGTGCAAGTGGGAGACTGAAGGAAATATGCCCTAGAGGCAATAATAAAGTTATTATTTATTTCCTTATATCATGATAAATGTTTATTATTCATGCTAGAATTGTATTAACCGGAAACATAATACATGTGTGAATATATAGACAAACAAGATGTCACTAGTATGCCTCTACTTGACTAGCTTGTTAATCAAAGATGGTTATGTTTCTAACCATGAACAAGGAGTTGTTATTTGATTAACAAGGTCACATCATTAGTTGAATGATCTGATTGACATGACCCATTCCGTTAGCTTAACACTTGATCGCTTAGTATGTTAATGCTTTCTTCATGACCCATACATGTTCCTATAACTATGAGATTATGCAACTCCTTTACGGAGGAACACTTTGGTACTACCAAACGTCACAACGAATCGGGTGATTATAAAGGAGTACTACAGTGTATCCAAAGGTACTTGTTGGGTTGGCGATTTCGAGATTAGGGTTTGTCCTCCGATTGTGGGAGAGGTATCTCTAGGCCTTCTCGGTAATACACATCACTTAAGCCTTGCAAGCATTACAACTAATGAGTTAGTTGTGAGATGATGTATTACGGAACGAGTAAAGAGATTTACGGTAACGAGATTGAACTAGGTATTGGATACCGACGATCGAATCTCGGGTAAGTAACATACCGATGACAAAGGAACAACGATGTCGTTATGCGGTTTGACCGATAAAGATCTTCGAGAATATGTAGGAATCAATATGGGCATCCGTGTTCCGCTATTGGTTATTGACCGAGAATGGTTCTAGGTCATGTCTACATAGTTCTCGAACCCGTAGGGTCCGCACGCTTAACGCTTCGGATGACAGTTCATTATGAGTTTATAAGTATTGATGCACCGAAGGTTGTTCGAGTCCCGGATGTGATCACGGACATGACGAGGAGTCTCGAAATGGTCGAGACATAAAGATTGATATATTGAAGCCTACATTTGGACACCGGAAGGTTCCGAGTGAAATCGGAATTTACGGAGTACCGGAGGTTACCGGAACCCCGGGGACTACATGGGCCCATAGTGGGCCTTGGAGGAAAGGAGAAGGGCAGCCCTAGGTGGTCGCGCTTCTTCCCTAGTCCTATTAGGACTAGGAAAGGTGGGCCACCCCCTCTCTCTCTTTCCCCTCCTAATCCTAATCCAACTAGGATTGAGGGGAATCCTACCCGAGGGAGTAGGACTCCTTAGTCGCCTCCTCCCTTGGGCCGCCACCTCCCCTTGGCTCCTTTATATACGAGGCGGGGGCACCCCATGAGACACAAGTTGATCTCACGGATCTTTCCTTAGCCGTGTGCGGTGCCCCTTCCACCATATTCCACTTCGTCATATCGTCGCGGAGCTTAGGCGAAGCTCGCCACGGAGAAGTCATATCGTCAGCGGAGCTTAGGCGAAGCCCTGCGTCGGTGGAGCATCAACATCGCCACCACGCCCGTCGGTTGACGGAACTCATCCCCGACACTTTGCCGGATCGGAGTCCGGGATCGCCATCGAGTGAACGTGTGCGTAACTTCGGAGGTGCCGTGACGTTCGGTGCTTGGATCGGTCGGATCGTGAAGACGCACGACTACATCAACCGCGTTGTTATAACGCTTCGCTTTCGGTCTCACGAGGGTACGTGGGACGGACACTCTCCCCTCGTTGCTATGCCATCACCATGGTCTTGCGTGATCGTAGGAAATTTTTGAAATTACTACGCTCCCCAACAAAGGGTATCGAGCCTGGTTTTATGCGTTGATGTCATATGCACGAGTAGAACACAAGTGAGTTGTGGGCGATACAAGTCATAACGCCTACCAAAGATGTCATACTTTGGTTCAGCGGTATTGTGAGATGAAGCGGCCCGGACCGACATTACGCCAGACGCTTACGCGAGATCGGTTTCACCGCCCGAGCACTCGTTGCTTAAAGGTGACCGGCGGTGTCTCTCTCTCACTTTAGTTGAATCGAGTGTGGCTACGCCCGTCCTTGAGAAGGTTAAAACGGAGTCTATTTGACGAAGTATCATTGTGGTTTTGATGCGAGGTAAGAACGGTTCTTGCTCGGCCCGTAGCAGCCACGTAAAACTTGCAACAACAAAGTAGAGGACGCCTAACTTGTTTTTGCAGGCATGTTGTGATGTGATATGGTCAAGACGTGATGCTATATTTCATTGTATGAGATGATCATGTTTTGTAACCGAAGTTATCAACAATCGGCAGAGCCATATGGTTGTCGCTTATTGTATGAAATGCAACGCCATGTAATTGCTTTACTTTATCACTAAGGAGTAGCGATAGTCGAGAAGCAATAGTTGGCTAGACGACAACGATGCTACGATGGAGATCAAGGTGTCGCTACCGGTGGCGATGGTGATCATGACGGTGCTTCGGCGATGGAGATCACAAGCACAAGATGATGATGACCATATCATATCACTTATATTGATTGCATGTGATGTTTATCCTTTATGCATCTTATCTTGCTTTGTTTGACGGTAGCATTATAAGATGATCTCTCACTAAAAAATTATCAAGAAGTGTTCTCCCTGAGTATGCACCGTTGCCAAAGTTCGTAGTACCCAGACACCACGTGATGATCGGGTGTGATAAGTTCTACGTCCATCTACAACGGGTGCAAAAACAGTTGCACGCCGAGAATACTCAGTTAAACTTGACGAGCCTAGCATATAACAGATATGGCCTCGAACACGGAGACCGAAAGGTCGAGCGTGAATCATATAGTAGATATGATCAACATAGTGATGTTCACCATTGAAACTACTCCGTCTCACGTGATGATCGGACATGGTTTAGTTGATTTGGATCACGTGATCACTTAGATGACTAGAGAGATGTCTGTCTAAGTGGGAGTTTGTCAGGACCCCGATCCTAGGTCACACCGATCTAGCATGTAACACATCATATTACTTTGCGGCCTCACGCACGGTATTCCCACGGGTGTCGCCTTACCATGGCCCGGGACCGCTTATGCGTCTTTTGGCTCACGATATGATAGTGTCGCTAGCATCCATATGACAAAGAACCGGGCCGACATGGCTAGTCGTGAACCCAAAGCGGCACTAACCTATGGGGACAGCATACATGAATCACATCGAGCATGTCGGTCATCAACGATGTATTCGGGCTGTAGCACTGGCTAACAGGACTCCGTATTCCGGCAGTAGCGAGCTAGGCAGACTCAATAACACCGCGTGACATTTTCGAGGGATGGATATAGGAACGAAGTGAAACACATGCCGCCACCAAGTGTCCAAGCAAGAGTCTTTGGGCTAGCAGGACTCCGTGAACCGGTCAGAAGCGGACTACTATCGCCGGAGGCACGAGACTACATTTCCCCATATGAGAGGCTGCCAAGGATAAACAACTAGTTTGTCGGATCCACACATACCAAGCATTTCAAACATACACACAATATGCTCAATATGTGTAGATACAACATGGCATCACAACATAACTCTACGACTCAAAATATTATTCATTAGGCTCAAGAGCGAGATATTACAAACATGGGTCTCATGACCCAACACTCGAAGCATACAAGTCAAGCACAAGCGAAGCTAATCATGTCCGAGTACGCATAACTATAAATGGAAAAGGATGAGAAGCCCGACTATCTACGAGATCTCGCCGAGGGCACAAGATCGTAGCTGAGGTAACAAGCTAAACGTCAAGTCCAAGCGGAACTACTAGCGAGACCGACGTCTCTCGCAAAAACATAGAATAGGCAAACGTGAGTACAATTGTACTCAAACAAGACTTACATCGTAACTAGCTACATATGCATCATTATCAAAAGGGGTGGTGGAGTTTGACCGCAAGCCAGCTTTGACTCGGTGGCTATCCTGAACTACGATCGCAAGTAACTCTTTTGAGGTGGCACACGAGTCCACATATTCACCATATCAATACACCACTATGGACCCGCTCCCGCCTCCCTACGAGAACGCCATCCATAGCACTCACGCTATCTTGCGCATTTTAGAGTATCCACTTTCACTTGTCTATGAACCGATATAGGCAACCCTGAAGTCCTTATCCGTGGACACGGCTATTCAATAGATCATATTAAACCCCGCAGGGTGTACTTCTTCACACGCTCTCGCCACTTATCGCCTCAGACATCGTCATGTACCTCGGCAACCTTCAAGCGAAGCCGGCGAGGGAGTCGGCCACGACCGACTAACCACACAAGTCTCTCGCCCGTGTTTATCGCCTATTCGGTTCCATCCGCAAGGAGATCCGCCGGGTGTCGCCACGGCCCCAAACGATGTGAGCAGGGTTCCCAAGCCCACCAACCGGTGCCACTTGGTACACTGTACATCGTGCCTAGTCTATCCCAAGCCCCATTGCACGGGTGCCACTTGGTAGACTACTAACACTACCTACAAACACCGAAACTAGTTGCAACTCCCGGACAGAGATCAAGTTGATTAATAAGTCGAGAGGGTCGAGTTAGGAACCCAATGTGTGGTAGTAACTGCTCATGGATCACAAACACAGAACTCAGTTCTCGAGGACGGCTGCAATGAGACAACCCACCATGTACTCCTACATGGCCTCTCACCGCTACCTTTACCAAATCGTGTTCCCACACTTAGCTCACACACAAGAGGACACGTTCACCACTTTCCAATTCATTCCCGATGAATCGGACCGACTCAACTCTAAGCAAGAGCAGGCATGACAAACAAGCATAAATGAGTAGGCACAACATGGGCTCAAACAACTCCTACTCATGCTAGTGGGTTTCATCTAATTCTTGTGGAATGACAGTCATGCAAAGGATCAAGGGTTCGACTACCGCACAAGTAATTTGAATCGTTGTTGTCCTAATGCAATAAAATAGAGCAGGAGCGAGAGGGTGGGATTATATCGAATGAACAAGGGGTTTTGCTTGCTCGCACTTCAAGATAATAGTTCTTCATCGGTGTCATCGAATAATCATCGTCGGACATCGCTCTAGGGAGGGACAATTACCGCAAACAAGAGAGAACACAATCAATGCAATGCACAAATATGATGCATGATCATGTTAAGGTACTGAATTCACCTAATGCAATAATAATCCAAGTTAGTTGGGTGGAATTGAACAAGGTTGAATTCCGACTTCAAATGCTATTTCATAACTTACCCTAATCATGATTCATCCTAATCAGTGATGTTAATTTGTTCAAACATGCATGATCATGGCATAAACAGATTCTTCATATTTTCTCGATCATTTTCATATATAAATTATTTCCATCCGAAAGTTACGGTTGAATTTATATGATTTTTAGAAGTTTAGGATATATTCGAATTCTGATTTAAATTAATTCGAGAAAATGAAATATTCGTCAACCTTCTTGTGAGCATGACGTCACGTCAATCATGGGTTGGTTGGTCAAACTGACGTGTGGGGCCACACGCCGCTGACACGGGTTAAACAGAGGGGTTAGTTTAAATTTAATTAAAGATTAGGGCACGAGGGCCCACCGGTCAGTGACCTAATTAATTAATAGAGGCTGTTAGTGCTAATTGTGTCCTAACTAAAATGTCAGTGAGGCACGGGCCCACATGTCAGTGACCCGGGGTGGTCAAACCCCGGTCAAAGGGTCATCGCCATCGGCGGCTTGACGCCTTGGCTGACGTAACGCAAGTGAGCAAGTGCAAAGGCCATTCCGCCACCAAAAGGGCGGAAGGGACCTCACAGAGCCGGGATGCGCTGAGATTCTTGGTGAGGTGGTTGGAGCTCGGGGCGGCCGGTAGAGGCACCGGCGACGAGCTATGCGGCGGCCGGAGCTCGGGTAGGTGCGGGGTTGGCGCTAGGGGGCACGGCAGGCGAGGCCGATGGGCTCTACGGGTTGCTGGAATCACCATGAACACGCCAAGGCAACGAGCTTGGTGGAGGAGCTTGGGAGCACGGCTCACCGTCCATGGCGGCGGCCGAGCTCGCAAGGATGGTTAAGCGATTAGGGAGGCAATCGAGCATGGGGTTAGGGGAAAGGGTTCGTGGCCTCACCGCTGTTGCAGATGGCCATGGAAGCGGGCCGGGAGCTCGGACGCGGCACATCGACGGTGGGGATCCGCGGTACCGAGAGGGAAAGAACGGCGGGCGGCGCCTCGGGCCTCTCCGGCGTCGGGAACTCGTGTGAGGAGGGCGAGGCCACGGCGGAGGCCGAGGACATGTCGGCGAGGCGAGGAGGGCGGTGGCGTGACTACGGCGAAGCGGTGGCGACGAGGCCGGGTCGGTCGCGGAGGGAGAGAGAGCAGAGGAAGGGGAGGGTTCGGGAGAGAGTGAGAGAGGGTCGAGGGGCGGCGTGGAACGCGTGGAGGCGCGTCGAGGCGAGAGGGAAGCGGCAAGCACTGAGTCGTGGCGGCGGCGGCGGCTGTGCCGGCAAGACGCGCCTGCCCTCCCTGGCGAGGAGGAAGGCGACAGGAGGAGGCGGTGGCGGCTGGGCTGGCCGGCCACTGGGCCACCAAGCTGCAGCGATCTTTGAGCCAAGTGGCGCCGAGTAAGTCCTGTAAGGCTTTTACCTATTCTTTCCTTTTCTATTTTTCTGACATTTGTTTTGATTTAAATAAAATACTAAATCAATTTATTTAATTATGCCAATTTTTGCAGGAGCTAACTATATTATTCCAGAGCTCCCCAGCAAAAGGGCACAATTTTGGACAATATTTTATATACATAGTAATATATATATCCAAGACAAATATTTACCGTATTAATTCCAAATGCCCAAAATAAATACTTATGAGATCCTAAAAATATTGGTTAGATTGTTAACTCTGTCCAATATTTTCAGAGGGCCACATGAGCATTATCTTGGACCCTTTTGGAGCAATTTTTATTTAGGTCATTTCCAAAATGATTCTGAGGGTTTCACAAATCCCCATTTCAAAATTAAATGGAATTTAAACATGATGACATGAATGCCTTAATGCAGCTAATGTCAAGCAACTCTAGGGCTGTGACAACTCACCCCCACTAAACAAGAATCTCGCCCCGAGATTCAAGACGTGAGGTAAGAGGAAAAGGGAGGTCACAAACTATTACAATTCCCATGATCCAATTGCCTTCCTCGAAGATGTTGGTTCACTCCATCTTCTTGGTCTTGACGTCCTCGAGAACTTCACCCGACACGGCAACAGAACGAAGGGGAAACCTTACATGACTCGATCTTCACGAAGATCAAATAAACATGATCGACCCACGGTCTGAGATGGTGACATATCTCGCGTTGAGACGCCAAATGCATCGAGAGGGATGGAAGAAACAACAACGGGGTTTGATTGGTGGCAACAATTCCACGCTTTAGGAAGATGATGGATGGTGTCAAGATGGCGAGGAAACATTTATCATGATCCCGTAACGGGACACCTCGAGAAAGGTGACGCAAGGAACTATTCCCTTAAGTGGCAAAAAGAATTACTTTTGATATAGAGAACATTGAAATTCTTTATACCAACCTAAGGCAATTCAAGCGATCACTTGGTGGAGTGCAAAGGAATGGTATACCCGGACTAGAATGGATGATGTGGACTACCTTGTTGAAGACAACGCAATGGATGATTTGCTTATCATCGAAGGTGGGGGGGGGGGAGAACCCATGGTAAATCCACTGTTGAAGATAAACCTGGACCTGGACAAGAATTGCTAAGAAGACAGTTTGTAGCGAGATAGCACAAGGACGGTGCAAGCTGGGAACGAAATGCAACTGTTCGAATGTTCCAACCATCATATCTGCCTGAGATTCAGATCTGGTTGGTGTTAGGATATTTCAGACTCATCATGTCCGAAAAGGAAGGGTTGCAACACAATTCGACGAGATGGCGTTGCGAGATTCTCGGGATATGAACTACGATAGCAAGCTCCAAAACATGAGCTGGTTCTGCTACAAACCCGTGAACACATTGTCCCAGACAAGTATGACCACATGGTAGTCTTATAATAAAACACTACCGAGTTCAGGTTGGGAACCATCATCGAGGATAACGAAGTCTTGTGCATGACCTAGGATTTACACCACAATTCCTTTTCCTTGAACAAATCAATCAGTGGCTTGGTGTGCTATGGAATTCATATGGAATGAAGATGATCAGTCTATCAGACCACAGAATACTTCGCACGTGCATGACTGACTTGGGATGATTCCAAAGAAACAAAACAAACCTTTCTCAAATTCATGGCGGCAACTTACCCGTAAGGCACATGAATTAGAGGAAGTCACTACTTTCATCCAAACATATGCTTCATGAACGAAACACGAAGAAATGCTTACACAATTTTCCAATACTAGGTTGATGCTCAACATGACTCATGGGGGAGACAGAATGCTACTGATGGGCTCAACAGCAACTCATCGGAATTTCCATATCACTGGACTTCCACCATCATGTGAACACGGTGCTAGCATTGGTCAGACCAAGGATGTAATGGGTATGCTCGAGGGGGTAACCACGAGTAAGACAACATTACGAATATCGTTGGTTCTGATTTGACTTGACAATGGCCCATACTCAAGTCAAAGAATTGGTAGGACAATAGATCCAACAAGCGATCACAGGACCAATCGATGAAGATATCATCCTTCTTCAACACACACTACACAAGAATATCCCTTTGGATCGAGCTAAGTTGGACAAGCTTTTATCTTCCAACTCTCCAAGTTGTTGTCTAGCTTAACCGACTAGCTCAGGGGTATCCAACACAGATTCTTGGAGAAGGGTGGTCCATAAGAAACCAACTTGATCACGAGCTCAACATAACAGTCAGGAAACAATCCGGTAACACTTCCAAGAAGATAATTGGAAAGTCACGAACCACTGGTATGTTACTAAGCTCGAGAGCAATCTTGCTTTTGAGGGCAAGACGATATGATCAAATGAGTGAGGACTTGACAGGATCCTAACTCATAGATCGAAGAGTGCACCGAAAATAAGGACTAGGTAGCACGATCGATCTTAGGATGATGGTTTGACAACCAACACGCTAAGAATGAGAGTATTTTCCATTAACTACCAGGCAACAAGTTGCTCGGGGCATTGATTTCACACATCACAATTCACTTGTCGGCTTTCCGGTTGCATCAACACGGAACCGAGAAATGAATGATGATGGTGAGGAGTATCACTGTATCAAGAATTCCTAGGAGGTTGTGCAATTCCCATGACACTCTTGACATAAAGATGGTAACACTCCAAGGTAGAACAGAACAAAAGCTGAATTGGCGTTTTGATCTGCGGGATACAACTACTTTGACCCAATCCTAGAAATGGATGAGGTACTGGAGTTTGTTTCTCCTAGTCATTCCGGAATAGAATGGCTTGACGGACCACAAGAATAAAATGCATCGATGAACACAAATGCACACATACCCTTGGCTATCAATTGATAGATGAAGGTCAGAAGGCATCTAAGAGAGCAACTCAGAGGAACATATAATTTTTCGAGTTGTGGATGCACAGATTAGTATGTCGAGCAGGTTCAACATTTCTTCCGGATAACCCATGCAGAAAGGTAGAATTGGCAGATTCACAATTATGAATGGAGAACTCCTCAAGAGCACTCTTGTTGTGATCTTTTGGTTCAAAAGAACTTCTGCTATAATTAGTTCATGGTATTAGGAAGAAGGAGAATACCACGGACTTCGAGGACTATCGCAAGGTTACTAATATCCTAAGGACTAGCAAATACTAACCACATGAGGTAGGATGAATCTCGGGTTCAGCAACCCAGGAGTAGAATACCTACTACTAGATGGCATCACGGGATGCTTTTGAAAATGATGGCCAGAATCATCACACTAGGGATACAAAAACATTGCTAAATTGCTGGGTGACCTCCTAAGCATCTAGGGTCATAATAATAGTTCCAACATATATGTCAAGGCAATAAATTACCCCAACGCACCGGTTAGTGTGCTTATTCTGACCAGAGAGGACATCGAGGAGCAGAAGGAAAGGATTGCAAATGCATCGAGTATTTAGAGACCAGGATGACTCGGACAGAGATAACGGCCTGTAAATGCTCAAAATGATTTGAGACATCCTGCAGAAAACGGTGGCATAACCATTCAACAACATCATAACAAGATTCTGGAATCAACAGTTATCATACAGGAGTAGTAGGAACTGAACTGGGGATTAAGACCAACAATCTTAAAGGTCTATGGATTAGTAACACGTCATCCTAATAGATAGATGAGAAGCCTAGTTCTTAAACCCCGTAGAAGAGAAGAGGATGACTCAGATCAGAAGGTCATGAGGTATAAGGAGTAAAAAGAGCCTTACGTTCCTTCCACAATCAATTCCTTACATAGCTAAAGCATTTCTAGACACAACTTCACCAGTTTGGCTTGGTAATCCCACAGCAACAAAGCTCGATACCAACGCTGTCAGACCCGATCCTAGGTCACACCGATCTAGCATGTAACACATCATATTACTTTGCGGCCTCACGCACGGTATTCCCACGGTGTCGCCTTACCATGGCCCGGACCGTTTGCGTCTTTTGGCTCACGATATGATAGTGTCGCTAGCATCCATATGACAAAGAACCCGGCCGACATGGCTAGTCGTGAACCCAAAGCGGCACTAACCTATGGGGACAGCATACATGAATCACATCGAGCATGTCGGTCATCAACGTATGTATTCGGGCTGTAGCACTGGGCTAACAGACTCGGTATTCCGGCCAGTAGTGAGCTAGGCAGGACTCAATAACACCGCGTGACATTTCAAGGATGTATATAGGAACGGAAGTGAAACACATGCCGCTACCAAGTGTCCAAGCAGAGTGTTGGGCTAGCAGGACTCCGGTGAACCGGTCAGAGCGGACTACTATCGCCGGAGGCACGAGACTACATTTCCCATATGAGAGGCTGCCAAGGATAAACAACTAGTTTGTCGGATCCCACACATACCAAGCATTTCAAACATACACACAATATGCTCAATATGTGTAGATACAACATGGCATCACAACATAACTCTACGACTCAAAATATTATTCATTAGGCTCAAGAGCGAGATATTACAAACATGGGTCTCATGACCCAACACTCGAAGCATACAAGTCAAGCACAAGCGAAGCTAATCATGTCCGAGTACGCATAACTATAAATGGAAAAGGATGAGAAGCCCGACTATCTACGAGATCTGCCGAGGGCACAAGATCGTAGCTGAGGTAACAAGCTAAACGTCAAGTCCAAGCGAACTACTAGCGTAGACCGACGCCTCTCTGCAAAAACATAGAATAGGCAAACGTGAGTACAATTGTACTCAAGAAGACTTACATCGTAACTAGCTACATATGCATCATTATCAAAAGGGGGTGGTGGAGTTTGACCGCAACAAGCCGACTTTGACTCGGTGGCTATCCTGAACTACATCGCAAGTAACTCTTTTGAGGTGGCGCTTTACGAGTCCACATATTCACCATATCAATACACCACTATGGACCCGCTCCGCCTCCCTACGAGAACGCCATCCATAGCACTCACGCTTATCTTGCGCATTTTAGAGTATCCACTTTCACTTGTCTATGAACTGATATAGGCAACCCAGAAGTCCTTATCCGTGGACACGTCTATTCGAATAGATCGATACCAACGCTGTCAGGACCCCGATCCTAGGTCACACCGATCTAGCATGTAACACATCATATTACTTTGCGGCCTCACGCACGGTATTCCCACGGTGTCGCCTTACCATGGCCCGGGACCGTTTGCGTCTTTTGGCTCACGATATGATAGTGTCGCTAGCATCCATATGACAAAGAACCGGGCCGACATGGCTAGTCGTGAACCCAAAGCGGCACTAACCTATGGGGACAGCATACATGAATCACATCGAGCATGTCGGTCATCAACGTATGTATTCGGGCCAGTAGCAGCATGGGCTAACAGACTCCGGTATTCGGGTCATAGTGAGCTAGGCGGGACTCGAATAACACCGCGTGACATTTCCCGAAGGGATGATATAGGAAAGTGAAACACATGCCGCCATCAAGTGTCCAAGCAAGAGTCTTTGGGCTAGCAGGACTCGGTGAACCGGGTCAGAAGCGGACTACTATCGCTCGGAGGCACGAGACTACATTTCCCCATATGAGAGGCTGCCAAGGATAAACAACTAGTTTGTCGGATCCCACACATACCAAGCATTTCAAACATACACACAATATGCTCAATATGTGTAGATACAACATGGCATCACAACATAACTCTACGACTCAAAATATTATTCATTAGGCTCTCAAGAGCGAGATATTACAAACATGGGTCTCATGACCCAACACTCGAGAGCATACAAGTCAAGCACAAGCGGAAGCTAATCATGTCCGAGTACGCATAACTATAAATGGAAAAGGATGAGAAGCCCGACTATCTACGAGATCTCGCCGAGGGCACAAGATCGTAGCTGAGGTAACAAGCTAAACGTCAAGTCCAAGCGGAACTACTAGCGAGACCGACGTCTCTCGCAAAAACATAGAATAGGCAAACGTGAGTACAATTGTACTCAAAGAAGACTTACATCGTAACTAGCTACATATGCATCATTATCAAAAGGGGGTGGTGGAGTTTTGTTGCAGCAAGCCAGCTTTGACTCGGTGGCTATCCCTGAACTACGATCGCAAGTAACTCTTTTGAGGTGGATGCACACGAGTCCACATATTCACCATATCAATACACCACTATGGACCCGCTCCGCCTCCCTCACGAGAACGCCGTCCATAGCACTCACGCTTATCTTGCGCATTTTAGAGTATCCACTTTCACTTGTCTATGAACCGATATAGGCAACCCAGAAGTCCTTATCCGTGGACACGGCTATTGAATAGATCATATTAAACCCCGCAGGGTGTACTTCTTCACACACGCTCTCGCCACTTATCGCCTCAGACATCGTCATGTACCTCGGCAACCTTCAAGCGAAGCCGGGCGAGGAGTCGGCCACGACCGACTAACCACACAAGTCTCTCGTCCGGGTTTATCGCCTATTCGGGTTCCATCCGCAAGGAGATCCGGCCGGGTGTCGCCACGGCCCCAAACGATGTGAGCAGGGTTCCCAAGCCCACCAACCGGTGCCACTTGGTACACCGTACACTCGTGCCTAGTCTATCCCAAGCCCAATTGCACGGGTGCCACTTGGTAGACTACTAACACTACCTACAAACACCGTAAACTAGTTGCAACTCCCGGACAGAGATCAAGTTGATTAATAAGTCGAGAGGGTCGAGTTACCGGAACCCAATGTGTGGTAGTGCTGTTCATGGATCACAAACACAGAACTCAGTTCTCGAGGACGGCTGCAATGAGACAACCCACCATGTACTCCTACATGGCCTCTCACCGCTACCTTTACCAAATCGTGTTCCCACACTTAGCTCACACACGAGAGGACACGTTCACCACTTTCCAATTCATTCCCGATGAATCGGACCCGACTCAACTCTAAGCGAGAGCAGGCATGACAAACAAGCATAAATGAGTAGGCACAACATGGGCTCAAACAACTCCTACTCATGCTAGTGGGTTTCATCTAATTCTCGTGGAATGACAGTCATGCAAAGGATCAAGGGGTTCGACTACCGCAGCAAGTAAAATGATTGAATCGTTGTTGTCCTAATGCAATAAAATAGAGCAGGAGCGAGAGGGTGGGATTATATCGGAATGAACAAGGGGTTTTGCTTGCCTGGCACTTCTGAAGATAATAGTTCTTCATCGGTGTCATCGAATAATCATCGTCGATACATCGTCTCAAGGGAGGGACAATTACCGCAAACAAGAGAGAACACAATCAATGCAATGCACAAATATGATGCATGATCATGTTAAGGTACTGAATTCACCTAATGCAATAATAATCCAAGTTAGTTGGAGTGGAATTCGAACAAGGTTGAATTCCAGCTTCAAATGCTATTTCATAACTTACCCTAATCATGATTCATCCTAATCAGTGATGTTAATTTGTTCAAACATGCATGATCATGGCATAAACAGATTCTTCATATTTTTCTGATCATTTTTCATATATAAATTATTTCCATCCGAGTTACGGTTGAATTTATATGATTTTTAGAAGTTTAGGATATATTCTGGAATTCCTGATTTAAATTAATTCCAGAAAATGAAATATTATACAAGACCTTCTTGCAGCATGACGTCAGCGGTCAATCTGCGGTTGGTTGAGTCAAACTCGACGTGTGGGGGCCACACGTCGGTGACACGGGTTAAACAGAGGGTTAGTTTAAATTTAATTAAAGATTAGGGCACGAGGGCCCACCCGGTCGATGACCTAATTAATTAATAGAGGTTTATTAGTGCTAATTGTGTCCTAACTAAAATGTCGGTGAGGCACGGGCCCACATGTCGCTGACCGGGGTGGTCAAACCCCGTCAAAGGGTCATCGCCACCGGCGGCTTGACGCCGGCGACGTCGAACGCGGCGGAGCAAGTGCAAAAGGCCATTCCGGCCACCAAAAGGGGCGGGAAGGGGACCTACAGAGAGCTGGGGATGCGCTGAGATTCTTGGTGAGGTGGTTGGAGCTCGGGGCGGCCGGTAGAGGCACCGGCGACGAGCTATCGCGCGCCGGAGCTCGGGTAGGTGCGGGTTGGCGCTAGAGGGCACGGCAGCGGAGGCCGATGGGCTCACGAGTTCTTTGGAATCACCATGAACACGCGAAGGCAACGAGCGCGGGTGGAGGAGCTTGGGAGCACGAAGCTCACCGTCCATGGCGGCGGCCGGAGCTCGGCAAGGATGGTTAGGCGATTAGGGAGGCAATCGAGCATGGGGTTAGGGGAAAGGGTTCGTGGCCTCACCGCGATTTGCGAGGGCTATGGAAGCGGGCCCGGGAGCTTCAGACGGCGGCACATCGACGGTGGGGATCCGCGGTACCGAGAGGGGAAAGAACGGCGGGGCGGCGCCTCGGGGCCTCTCCGGCGTCGGGGAACTCGGTGAGGAGGACGGGGGCGTCACGGCGGAGGCCGAGGACATGTCGGCGAGGCGAGGGAGGGGCGGTGGCCGTGACTACGGCGAGCGGTGGCGACGAGGCTGCTCGGTCGCGTGAGGGAGAGAGAGCAGAGGAAGGGGGAGGGTTCGGGAGAGAGTGAGAGAGGGTCGAGGGGGCGGCGTGGTACGCGTGGAGGCGTCCAGGGCGAGAGGGGAAGCGGCAAGCAGCTGGAGTCGTGGCGAAGCGGCGGCGTGCTGTGTGTCGACACGCGCCGCCCTCCTCTGGCAGAGGAGGAAGGCGACAGGAGGAGGCGGTGGCGGCGGGTGGGCTGGCCGGGGGCCAGCCAAGCCAGCGAAGTTGGGCCAAGTGGCGCCTGTAAGTCCAGTAAGGCTTTTACCTATTCATTTCCTTTTCTATTTTTCGACATTTGTTTTGATTTAAATAAAATACTAAATCAATTTATTTAATTATGCCAATTTTGCAGAGCTAACTATATTATTCGAGCTCCCCAAACAAAAGGGCACAATTTTGGACAATATTTTATATACATAGTAATATATATATCCAAGACAAATATTTACCGTATTAATTCCAAATGCCCAAAATAAATACTTATGAGATCCTAAAAATATTGGTTAGATTGTTAACTCTGTCCAATATTTTCAGAGGGCCACATGAGCATTATCTTGGACCCTTTTGGAGCAATTTTTATTTAGGTCATTTCCAAAATGATTCTGAGGGTTTCACAAATCCCCATTTCAAAATTAAATGGAATTTAAACATGATGACATGAATGCCTTAATGCAGCTAATGTCAAGCAACTCTAGGGCTGTGACAGAGTTTTTTTAATATGATTAATTGAACTTAAATTTATCATGAACTTAGTACCTGATAGTATTTTGCTTGTCTATGTTTTATGTAGATAGATGGCTCGGTTGTTGTTCCGTTGAATTTTAATGCGTTCCTTGAGAAAGCTAAGTTGAAAGATGATGGTAGCAATTACACGGATCGGGTCCGTAATTTGAGGATTATCCTCATTGCTGCACGAAAAATTAAATCTGGAAGCACCCATTGGGTGAGCGAACTGCTGCGAGATCTTGAGCGAAGTTGTGAACGTCGGCAAAGCAAAGTGATGACTACTCAATAGTTCGATGTGCCATGCTTTACGGCTTAGAACGGGTCTTCAACGACGTTTTGAACGTCATGGAGCATATGAGATGTTCCAGAGTTGAAGTTAATATTTCAAGCAAATGCCCGGATTGAGAGATATGAAGTCTCCAATAAGTTCTATAGCTGCAAGATGGAGGAGAATAGTTTTGTCGGTGAGCACATACTCAAAATGTCCGGGTATAACAATCACTTAATTCAGTGGGAGTTAATCTTCCGGATGATAGTGTCATTGATGAATTCTCCAATCATCGCCACCAAGCTACAAGAGCTTCGTGATGAACTATAATATGCAAGGGACGACTAAGACAATTCTCGAGCTCTTCGCGATGCTAAAAGCTGCGGAGGTAGAAATCAAGAAAGAGCATCAAGTGTTGATGGTCAACAAGACCACTAGTTTCAAGAAAAGGGCAAAGGGAAGAAGAAGGAAACTTCAAAAGAACAGCAAGAAAGTTGTGATCAAGAGAAGAAACCCAAGTCCGGACCTAAGCCTCAAATCGAGTGTTTTACCGCAAGCGATCGACCTTTGGAAGCGGAACTGCCCCAAGTATTTGGCGGATAAAAGGATGGCAAGGTGAACAAAGGTATATGTGATATACATGTTATTGATGTGTACCTTACTAGAGCTCGTAGTAGCACTGGTATTTGATATTGGTTCATTGCTAATATTTGCAACTCAAGCAGGGGACTACTGGAATAGACGAGCATCGCAAAGGATGAGGTGACGATGCGCATGGGAAATGGTTCCAAAGTCAATGTGATCGCGGTCGGCACGCTACCTCTACATCTACCTTCGGATTAGTTTTAGACCTAAATAATTGTTATTTGGTGCCGTTGAGCATGAACATTATATCTGGATCTTGTTTAATGCGAGACGGTTATTCATTTAAATCGAGAGAATAATGGTTGTTCTATTTATATGAGTAATATCTTTTATGGTCATGCACCCTTGAAGAATGGTCTATTCTTGTTGAATCTCGACAAGAGTGATACACATATTCATAATGTTGAAGCCAAAAGATGCAGAGTTGATAATGATAGTGCAACTTATTTGTGGCAATGCCGTTTAGGTCATATCGGTGTAAAACGCATGAAGAAACTCCATACCGATGGGCTTCGAATCACTTGATTATGAATCACTTGGTACTTATG
Organism: Aegilops longissima; assembly: GCA_021605205.1. Classification (NCBI taxonomy): domain Eukaryota; kingdom Viridiplantae; phylum Streptophyta; class Magnoliopsida; order Poales; family Poaceae; genus Aegilops; species Aegilops longissima. The sequence goes on from CM038680.1 coordinate 494,976,910, forward strand.
TAACCGTGCCTCATGGGCAAGATGACCAAAACGCCGTTCTCCTAACTATGGAGCGAGCAAGCGATTTGTTGGAAATCATACATACCGATGTTTGTGGTCCAATGAATGTTGAGGCACTTGGCAAGGGTATCGTTATTTTCTCACCTTCACAGATGATTTGAGCAGATATGGGTATATCTACTTAATGAAACACAAATCTGAAACATTTGAAAAGTTCAAAGAATTTCAGAGTGAAGTGGAAAATCATCGTAACAAGAAAATAAAGTTTCTACGATCGATCGTGGAGGAGAATATTTGAGTTACGAGTTTGGTTTACATTTGAAACAATGTGGAATAGTTTAGCAACTCACGCCACCCGAACACCACGGAGAAATGGTGTGTCCGAACGTCGAATCGTGCTTTACTAGATATGGTGCGATCTATGATGTCTATTCCGATTTACCGCTATCATTTTGGGGTTATGCTTTAGAGACGGCGCATTCACGTTAAATAGGACACCGTCAAAATCCGTTGAGACGACGCCTTATGAACTGTGGTTTGGCAAGAAACCAAAGTTGTCGTTTCTTAAAGTTTGGGGCTGCGATGCTTATGTAAAGAAACTTCAACCGGATAAGCTCGAACCCAAATCGGAAAAATGTGTCTTCATAGGATACCCAAAGGAGATGTTGGGTACACCTTCTATCACAGATCTGAAGGCAAGATTTTCGTTGCTAAATTCGGATCCTTTCTAGAGAAGGAGTTTCTCTCGAAAGAAGTGAGTGGGAGGAAAGTAGAACTTGATGAGATAATCAGATCTGCTCCCTTATTGGAAAGTAGTTCATCACAAGAAATGGTTCTGTGACAACTACACCAATTAGTGAGGAAACTAATGATGATGATCATGAAGCTTCAGATCAAGTTGCTCTTGAACCTCGTGAGGTCAACCAGAGTAAAATACGCACGAGTGGTACGGTAATCCTATTCGGAAGTCATGTTACTTGACCATGGCGAACCTACAAACTATGAAGAAGCGATGGTGAGCCCAAATTCGCAAAATGGTGGAAGCCATGAAATCTGAGATGGGATCCATGTATGAGAACAAAGTATGGACTTTGGTTGACTTGCCCGATGATCGGCAAGCCATTGAAAATAAATGGATCTTTAAGAAGAAGACCGACGCCGATGGTAATATAACTGTCTACAAAGCTCGACTTGTTGCGAAAGGTTTTCGACAAGTTCAAGGGGTTGACTACGATGAGACTTTCTCACCGAAGCGATGCTTAAGTCTGTCCGAATCATGTTAGCAATTGCCGCATTTTATGATTATGAAATTTGGCAAATGGATGTAAAACTGCATTCTTGAATGGATTTCTAGAAGAAGAGTTGTATATGATGCAACCGAAGGTTTTGTCGATCCAAAGGGTACTAACAAAGTGTGCAAGCTCCAAATGATCAATTTATGGTGCAGTGCAAGCCTCTCGGAGTTGGAATAAACGCTTTGATAGTGTGATCAAAGCATATGGGTTTATCTGAGACTTTTGGAGAAGCTCAGATTTACAAGAAAGTGAGTGGGAGCTCAGAGCATTTCTAATATTATATGTGGACGACATATTATTGATTGGAAATGATATAGAATTTCTGGATAGCATAAAAGGATACTTGAATAAAAGTTTTCAATGAAAGACCTCGGTGAAGCTGCTTACATATTGGGCATCAAGATCTATAGAGATAGATCAAGACGCTTGATTGACTTTCACAAAGCACATACCTTGATAAAGTTTTGAAAAAGTTCAAAATGGATCAGCAAAGAAAGGTTTTTACTCAGATTACAAGGTGTAAGATTGAGTCGACTCAATGCCCGACCACAAGCAGAAGATAGAGAGAAAATGAAAGATGTTCCTATGCTTCAGCCATAGGCTCTATCATGTATGCAATCTGTGTACCAGACTGACGATGCTTAGCTGTAAGCTTGGCAGAAGGTACCAAAGTAATCCAGAATGGATCATTGGACAGCGGTCAAGAACATCTGAAATACCGAAAAGGACTAAGGATATGTTTCTCGATATGGAGGTGACAAAGAGCTAGTCGTAAATGGTTACGCCGATGTAAGCTTTGACACCGATCCGGACGATTCTAAATCGCAAACCGGATCGTGTTTTTATTAAACGGTGGAGCCGTCGGTTGGTGCAGTTCTAAACAAAGCGCCGTGGCGGGATCTACATGTGAAGCGGAATACATAGCTGCTTGAAGCAGCAAATGAAGGAGTCGGATGAAAGAGTTCATTTCCGATCTAGGTGTAATACCTAGTGCATCGGGACCAATGAAGATCTTTCGTGACAATCTTGGTGCAATTGCCTTGGCAAAGGAATCCAGATTTCACAAGAGGACCAAGCATATCAAGAGACGCTTCAATTCCATTGGGACCAAGTCCAAGTGGGAGACATAGAGATTTGCAAAATACATACGGATCTGAATGTTGCAGATCCGTTGACTAAGCCTCTTCCACGAGCAAAACATGATCAGCACCAAGACTCCATGGGTGTGAGGATCATTACTTTGTAATCTAGATTATTGATTCAAGTGCAAGTGGGAGATCAAGGAAATATGCCCTAGAGGCAATAATAAAGTTATTATTTATTTCCTTATATCATGATAAATGTTTATTATTCATGCTAGAATTGTATTAACCGGAAACATAATACATGTGTGAATATATAGACAAACAGATGTCACTAGTATGCCTCTACTTGACTAGCTTGTTAATCAAAGATGGTTATGTTTCCTAACCATGAACAAGGAGTTGTTATTTGATTAATAAGGTCACATCATTAGTTGAATGATCGATTGACATGACCCATTCCGTTAGCTTAACACTTGATCGCTTAGTATGTTAATGCTTTCTTCATGACCCATACATGTTCCTATAACTATGAGATTATGCAACTCCGTTTACCGGAGGAACACTTTGGTACTACCAAACGCCACAACGAATCGGGTGATTATAAAGGAGTACTACAGGTGTATCCAAAGGTACTTGTTGGGTTGGCGATTTTGAGATTAGGTTTTGTCACTCCGATTGCTCTGGAGAGGTATCTCTAGGCCTTCTCGGTAATACACATCACTTAAGCCTTGCAAGCATTACAACTAATGAGTTAGTTGTGAGATGATGTATTACGGAGCGAGTAAAGAGACTTACGTAACGAGATTGAACTAGGTATTGATACCGACGATCGAATCTCGGGTAAGTAACATACCGATGACAAAGGAACAACGATGTCGTTATGCGGTTTGACCGATAAAGATCTTCGTAGAATATGTAGGAATCAATATGGGCATCCAGGTTCCGCTATTGGTTATTGACCGAGAATGGTTCTAGGTCATGTCTACATAGTTCTCGAACCCGTAGGGTCCGCACGCTTAACGTTTCGATGATGATTCATTATGAGTTTATAAGTATTGATGCACCAAGGTTGTTCGAGTCCGGATGTGATCACGGACATGATGAGGAGTCTCGAAATGGTCGAGACATAAAGATTGATATATTGGAAGCCTACATTTGGACATCGGAAAGGTTCCGAGTGAAATCGAATTTATCGAGTACCGGAGGTTACCGAACCCCGGGGACTACATGGGCCCATAGTGGGCCTTGGAGGAAAGGAGAAGGGCAGCCCTAGGTGGCTGCGCGCCCCCTTCCCTAGTCCTATTAGGACTAGGAAAGGTGGGCCGCCCCCTCTCTCTTTCCCTCAGGAATCCTAATCCAACTAGGATTGGAGGGAATCCTACTCCCGGAGGAGTAGGACTCCTTGGTGCGCCTCCTCCTTGGGCCGCCACCTCCCCTTGGCTCCTTTATATCTGAGGCGGGGGCACCCCATGAGACACAAGTTGATCTACGGATCTTTCCTTAGCCGTGTCGGTGCCCCTTCCACCATATTCCACTTGGTCATATCGTCGCGGAGCTTAGGCGAAGCCCTGCGCCGGAGAAGTCATATCGTCATGAGCTTAAGCGAAGCCCTGCGTCAGTGGAGCATCAACATCGTCCCACCACGCCGTCTCGTGGAACTCATCCCGACACTTTCTTTGGATCGAGTCCGGGATCGTCATCGAGTGAACGTGTGCGTAACTCGGAGGTGCCGTGACGTTCGGTGCTTGGATCGGTCGGATCGTGAAGACGTCGACTACATCAACAGCGTTGTTATAACGCTTCGCTTCGGTCTCACGAGGGTGCGTGGACGGACACTCTTCCCTCTCGTTGCTATGCCATCACCATGGTCTTGCGTGATCGTAGGAAATTTTTTGAAATTACTACGTTCCCCAACAAATTATACCTGGGGGCTTCTTTTACAGAAGCTTATCTATACATGCTTTATGCCCAACACATGCGTTAAACTTCCGCATGTACCTTTTATTCACCATTATATGCATCGATATGACTTAAGTTTTGGCCAAGCTGGGTTGCTCGGCTCTGTGCTTACCCCTACGTCCCGATTGTTCGGCTAGGTGGTAAAGGAGCACCTTTGCGATTATTATTGCGGGTCACCGGATGTGTACCTCGGACCGGGTGAAGCCAAAGCTAGCGTTCTTAAGGGAATATTCGGTCGGTGAACTAAAAGATGATTTTAATTATTTACCCATCTGCCCCAGATGATTTTACGCTTCAATAGCAGCTTTGACATGCACTTTAGGGCATGCATCCCAAATAAAGGAACCCTTAACGGAACTATTCTCCTGGAAGATGTTTCTTACTACCCATGTAATATAACATAACTAGTTGGGCACTTATCCGTCTAAACACTAATGACCCCTACGCCTTGTCTCCATGCATACCACGGTTCTTATATAACCACGAATGGATTCGGACACACTCCGGACTGTTGGGTCACGAGGTCGGCTTAAAAGGTCCGCTATGACAAACGATCTACAATCCGGCTAGAAGACATTCTTCATGTCATATTTATTTACAAAGTCAACTTGACTCATTGTATTCCTCCTCAATGCCATCTAACAGGCTATCTAATTTGCAATCTCGCTGAGAATACTTGGCGGCCAATTCTACTTGGCCGTACACTAAGCTTACAGGATCTTTATCCCATCAGCCCCATAGGTCCGACCTCGCCATGTGGTTTGGGTCACCCGTGTCAGCGTCTTTACCATGGCCCGAGCCTCCTGGCGCCTTGACGGCAGGCCGATATCTTCCATAGTCGGAAGCGCCGCCGTGCTCCTTGAAGCCGCTCTGCCAGCTCCCAATGCCTTGAGCGAGGAGATAGATGGCCACAAGGCTCGCCAATGCCTTTCATCACTGCCGGACTCGTTCAGTGCGGTATGCGATTCGGGAAGAAGGTCACCCAAGAACGGGCATCTCCTCCTCGGGACGACACTGTGAGCAAACCTACATACATGTTTATGTTAGTCGCCTTCCTTGCGAACTCTTTCAAAGTTCGTTCAAGCACTTCTTGAAAATGCCGCGACGAAGCCGCCGATTCTCCTTCGGAGTCGGACAACCGGGCACGAACATCCTTTAGTTCCTCGCCCAGCTTGGTGTTGGCGTCTTGAGGCTATTTTCTCTGCCACACCCTCGTAAGCACGCCTCGCCGCCTTTAGTTTGGCGCAAGAGCTGCTGCTTGTCCGGATCTAGTCCGGCGCCATCTGCAATATTTTGTCAGATTTACACACATGTCGCACTTCATTAAGTATTTATCTTCTGAAGCGTATATTACCAGAGGGGGTCTCTGTGGCTCCTCCCGTAGCGGCCAGTGCGGCCTCAAGTCAGGCCTTGCACTCTTCAAGATCCTGCATAACAAATGATCCTTAAATCAGTTATTCTAACTATTTTAAGTCTCGGGGGCTACTGGCATATATAACTGTCAATTTTCCTTACTCGTATGTCTTTTACATACTGCTCCGTGGCTCTGGTTAGACCATCTTGAGCTGCACGGAGGTGCGCATCTCCCGAATCGAAGGCATTCAAGGCCTCTTGGGAGAAACGCGCCACGAAGAACTGTCCGTGGCGCTTTGTGATTCAAGGCGCTCTCCACCTCGGAGTTGGTGGCGGACAACTGTCGGCATCCTCTCGCCGGAGGAGCATCCGACGACGTCTCGTGCTCGCCTCGGCCTCCGGACCGGCTTTGAAGCTTTGGCGGTGAAGGTTCGATTATAACCTCTCGGACTCGATCCGTGGCGCTTTTTCTGAAAAGAGCGCTGCGTTAGTACGCTTTCGAGAATCAATCATGGGAGTATGGTGACACGCCATGCCGTTGGGCGGAGTTTCGATCCGGACCGCACTTCTTTTTTAGTCTGCGGGGCCGACCGCCTTTGTTGGCCAGCCACCGCTGGCTCGACCTCTGCCTCGAAGGTACCCCTGCGAAACACCATTGGTGTACGGTGATCAAAAAATATGCATGGGTGGGTCATTATCGATTTTGGGACCTCTGTCTCGATTACCTATGAAATTGGAAGTATTCCGGTAATCGGCCGTAATGGCAACCAAAGCATTATCGATGCTAAGTTGGTAGAACACCCGTCGATCAACTCCACCTTTATATTCGGATCCTCTTGGAGGTCGGATCAAGGACCGTTCGGATCCTCGGGTTGTGGGGGCAGGTGTGTATCTTCTCCATAGTCCGCGCATTCCTGCTCAAAAACCATGAAATGAGATATTTAACCACGGAACATGGATCGGACAGGTCACAAAGATGTTTGCTTACCCAGCCGAGGATTATTCAAAGAAAACTCCTTGATGGATTGACGCGAGGAAATCCTCCTCCTCCCCTTGTACATAGCGAGATAAGATCTTCACCAGTTCGGTGACCGATCCCGACCCTTTGCGGCCATGGCGGGTGGCGTCGTCCTCCCGTTGAAGTCCCACATGGGTGGCCCCTATATTGGGCGGCTGCACCCCCTCATAATGCTGATTGCCATGACACCAATCATGGTCAATCCGCGTGAGCCAATAACCTTATTCGGCTCATCAAATAGAGGGCGTCCTTGTCATCTTCCCTCCGGGCTTCGAGGCGCCACTAGGCGCTTCTTGAGAGGAGCATTGCTGAACTCCAAAGGCCGATCCGAACAGGATCCGGCGTGGGACGTCCTCCATATAAAACCATTCAAGGCCGGTCTTGGACGCCTTCTTTGGGGTTCCGGATAGGTATCCGGTCCGGCGATGCGCCATAGCTCGGCTCCGCCCACTTGATATATTGACCCCTCATGAGAGCGGGGTACTAGGCGAATAATCTTTCCACAGCCCGAAATGAGCCTCGGCGCCCAAGAACAGCTCGTGAGAGGCCACGAAGCCCACAATGTGCAAAATGGAGGCAGCGTAAGGTGGTGCAAGCGAGGTCGTAGAACTCCAAGAGCCCTTGGAGAAAGCGGATGGATTGGAAATCCGAGTCCTCTTACTAGATAAGAGATGAAGCACACCCGCTCTCCTTTAGAGGGATCGGGGACACTCTCCGCTTGCTTTCCGCCCTTGTAGGTGGCGAGTCCGGCTCGAACCGGAACCATGAAGGCCGGGGGAAGAAATCCCTTGGTTTGGAGTATAACTAGCTCGCTATGCGGGATTGAGCATCTCTCCCAATTTCCAGGCCGAGGGCTGGGAGCGCGAGAGGAGGAGCCGCGTCGACTGTCCATGATGGAATGGGCTTTGGTCAGCGGCGCTCCGATGAAAGCTCGCATAGGAGGGATGATGTGACTCAGATCTAGATCCTCGCCCCTTTTATAGGCAGCTCATTTGGCGCAGCTAAGGGGGTAATTGTGAAAATACCCTGGCCTTTCGCATTCATTCAAACACGTGGAAGATGGCCATTTTTGGGCGCAGAAGCCAAGGAGCACCGCATTTATCGAAGCGGACAATCATTCGCGGTATATGGAATTTGGAGAAGAACCCGCCGCAATGCCGAAGACAATCAACGCGCCGGACTCGTCGTCATTGAAGCCTGGTTCGGGGGCTACTGAGGGAGTCCCGGATTAGGGGGTGTCCGGATAGCCGAACTATCACCGTTGGTCGGACTCCTAGACTATGAAGATACAAGATTGAAGACTTCGTCCCGTGTCCGGATGGGACTTTCCTTGGCGTGGAAGGCAAGCTTGGCGATACGGATATGTAGATCTCCTACCATTGTAACCGACTCTGTGTAACCCTAACCTATCCGGTGTCTATATAAACCGGAGGGTTTTAGTCCGTAGGACACAACATCAATCATACCATAGGCTAGCTTCTAGGGTTTAGCCTCCTTGATCTCGTGGTAGATCTACTCTTCTACTACCATATCATCAATATTAATCAAGCGGGAGTAGGGTATTACCTCAATCGAGAGGGCCGAACACAGGTAAAACATCGTGTCCCTTGTCTCCTGTTACCATCCGCCTAGGCCTTGCAGTTCGGGACCCCCTACCGAGATCCGCGGTTTGACACCGACAGGGTCATGATACGTCTCAACGTATCTATAATTTTGATTGCTCCATGCTACTTTATCTACTGTTTTGGACTATATTGGGCTTTATTTTCCATTTTTATATTATTTTGGGACTAACCTATTAACCGGAGGCCCAAAGATGAATTGCTGTTTTTTGCCTATTTGGTGTTTCAAGAAAGCGGAATATCAAATGGAGTCCAAATGGAATAAAACCTTCGGAAACGTGATTTCCTCATTGAACGTGATCCAGGAGACTTGGACCCTACGCCAAGGAACAAAAGAGGCGGTCACGAGGGTGGGGGGCACCCCCTAGGGTGCGGGGGCGCGCGCTCCCTGCCTCCTGGGCCCCATGTTGCTCCACCGACGTACTCCTTCCTCCTATATATACCTACGTACCCCCAAACGATCAGAACATGAGCCAAAAACCTAATTCCACCGTCGCAACTTCCTGTATCCACGAGATCCAATCTTGGGGCTGTTAGGAGCTCACATGGGGGGTATCCACCATGGAGGGCTTCTACATCATCACCATAGCCCCTCTGATGAAGTGTGAGTAGTTTACTTCAGACCTTCGGGTCCATAGCTAGTAGCTAGATGGCTTCTTCTCTCTTTTTGGATCTCAATATAATGCTCTCCCCCTCTCTCGTGGAGATCTATTCGATGTAATCTTCTTTTTGCGGTGTGTTTGTTGAGACCGATGAATTGTGGGTTATGATCCAGCTTATCTATGAATAATATTTGAATCTTATCTGAATTCTTTTTATGTATGATTGGTTATCTTTGCAAGTGTCTTCGAATTATCCGTTTGGTTTGGCCAACTAGATAGGTAGTTCTTGCAATGGGAGAAGTGCTTAGCTTTGGGTTCAATCTTGCGGTGTCATTTCCCAGTGACAGAAGGGGCAGCAAGGCACGTATTGTATTGTTGCCATCGAGGATAACAAGATGGGGTTTTTATCATATTGCATGAATTTATCCTCTACATCATGTCATCTTGCTTAAGGCGTTACTTTGTTTTTAACTTAATACTCTAGATGCATCTTTGGATAGCGGTCGATGAGTGGAGTAATAGTAGTAGATGCAGAATCGTTTCGGTCTACTTGTCTTGGATGTGATGCCTATATACATGATCATACCTAGATATACTCATAACTATTCTCAATTTTGTCAATTGCTCAACAGTAATTTGTTCACCCACCGTAGAATACTTATGCTCTTGAGAGAAGCCACTAGTGAAACCTATGGCCCCCGGGTCTATTCTCATCATATCAATCTCCATCATTTTAATACTTGCTTTGTTTTTACTTTGCCTTATACTTTTCACTTTGCATCTCTATACCAAAAATACCAAAAATATTATTTATCATCTCTATCGGATCTCACTCTAAGTAAGTGACCGTGAAGGATTGACAACCCCTAATCGCGTTGGTTGCGATGAGCTATTGTTTTGTGCAGTACGAGGGACTTGTGCGTGGCCTCCTCTTGGATTGATACCTTGGTTCTCAAAATTGAGGGAAATACTTACGCTACTTTGCTGCATCATCCTCTCCTCTTCGGGGAAATCCAACGCAGTGCTCAAGAGGTAGCAGGTCACATCTTTCGTGAGTCTCTGCTTGTTACCGCGCGCTCCTAATCCACTATGATTTGGATATTTGATCCAAGGGGCCTCTGGCCTGATAGCACTAACCATCACGTGGGCATAGTATGGGCGTTCTGCGTCGTATACATCGGTAGAAGCTTAATAGACGTCGATCGCGGCGGCGCGCACCAGGTTGGACTGCGTAAGCACATGCCTTGTTGAAGGAGGTATCTAGGTATGCTCACCCGCCGCGTATGCAACGTGCAGGAGTTCTCGGGAAGATGGTCCATGACCCCTGGGGGCATAGGTTTAGTCCGGCGTGCTGACCTCTCTATTAAGCCTAGGTCGGGTTGCGGCGTATTGTTTGGCCGAGGTCGGGCATGACCCAGGAAAGTGTGTCCGGCCGGAGTTAATCGAGCGTGGTGGGTAAGTTGGTGCACCCCTGCAGGGAAGAAAACATCTATCGATAGCCTGTCCTACGGTAACGGACACTTGGAGTTGTATCCCGATCGATACAACTAGAACTGGATACTTGTGATGAGAACTGGATGGTGATGAGAATTGGATTTTGATGAGAAATGGATCGTATGGCTCTGGGATTGCTTTCTCGCAGGGAGTTGAGAAAGGATCTCTGGCCGAGGTTGATAACACTTCTATTACTTTACTTTATGCTACTCTACTCCCTCCTGTTGCTGCAAGATGGTGGTTTCCAGAAGATGCTAGTCTTTGATAGGCTAGGCTTTCCCCTTCTCTTCTGGCATTCTGCAGTTCAATCTACATATACAGCCCATTTCTTTGATACCGATGCATATGTAGTGTAGATCCTTGCTTGTGAGTACTTTGGATGAGTACTCACGGTTGCTTTGCTCCCCCTTTTCCCCCTTTCTTCTTCTTTCCAGTTGATGCAATCAGATGTCGGAGCCCAGGATCCAGATGACACCATCAACGACTCCTACTACCCCGAGGGTGCCTACTACTACGTGGAGACCGCCGATGACCAGGAGTAGTTAGGAGGCTCCCAGGCAGGAGGCCTTGCCTTTTCGATCGTTGTTGCTTTTGTGATAACCTTCTTAGAGCAATCTTGTCTAACTCATGTCTGTACTCAGATATTGTTGCTTCTGCTGACTCTTGTGTTTTCGAGCTTATGTATTCGAGCCCTCGAGGCCCCTGGCTTGTAATATAAATCTTGTATTATTTTAATTTGTGTCTAAAGTTGTGTTGTGATATCTTCACGTGAGTCCTTGATCTTGATCGTACGTATTTGCGTGTATGATTAGTGTATGATTGAATCGAGGGCGTCAAACCCATGCACAGTGACCGGACGGGTCTCAAATTTTACCGTTTGCACCCATATACCTTATTTCCAAAACATCTATTACATGCATGGCCATACACGACAATCATTCGTTCATCTTGGGCCGTTGGGCTGTCAAAGCACACCAAAAGTTTCTCATACTTAGATTTTCACATCCGTAATAATAGTTCCACCTTGCCGCATGACAAGGTAGTCGACCGACTTAAATAGCCGAATCGTCGTCCAGAAGCGATAAGCTTCTGATATCGATACATCCTTTGTTAAGATTCATAGTCAGGGTCAATATCCTTAACAAAGGAAACATTCATGTCAGTATTGCTTTTTATGAATCACAATGTGTCAATAAAATCGATGAACAAAATAAAAGTCTATTGTCATTATAGTAGGGGTATCAACGTATATGAACGAGACCAACAATTATCAGTTGATGAAATTCAGTCCAGTGTCAAGGTATCTCGTGCACACGGCGAGAATTGATAGACCTACACAACAACAGAGAAGCTTGCCGACATCCGCCGGCGCGGCTATTTAAGCCGGTCGGTGTCCGCCTCGCGCGGCGATGTAGGACTAAAATTTGGGCGCACCGATGAAAAAGGGAGGAGCTTCTGTCACTTCAGGTGAGACTGGTACGACCTACTGCGGGGTTGGCGGACGCGCCCGGGCGTCCTATATCTGGCCATATTTGGGCTGCATATAAGGTGTGCCGGTCAATCGGGGTATGTAAGGCGCCTATCTAGATCGAAATTTCATACCGATCAGTAATGAGGTGGCCCGCCCGAGTGTTTGAGGTGGCTTTGGGGCTCCCGGGTGGAACCAGATCCTCTACTGTGCCCGAAGGCACGTCAGAGGTGTCGTGCCTTCTTGCTCTCCACAAAAACAGCGCACTGGGCTGTAGCCTACGAGCAGAATGGCCGAGCTAATGGGCATGCTATTTTGATTGTTTATTTTCAGCAGCTTAACAAACGTTTGGCTAAAAAAAATCTTGAGAACGGAAGGATCACACGTTTGTTTTGATTGTCTAAAAAAACACGTTCGTTTTGAATAGCAAAGCAATATTTCTTTTTCAGCGGGAAACTTCCAACCTATTTTTTTTCCGGAAAGATCAGATCTATTATAAAAGTTGATAAATTAAATTGAGATGCTATGCCTGTAGTGACTTCGTACAATCTCAAGATGCCATGCTAGCTCAGTTTCTTGTAGGTGCTCATACATGTTGGATCCTTCCGATATATGCCTCTCTTCAACAGTGGTGATTGTTGTTCTAATGCGCTGGTCTTATGAAGCCTTAGAACATCTCCGACAGCCGTCCAACGTGCTGTGCGCTAAAAAAGCAGCCATGAGAACCAAAAAAACAGCGCGCGATGGCGATTCGGACCGCGTGCTGAACTCTATATGCCGCGCGTGCTTATTGTGCGTCCGCTGGAGCCCGGATATCGATTGCGCGCGAGCTAAAAAGCACAAATTTACGGCGCGTCGCTTATTTAGCGTGGTTGTTGGAGATGCTTTTAGCACAACGACTTCGGCTTGCTCTAGTGTTTGTAGTCACTGCTAGGTCTCTACGGACTTGGATGCATTTTTTACTTCTTGTTTTCTTTATACTACCATGACAGTTGATGAATAAATTAAAAAAATTCTCGCAAAAAATATTCCTTATACGACAAATGATGAATAGTCATCGTTCGATGATTTCGGAATCTCGATGTAATTTTTATTATGTTTGAGATGATTTATACTTTCGATGAACTTTTGTAATAGTTCTGATTTTTTCGAAAAAAAAGGTTGGATGTTTTCCGCATAAAAAATCTTGCTTTGCTATTCAACTACCGTGTGATGCTCCCGTTCTCAAGCTGTTTTTCTAGACAAACGTTGTCAAGCTGCTGGAAATAAACAGAAAAAACAATCAAAACAACAGGCCATTAGGTTGGGCCGTTCTGCTCGTAGGCTACAGGCCCAGTCGCTTGTTTTCTTTGGAAAGCAAGAAGGCACGGCACCTCGGCGTGTTTTCGGCACGATAGAGATCGGTTCCTCCCGGTATAGATCCTCTTACCTCCTGATTGTGTCATCTTGAACCCAGATATTACCCGAAATTGAATGGCGATACTAGGCGCGCAAGACCGGCGAAACTTTCGGCGGTCCATTTGATCGTTCGATTCACGTAATAATAACCGTCTGATTGCATCTCCTCCCTTGCGCGTGGGTCAAAGCCTCCTCCATCCTCACGTCTGAGCTCGTTGCCGTCGGTAGCTTGCTTTCGCCGGAGCCGCTTCGTCGAGCCGCTCATTGGAGCTCTTCGTCGACGCGCTCGTCGGAACCCTTCATTGGACACGCTTTCGTCGGCTTCCTCGCCGGAGCTGCTCGTCGGCTCGCTTTCGTCGGCTTCCTCGCCGGAGCGCTTTCGTCGGCTTGTTTCGCCGGAGCCGCCTTCCTTTGCATGCTTTCGTCGTAGCGCTTCCTTTGCATGCTCGTCGGAGCTACTCGCCGGTCGCCATGTGCGTCGAACCGCCATGGCCATTGCGACAAATCACGTCGCCGGACGCAGCTTTTTTGTGGCGGTTGTAGCAAAATCACGAAGCCATGTGCGATGTAGCAAAATGCGACACGGTAGTAGCAAAATACGATGCGGTTGTAGCATATTGTGATGCCAGTTGAAGCATCTAGCAAAAAGATGTTGGTTTCAGCATCCCTGTGACAACGGTGGTCACATGTAGCAAAAACATGGTGGCCATGCGATGTAGCAAAAGCGGCGTTAGATGTAGCGTGTGGGACGCCGGTTGTAACAATTTATGACAACGGTGGTAACATGCGAGAAAAACACGGGCCGTATGATGTAGCAAATCGTGAAGCGGTTGTAGGCTGCGTGGGAAGCGACTTGTAGCAATTTGAGACAACGATTGTAGCATTAGGAAAACTACGATGTGGGCTGGAGGTAGAAGAAGGGGAAGAGATAAGATAGAAAAGAGAGTCAGATGCGTAGGACCCGCCATGTGCGGGAGCAGTTTTGCATGCAGCAGTTTTGCGAAGAGCCAGGTGTGTGGGACCCGCCATGCGCGGGAGCAGTTTTGCATGCAGCAGTTTTGCATGTGGCTGCGCATGCAGGTCGTGCTGCATGTGCGGGGGTTTGGGTGTGAGCACGAGCGACCGGTCGAAAGTTCGGCCGGCGCGCCGTTTCGAAACATTTCCCAAATTGAATATAGCGGCAGCAATTTTCCAAGTAAAAAGAACTTTAGAAAACCGTTTACGCCGCATCTTTTAATTTGGACCCACATGTCAGCTCACGCTCTCCTCCATCTTGCTCGCGGACACCACTTCCTCTCTTCATCTCTCTCCGACTCAGATCCGGCCATGGTGCCACCGTCACTCTTAGACCGGACCTCACCAGCAGCTACACCGTCAGCACCACCGAACCACCTCCATCGGCGGCCACTTCCACACCGTCGCACGCCGCGGAAGGCCACGGCGTCCCGGATGAATTTTCGGTGCGATTCGCTGTTAATTTTTCCTGCATTTGGGTCGATCTTCACGACGTTGCGGGTGCTGGCCCTGGCGTGTTCCTTAGTGGCCAGCACCCGGCCGCACGGCTAGAGTGACGCGGCGCTGCTGGAGGAGGGAGGCGAAGAGGAGCGCGCCCGTCCCTCCTACTGTGGCGACGAGGGGTTAGATGTCGCTATCGGTGTTGGGGAGGCCTCCTCGGACGCCATTTCTCTTTAGTTTAGCCAACGCTGGTGCTTGTTTAACTGTCGAGAAGTCGAAGGCTGGTGCTCGTTCAAGAATCCTACAAAAATTGAGCCCGAACTTGACCCTTTCATGCCTCCGAATTCTGTAGAAGGCACTTTATCCTCACGCTGTCGGCTGTGAAGGGATTAGGCCAAGATTTTTAAATTGAGCCCGAGCCCGACCTGCCTATATTTTTAAGAATAGGCCCGAAGATGCCAGTTTATATATATTGAGAGTTCCCCAATTCGCATTCAGCAGTTCACCTTCATCAGCTACCATGGACTTGTATTTCTCAGCCCGTAGCAGCGGCGAGGACTCCGACACCTTCATGGACGAAGGGATGATGCGACTCGTCATGGCATGCCTGTCGCCGCCACGGATGCTCATTTCGTGGTCGCCGCCGCCACCACCAAGCCCGCCGGCACCCGTGGGGTTCGGCGGCCTGTGGGATTTCGACGACGGCCGCGCATCACCTTTGCAGACAGGCCTCATCCCCGGACCGGCCAGTCATGCCGATGCTGCAGAAGTAGATCTGGTGACTGTGCAGGGCACCACCTATGGTGAGCTTAATTCCGTCCTTTCCGTTAGCTCATTTCTTACCTTCCTTCTTTTACTTCAACCTTCTGGATCTGCTGCTCTGTATAGGTGAAAATACTGATTCCCAAAAGAAACTGGAGCATGGTAGTTGTAACTGGCAATTCAACGCTTCCCTTCATGATGACAGCACAGCTGGTTCATGTCTGTTGAAGGAGAAGCTTGTACATGCTCTCCGGTATTTCAAGGAGTCCACTGATTCAGCTCTGCTAGTTCAGGTTTGGGCACCTGTCAAGAACGGAGACCGCTATGTGCTTACAACTTCAGGGCAACCTTTTGTGCTCGACCATCGGAGCATTGGGCTTCTTCCGTACAGGGCCATATCCATGATGTTTATGTTCGCTACTGACGGCAGTAATGCAGGGGAATTTGGGTTACCAGGTCGGGTATTCAAGCTCAAAGTTCCAGAATGGTCGCCCAATGTTCAGTACTACAGCAACAATGAGTATCCGCCGCTTAACCATGCGATAAGCTACAATATACATTCTACTGTTGCCTTGCCTGTGTTTGATCCTCGTACGAAGTCATGTGTTGCTGTTGTTGAACTTATAATGACAGCAAAGAAGATAAATTTTGCGTCTGAGGTTGATTTGATGTGTCAAGGACTTGAGGTCAGTTTCTTCACACCCAATGCTCTGTCAAAGTAGCAATTTAATACTATATGTATAGGTCATATGCAATGGCTTATCACGCTATTTTGTTGTGTCAACAGGCAGTTAATCTCACAAGCACTAATATGCCATCCTGGTCAAGTCCCCATGTGAGTATTCCGATCAAGAAAATATAGTGGAAATGTGATGCACTGTTGTTTTAATTAACAAATGTGTCCTTTCACTTTTCAAGATATCAAACCACAGCCATCAATCTGATTTGGTCAATATATTGGAAATTCTCACAATTATTTGTGAAACACACAAGCTGCCCTTGGCTCAAACCTGGGTTCCATGTTGCAATAATGGAAATGGCATGTCTCATGGTGGTAGCGTCAAGAGCACATGCTTAAACTTTGATGGTTGTTGCATTCACGGAGTATGCATTTCAACGTCTGATGTGGCATTCCATGTCATCAATGCTCATATGTGGGGATTTAGGGATGCATGTGTGGAGCATCACCTACAGAAGGGACAGGGAGTTGCTGGAGATGCATTTCTCTCAAACAGGCCCTGCTTCTCGAAAGATGTCAGTCGGCTCTCTAAACTAGATTACCCCCTCGCACACTATGCTCGCATGTTTGGATTAGCTGCATGTGTTGCAGTATGCTTGCAGAGTTCTTATACTAGTAATGATGTTTACATATTGGAGTTTTTCCTGCCACTGGATTGCCGAGAAGTTGGTGATCAGAAGGCACTTCTCGAGTCTATTTATGCTCTGATGAAACAGAACATGCGCAGTTTGAAGGCACCTTCTCAAGGAGACTTCGGTTCTTCTCAGTTCACTGGCATGCCTGTGATTGGGAATGGGGAGCTGAAGGAAACAGATGCCCAGAATCCAGAAAGTAGGCATTGTGAATCATCTTTGGTGCTTGACAAAAGCAAAAGGAAGCGAAGGAACACTGAGAATGCTGCAGCAAGCATCAGTGTTGTCCAACATCATCCTTCTACACAGTCAATAAATGTACCAAGATCAAAATCAAAGTCAAGATCAAAAGTATGGAATCACTTCAAGAGGACGGATGGAGCGCGAGCGATTTGCAACTACTGCAACAAGGACTACGCAGCCGACCCAAAAACGCATGGGACTTCTCGTCTGTTTAGAAGGATGATCATGGGATCGACCCCAAAGCCGCATCTTCAGCAAGTAGGAAGTGACCCCATTTTGACTATATTGTGGGCAGCGCAGCCATTCTTGCCCATCCAACTGTTCAGCAGTCAGCACTCGTGTAGCACTGTGGCACTGTGCATAGGACTCTGTATCTGGTATTTCTCTCGAGATCCGGGTTATGCTTTCTCGTGGGTGCTGAATGTTGTTGTAGCCGGTTATCGTAGTTGTACTGTTGTGCTAAACTCTTCTTGCTTGGTCTGTTGGTCAATATTGCTCAGTTTCCCGAGTTAATCGCAGCTACATCATGTTTGGAAGTGCAATAGTACACCTATATTTATGCACTGGTGGAGTGTTGAGTGTCTTCGCTCATCAAACTGTTAAATTTGTATGTTTCGCTGTATAGTCGCACCCTTAAATGTCCTAAATTTTCTTTATCAAGCAATGAGCCGCGTTTTTTAACTTCATTAGGGTAGGCAGTACTTGTCAATATAATGGATTCATGGAACTAAATGTGACCCAGGCATCACTTATTTGTGAACTATAATTTTTAGTGACTAGTTAAATGCCCGTGCGTTGCAACGGGAAAACATCAGTTATGTGGAACATCATTCACATTCGATGGTATTATTTTAAACAACATAGTCGATTCTTTTTTACTGAAAAGATAAATTCACTCTTCTTTTTTGTCCATCATCCACTGTAATACGTGTGCGTTGTTACGAATAAAAAATTAAATTATCCAATATGTCATATAATTTTCATGCTGCAACACAATCATCGATTTTGTATTGGCGGTCGGCTGAGGCAGAAGTAGAGAACAATTGAGTAAGCAAATTTTAATATCCTATTTTGCAAGAAACACATCGCCGAAGTTCTGTGGAAATTTTACTCTCCTATTTGTAAACGGAAGGATTAGTGCCATAGTCTAATTACAAAAGAAGAGATGGCATCACAATTAGTATTAAGTAGGAACTGCATGTGATGGTGAAAGTCCAATAAGAAAGGTGCAACCGTGCATTCTTTTGGTCAACAATGTTCATGCGTTTCACCGGGAAATGTTCATAAGAAGGTGCAACCGTGCATTCTCCTAGTACAAATGCCCGTCGTTACACCGGGCAAAATATTAAATATAACTTGCTCAATGTGGCATTATGAAACACGCTGTTTTTGGGCTTGGCCCAAACAGAAAGATTTTGTCTTCCACTCACTCCCCTGATTTTCATATCCCCATTGTTGCTGACGTCGGCGGTGGCGGCGACAAGTGATTTCAGATCCGGCCAACTTGTTCCAGCGTACGAGGTCGACGGCCCCCTCCCCTCAGTCCGTCCCCTTCGCGTATGTCCCTCTCGGCCTAAGCTTGCCCGCGGCCCACGGCTCGTCCGCAGCGCCGCCCCTGCTCGGATTCATTCCTCCCCAAGCGTCGCCGGAGCCCGGCGCTGCCCTGGTGATAGTCAATTGGCGCCAGGTAAACCATGATGATAGTCAAAGAAGGAAAAATATTGACCACAGTATCAATGAAAGAAGGAAGGAGAGATTAATCACCATTTGTTTGAAAGAAGGAAGGTGATTGAATGAATTGATTGCGTTAGGATTAATTGTGTCTGGTTACCTTATGTGAAATGGTACGTGGAATGATTGCCTCTGGTTACCTTATGTGATTGATTGCCTGCTAGTACAAATGCCATGTGGGATGCAACGGACAATATATTAAGTATAAATTGCTCCACGTACCATTATGTAACATTTTTTCATATAATTCTTGCGAAGGTCAGAAATAAGGTCAATGTAAGCTTTAAGTGTAGCAATTACGATCTCGACGCGCCGCGATCTAGCAGCATTGGTGCAACAGGAATGTAATGACTGAAATTGATGTCTTTGCTTTAAAAGAAGCAGAAATAAGGCAACTTGCAAAAAGTAAGGCTCGACAATGTTTTTATCGGTGGTGACGACCGACCCTGTTTACATTTCCTTGGTTGCGACAACAGGACAACCCTGACAAATTATTGAATGCTGCTAGTAATTACAAATACATTTTAATTCCGTCGATTGTCATCACTGACCACATTTAGCTGAGTATGCAAGGCAAGATGCATAGCAACCCCTGAGAAGATACAAAACCTCGCGGATCTCTCGAAAAAAAAAAGATACAAAACCTCGCATATATAAGAGATATCCTGCCAACCAGACGTAGAGTATATGGAACCAGCATACACATACTTTCTCCATAGACTAAAACACAGAAGTACGAAACCATTACGAGAAAATCTTGTAGTACAGTCTATCAGAACACAACATGTACACGCATGTACACCATGATCGTCACTAAAAACAGGCCGTTCTTTTTCTCCGTCATCATTCACCAGAGCATGGCTGAAAGACTACAGTGAAGCGATGAGGACAGACGAAGCTTCTTCTGTGTCCATTGTATCATCATCTTCAGTTTCTGATTCATCCTACGACAAAGAGGGATTTCGGTGCGAGCTCGGAATTGAAGTGTATTATAGACAAAAAAAACTGAGCAAGGCTACATATTCTGATGATACAACATCAATTTAGAGCCTTACTGAGCAAGGCTACAGATTCTGATTCTTGCTCAAATTTGTGGCTCAGTACTAAATGAACATTTTAGAAGAAAATTCTGGATAATATGTAGGTGCTAGCACTTTGCATAAGGTACAAACCTTACAGCTTCACTCAAGCAAATGCCACAAATCATATAATCGCACAACAATGGTTCACAGAATTACAGAAAAAATTGAGAAGAGCTTGAGCGCCGGGGTTGAGAAGAGCTTCAGAAGAAGTGCAGCAAGGAGCAGAGAGGAGAGGCAGCAGCGCCAATGCTTGAGCGAGGCGCGGACGTACGGATCTGGTCGCTCCCAGGTCAGATTGGGATCCATGGTGTTCCACATCGGGATCCATGTTGTTCCATCGGGATCCATGGGTCATAGACAAGATTTGTGAGAGAAGAGAAAAGGAAGGGAGAAGGGAGAAGAAGAGAGATATAGGCGGAGGAGAGGTTCTTGGGCCTTGGTGGAGGTCGGCAGCGGTGGCGCTGGACGCCGGCGTGAGGAGCAGGCCAGAGGGAGAAAACAGTGAGGGAGGAAAACGGGTGGGGGAAAAGAAAATCGAGTGGGACGAGAGGTGGGTCTGGGACGGGGGAAAGAAAATCGGGGGGCGAAGGGGTCGTACGAGAGGCTTGACGAACGTAAGAGGGGAAACGGAACACTACGTTTCTTTTAGATAGTAGAGACTTCTATATCGAGTGAGCTACATTTTCTCGAAAATAGCATTCACTACGTTTCTTTTAGATAGTAGAGACTTCTGTATCGAGTGAGCTACATTTTCTCAAAAATAGCATTCTCCAGTGGCATGAGATTCCCTTGTGAATACACTGACAATACATAGTAATGGTCCTCCTTAATCATTTCTATATAAACTAGATCATTGTCCGTGATTTACCTATTCGTATTAATCTGATTGTGTAAAGAAAAAATAGAATTTTACACTTATTTGATACTCATCTATTGTCTTATCAAAGAAAACTGAATTTTATTTGATAAGTCAAATAAAAGGCGGTTTTTGCTCGTATTTTATTCATTGTTTTCCTCTAGTTTGGCACAGTCCACAACCTCTTGCTTTTCTCGGCGCAACCAGGGAGTCCCCGGCCCCACAAGGTGTGTGCTCGAGGTCGTCGGCGTACCGGACAATGAGCCACCAAACTATTGCGAGTTGCCGAAACCGTGTGCCCTCTTCCTGTACTGCAAGCCGGATGCCCCAGGTCGCCTCGGCTCCTCTGGCATGCTTTGCTTCTGGAAGAAGAAGACCACCGTACGCTACAGGCGTGTTTGGTAGCATGCCCTAATTTTTGCCCCTTACATATGTGACTCAGTTGGGCCTGGTTCAGGGAATACAGTCTAAAAAACATGTTATGCATATAGTCTGATATTATGCATCCTCTCCAGTCTGGCTGCGAAGAAACGCACGGACGGTGTTTGGTTGTGGGCTTGTTCTAGGTAGATGCAGAGTGTGTGGTGTTTAGTTAGATGCAACACATGTTGTCTAGTAACCTCCTTTCAGAGTAGTGAGGTTACCAGCACACTCACAAACACGACAGAGATAAATAAGCAATGCCATTAACCCTTAAACTCGAGTCTTAAACACACAGTTAAACTCTCAATCAGTCGTGGCAAAGTCTCAAACAATCTACACATAAGTCTTTGGTACAGAGAGAACTTCCTAGGCATCCATGGCAAAGGCCTTGTCAATTGCCTTCAGGGTGTTGGGAGTCACCAGCTTGAAGGTGAAGAGGTACCTGATCCTGATCTGCTGAACAACGGCGAAGGGGGTGCAACCCTTATCAAGGGTGAGCCCGACACTGAACATTGAGACCATCACTCTCTAGGCGCAGCCGGTGTTCGTCTTGAGCTTGAATTCCGTAGGACGGAGGCGAAGTGCTTGGTGAACTCCAGTGGCATTTGCAAGCACTCAAGCTTAGCTGCAAGGATGACCTTGCAGAAGCGGGTTGGGCCAACCTCCTCATGGAAATGGTTGTCATTCTTCGACCGCTTGGGGGCACTGCCAAGTTCCACCACCACCTTGCCCTTCTTGTCGGCCACAGCTGTCTCCTTACTCTTAGAGCCCCCCAAACTAGTCTAGTCGATCTGCATTATGAAAAACATGAATGAAGTTCAATGAAGGGACAAATGCAACACACATATGAGCAAGATCAACGAGTTATGTAGAATTGTTTGGCCACAATCACCATAGATGCTGATCAAATATCAACATTCATAAATCCCACGCACCCACTCCAAAGCCCCTACTTATCTACCACCGCACTCCACTACCTCTCCCAACCATCTCTGTCTTTTTGTCTTCTAGCGTCTCCTCTTCCACAACTCTGTCTCTTTGTCTCATCACCTCTCCATCGCCATGAACCCATCCCCAACCCCTTACCCAATGGCATTGGATGGAGGGAATTCCTCCTTGGTTGCTCGCTCGGTGACTGCACCAAGTTTGCAAAGATCATGCAGGTGTGCTCTCAGTTCAAGAGCATTGATGACATACATAAAGAGGCAAACATTGTGGTGTTGAAGGCGACGAAGGAGAAGTTGAAGACGCTAATACCTGATCCAGCCAAAGGCTGGGTCAGCTGATGTTGGTAAGAGAGACAGATGGGCCAAGTACATGCTTGTCGTGGCTCCTCATGACCAATCGACCGTCACGGTGGCGCCGTCCGCCATCGTTCTAGAGGACAACAAGGACAAGGAGATGGTGGATGCTGCAGTCGAGCCGGAGGACGCTGGCAATGCTGAAGCGGTGGAGATAGTTGTCAGGACACCAAAGCCAAACGATTGTACACTGCCCATGGAGGTGGATGACTACAAGCCTCAGGGCTACCACCACTCTAAGAGCCTCTAGGCTTGCCATGGCTAGGATGTAGTGCTTATTGGGATGGTTTTGGAATGATGTAAGCTTGATTTACCCCCTCCCCCCTCGTACTCAATCCTGTTTGAATCCGCTCAAATCCATTAGATATGCACAAATCGAGTATCAAATCAAACCCGAGAGGTATATTGGATGCATAGTGCGCGAATCCAAGAGGTATAATGGATGCCTTGCCACACCTTCTCTTCAATTTTCGTTTCTCCATTCGTGTTTGGAATGAGCTTCTCTCTTGGCATGATCTTAATGTCGGCACTACGCTTTGGCATCGGTATTCTCACCAGCAACGCACATCCAAGGAAGGCTTCGGCCTCTTGGTTGGGAGATCTGAAAGGAAAAGAATGGTGCATCTTTAGGGCCAAGGCAGCACCAGTGACGATGATCGTGCGCAACATTAAGGATGAAGTGTCTATATGGGCCCTAGCCGGGGTTATGCACTTGAGTAATGTAATGATGTGATAGTAGCTCAGTGTTTTCGCTCCGCCTTTGTTATTTTTGTCTCGCAAACTCTTCATAATTGGTGAAAATGGAAGATATTTTGCCTTGTTTCCAAGAAAAAAAACATTGGTGATGTTGAGGAAGGAAAATGGCTCAAACTTCAAACCATGTAAATTTTCGTTGCTAACTTGGGCTGGGTGCATGCATCTGTATGCTGGGCCGCGACCAAAAACTCTCTGCCCGCTCACAGAAATATCCCAATCTTCTCACCCGTGCCCGGGGTTCTCCTATTCAGCGCGTAGGCCGCGCGCGAGCGGGAACATGCGCATCCCCATGCAAACAAGTGGGCTAGCCCATAATTGCTCCTTTCCAGTTTTGGGATTGTTCTAGAACCTTCCCAAACCTGTTTTTTTCTCCTTTTTTTCTTCTTTTTTTTCTTTTATTCCTTTCTCCTCTACTTTTTGATTTTTCCTTATCTTTTCTCATTTCCCTTTTTATTTTTTACATTTCTTTATTTTTTTTTATTTTTTGGGTTTCCCAAATTCATGAGCATTTTTGCTGAATCCGGGAACATTTGTTTTCAAATCGGTGACATTTTCTGAAATTCAATTTTTGTTCATCTAAATCAAAAAAAATCATCATCTTTTAAAATGTTCATAAAACTTTTAAAATATGTTAAACATAATCAAAATGTTTCAAATTCAAAAAAAAAGATTTTAAATTCAAATTTGTTCATCAAACTCAAAAACGTGATAATTGTAAATAAATGTTCATCGAATTTGAAAAATGTTTTCGAAATTAAGATTTGTTCATCAAATTAAAAAAATGTTCATAGAGTTTAAATTGTGTTCATCAACTCGCAGTTTTTTTAAATAACATCAATTTTGAATCGGCTGTCATTTTTTTAATCAATGAATGTTTTTTTTGAGAATCATGAATGTTCATTGAATTCGCGAACATTTTTCAATACGCGTACATTTTTTTTCAAAATCATGAACATTTTTTAAACCACGAACATCTTATGATTTCTGGAGAATTTTTCAAAAACTCACTTTTGTATGAAAATTTGAAACTTTTTCAAATTCAGATTTATTTTATAAAGAAGAAAAAGTGAGAACATAAAAAGAAAAAAAAATGAAATAAATAAACTGGGGCGTCCAGCCCCGCTCATGGGCCGACCCAATAGGGGCGCGCGCTGGCATGTTGCCAGCGCCTCACGCGCCAAATAGGAGCTCCCCCGTGCCCGTGCTGGCAGAAACAACGAACTGTATAAACTAACACGATCGGACGGCTTTTCTCCAGGTGGACTACGAAGAAGGATTAGCGAATCCGCATATACATCGATCAGTCCGTCGGGTGGATGAGGCTCGATGATGCCCAGAACGATGCTCATCGATTACTACCTCTTGTTCTTGGGGGCTCAAATTTTGTTTTTGTCTTCTTGTTCTGTTATAGCAGTGTTTTTGACCTGTTCCACGCTTATGCTGTTAAATGTGCATGCCGCATATGTTACTCCTACCACATCACGAGCTTGCTAGTGAGTTTTTTTGTTCAGGTTGGGAGCTGAGAAACATCAGATGGGTCTCCTGTCGCTCATCACCGGCAGGCCGGGCGCCAGCGGGTTCGGGTCGGCGTCCACGGCGGAGCAGGTCACCGACGGCGTCGACGCCTCAAACCTCACCGTCATCATCACAGGTAACAACCATCAATTTGTTCGAGTAAACTTCAAGTCCTGTCACAGTCAATCCCTTGTGTAGCATGTTCGAAGGGTCCATTCACTCGTGTTTTATTCACAGCGACAACGCTGAAACTACGGGGCAAGGAAACTCTGGAGTAAACTCGTGCTTTGTTCATTCACAGGAGGGCCTAGCGGCATCGGCCTGGAGACGTCGAGGGTCTTCGCCCTGAGAGGAGCCCATGTCATCATCGCGGCGAGGAACACAGAGGCCGCGTCGGAGGCGAAGAAGAGCATAACGGAGGCGAACCCGACCGCACGCGTCGACGTCCTGAAGCTCGACCTCAGCTCCCTCAAGTCCGTCAGGGCCTTCGCCGAGGAGTTCAACTCCATGAACCTCCCTCTCAACATCTTGATGTAACCAACCTGCAACCCCTTCATCTCGATCTTATGATGCTCCATTTTCTTCTTCCATATGTACGCTGCTCTGAATAACCAAGCCGTCCAAAACCCTTGTGCTCTGCAGAAACAATGCAGGTGTGATGTTCTGTCCCTTCCAGCTGTCCGAAGATGGTGTCGAGATGCAGTTCGCCACCAATCACCTAGGTATATATTGTCTCGCCACAGCGTTAGTTATCTATCTATCTTTTTTGATACTGATATTTGTCTCTCTTGTTATGATCAATCAGGTCACTTTCTGCTGACCAACCTGCTGCTTGATAACATGAAAGCCACCGCTGAGTCTACGGGTATCGAGGGCCGCATCGTGAACCTGTCATCGATTGCCCACGAGCATACATATCCGAAGGGGATTCAGTTCGATAAACTCAATGACAAGAAAACGTATGGTTCCTTATGATTCTTTGGAGTTGGAGATCTATTGTCGGTTGAACTGTTACTGATGGTTTTTGCACTGGCAGATTCGACAGAAGGTCGGCCTATGGACAATCCAAGCTTGCAAACATACTACACGCTAAGGAGCTCTCTAGACGGCTCAAGGTAATAAAAATCCTCAAATTTTCTTCCTTTTACCTTATTTATTCAGAGGAAGAGGAAAGCTAACTGAGAGAGCTCATACTAATTGGGAGTGTCTTAAAAAAGTTCAAACTATTCTGACGCACCATAAACTGTATGTTACTGAAACAGGAGGAAGGAGCTAACATCACGGTTAATTCCCTTCATCCTGGAGTAATCATGACCAATTTGATGAGGCACTCCTATGCTGTCATGAGTACGCTCCCCGGCTCATTTTTCTGTTCTTGTGAATGTATTTGTCAAGTGTCATCAAGTTTTAGCTATGCACCTTTTTCTGACAAGTGCCTTTATGTCCACGGCGTTATGAATTTTCTTTTTAACTTGCAGAGGCAATTCAAGTTGTCACTTGCTTGATCTGGAAGAATGTACCCCAGGTTCTTTTCTACCCTTACCTTCGAGTAACGACCATTTCATTGTGTAGTTTCTTCTGAAATTAAACCTTGTCTGATAGAGGATGCCTTGCGGTTTCATTTGCAGGGAGCAGCAACCACCTGCTATGTAGGGCTCAGCCACCAGCTGAAGGGAGTCACAGGCAAATACTTTGCGGACTGCAACGAGGAGAAGACGAGCAAATTGGCAGAGAGCGATGTTTTGGCGAAGCAACTCTGGGAATTCAGTGAGGAGCTGGTCAAGTCTGCGAGTCAGATCTGAAAGCAGGCGAGAGAAAGGCATAGTAGGAACCTACCGCATGCATGGTGAAGTGAACCAGTGTCGTTCATTAACAAATTTTCGTGCTTGTTGTTTGGATCGTGGCCTAAGATCAGTATGCACCCTGGTTAAATTTCTCTACTAATGTATTTGCCGATCTGTTCTGGATTGGGTTAATGGAACTGGTATATGTCATCCTAGTTTCAGATTTCTGTTGCCTGAAATGTCACCCAAGTTTCAGAGATATTTTGGTGTTGCCTGAAATGTCACCCAAGTTTCAGAGATATTTTGGTGTTGCCTGATACTTTTCCGGTATAGAGCAACCCGGCTATCGTCGTAGAGTGATTTCGGGATTGATGGAGTCCCCAGTGGGGGCACGTCCTGATCAGCGTCATTATGAGCTTCGGGTCTCTGGCAGGCGGCTATTGCAACAAAGACATGGATGCTATTGCTCTGCTAATGCTCCCCGTGCTTATCATGCCAGCCCCTGGACCAAATTGTCAGCATAGACGATACCGATCTAATATCAAACATAAATGTATCGTCCAATTACATCGCAATAATCTAGAATTAACTTAAGTCTTGCAAACCACTATCAGAGGTTAGCCAAATGAATAATCTTACGAACATAAAGAGTTCACCAAAGTGGAAACATAAGCAAATCCTAATGAAGTAGTTTTTGGTAGAGCTCCATCTACGCCATGAGGAACCGTGTTGAGTGGATGCACATAGCCGTACGTAAGTCACTCCTCGAAGTAGTCACCTACAACATGATACGTTGCAACCGCTAGGCATCAACACATTTAATGTGTGGGTAAGTTCCACAAGAATTGTAACAGTCCTATCTCACCTACATGCTTTTCGAATAAGTGGAAATTTGGCTTCGTTTGCGTAAAGCGATAGTTTTATACAATCTTTGTATATAAGTGGATCTACTCTATACATAGGACACATTACATCTCACAATAATCCGTAGCATTCTTGGGTCCGCGGCATTTCACAAAAGCCCTGGACCTTTAGCCCACTAGTTTGACCAATAGCATCACACCATTAGTGTCACCAAGCAGAGACCTATCCCATTGTTCAACCCACCAAGTTTTTTTTAAGAGATGATGTTGAGATCTTCCAATGAGTTTTCAGCCATGTTGCTCAAATTTCTCCACAACCGAGGACACGGTTAATCATGATCAGTTTGCAACCTCTCCAGAGGTTTGTGTATTTTACCTGCAAGACCAAGTCGCACCCTTCTGGTACTAAACTCAACTGTAGAGTAGCCAGGTAGATCAGGACGAGACTATTGTGAGGCAGTTGCTTGCTCTACCAGGTAGACCCACTCCACCCTACACACCTACATCTGCTGGTCTACCTAGGATGGTTCCCACAACTTACTTGCTCAAGATAGCCATATGACTCACGGTTACATGTGGAAGCTACTTAACTTGAAACTCATCCATTTGAACCTGGGTGGCAGGCCCCACCAAAATCACACCCTGATGACCCAATCAAAGCCAATCCACCTAGATGATAGATTAATTAAGTTGTCATTAGGTAGCCAACCAATATACAGTAACATGTCTTCTAGTGTGATTCCAACCCTGGTATATCATAGCAAGCTAATCATTGTCTACATTTTGGTTACAAGGAATAGGGTAATGGAACCTAAGTTTTTGCTACTAGGTATCAATACAATGTCACAGCTTAAGCATGAACTCACATACCTATCGTGGCATACTACAATACATAATCAAAGTAGAGGATTCATAATCAAAGTGAAACTTGCCTTGGTTATTGATATCACTTGTACACTGCTCATAGGAAGGAAATATGCCCTAGAGGCAATAATAAAGTTATTATTTATTTCCTTATTTCATGATAAATGTTTATTATTCATGCTAGAATTGTATTAACCGGAAACATAATACATGTGTGAATACATAGACAAACATAGTGTCACTAATATGCCTCTACTTGACTAGCTCGTTTATCAAAGATGGTTATGTTTCCTAGCCATGGACAAAAGAGTTGTCATTTGATTAACGGAATCACATCATTAGGAGAATGATGTGATTGACTTGACCCATTCCGTTAGCTTAGCACTTGATCGTTTAGTATGTTGCTATTGCTTTCTTCATGACTTATGCATGTTCCTATGACTATGAGATTATGCAACTCCGTTTACGGAGGAACACTTTGTGTGCTACCAAGCGTCACTGGCGAATCGGGTAATTATAAAAGAGCTCTACAGGTGTCTCAGAAGGTACATGTTGGGTTGGCGTATTTGAGATTAGGATTTGTCACTCCGATTGTCGGAGAGGTATCTCTGGGCCCTCTCGGTAATACACATCACTTAAGCCTTGCAAGCATTGCAACTAATGAGTTAGTTGTGAGATAATATATTACGGAACGAGTAAAGAGACTTGCCGGTAATCGAGATTGAACTAGGTATTGAGATACAAGCGATCAAATCTCGGGCAAGTAACATACCGATGACAAAGGAACAACGTATGTTGTTATGCGGTCTCGACCGATAAAGATCTTCGTAGAATATGTAGGAGCCAATATGAACATCCAGGTTCCGCTATTGGTTATTGACGGAGACGTGTCTCGGTCATGTCTACATTGTTCTCGAACCCGTAGGGTCCGCACGCTTAAGGTTTCAATAGCGGTTATATTATGAGTTTATGAGTTTTGATGTACCGAAGGAGTTCGAGTCCCGGATGAGATCGGGACATGACGAGAGTCTCGAAATGGTCGAGATGTAAAGATCGATATATTGGACGACTATATTCGGAGTTCGGAAAGGTTCGAGTGATTCAGGTATTTTTGAGTACCGGAGAGTTACGGAATTCGCGGGAGTATATGGGCCTTATTGGGCCATACGTGAATAGAGGAGAGAGGCCAAAAGGAAGGAGGCCTGCGCGCCCCCTCTGGTCCGAATTGGACAAGGGGCGCAGCCTCCTTTTCCTTCTTCCTCTCCCCCTCTTTCCCCTTCTCCTACTCCAACAAGGAAGGAGGGAGTCCTACTCCCGGTGGGAGTAGGACTCCCCTTGGCGCCTCCTCCCTAGGCGGCCGCCTCCCCCTTGCTCCTTTATATCACGGGGCGGGGGGCACCCCAAAGACAACAACAATTGATCCCTTGGATCTCTTAGCCGTGTCGGTGCCCCTCCACCATAGTCCACCTCGATATCTCAGAAGCGGTGCTTAGGCGAAGCCTGCGGCGGTGGAACATCAAGATCGTCACCACGCCGTCGTCTTGTGAAACTCTTCCCCGACACTTTGCTGGATCGGAGTCCGGGGATCGTCATCGAGCTGAACGTGTGCTAGAACTCGGAGGTGCCGTAGTTTCGGTGCTTGATCGGTCGGGCCGTGAAGACGTACGACTACATCAACCGCGTTGTTATAAGGCTTCCGTTTTCGGTCTACAAGGGCACGTGGACAACACTCTCCCCTCTCGTTGCTATGCATCACCATCATCTTGCGTGTGTGTAGGATTTTTTTTGAAATTACTACGTTCCCCAACAGTGGTATCGGAGCCAGGTTTTATGCGTAGATGTCATATGCACGAGTAGAACACAAGTGAATTATGGGTGATACAAGTCATACTGCTTACCAGCATGTCATACTTTGGTTCGGCGATATTGTTGGATGAAGCGGCCCGGACCGACATTACGCGTACGCTTACGCGAGACTGGTTCTACCGACGTGCTTTGCACACAGGTGGCTGGTTGTAACACCCCGGATGTAACTTTCCATATTTGTAACTCCAACTCTTGCCATTTTCGGCATTGTGATATGATATTCCCTCCGTGGTTGGGTTTTTGTCTTTCGTTTTTGCATTTTGTCCATGTCATGCATTTCATATCATGTCATCATGTGCATCTCATTTGCATACGTGTTCGTCTCATGATTCCGAGCATTTTCCCCGTTGTCCGTTTTGCAATCCGGCACTCCTATGTCCCCGGCGCCCCTTTACGTTTTCCGTGGCGGTACTAAACTTTCTCGGAATGGACGAGGTTTGTCAAGTGGCCTTGGTATACCACGGTAGACCACTGTCAAGTTTCGGGTCATTTGGAGCTCGTTTGGTATTCCAACGGTTAACCGCACTCTCGCAAAGGCCTCTTTTAAGTTGCAGCCCAACACCCCTCCAAAATAGTCCAATAACCCATCTAAGTCACTTCCATGCTCTTCGTCGTCGGATCACGATCGTGTGGGCGAAAACCGCACCTCATTTGGAGCTTCCTAGCTCCTTCTACCTATAAATATAGCCTCCCCCCTCAAATTCCGGATCAAACCCTAGCCTTCTTGCACCCCGCGCCCCCGGACACGTCCGGTCCGCGCCAGTCTGAAATCCGCCGCGCCAGCCAATCGGGCAGCGCCACGTGACGCCGGCCACCAGCGCCGCCGCGCTGCCTTTAGCCCGTCTGGGCCCCACCCGTCTCTTGCCCGCGCCTCCAGCCCCTCCGGCCCGGCCGCCGCCCGCTCATGATCGCCCGCTGCCGCCGGCCGCCCGGCCACCGCGACCCCGCTCCGGCCACCGCGGCCCCGCTCCTTCCGCCGCCGCCATCCCAGCGCCGCCGCGCTCCTCCTCTTCCTCCTCCGGCCGGCCCTCTCCTCCCGGCCCGAGCCGCTCCGTGAGCAGCCGCTCCGGCCGGCCACCTCGTCATCGAGCCAGATCCGATCGGATCCGCGAGGGGGTTGACTTTCTCCTCCCCCCTTCCCTCTAAGTCTTTTCCTATGAGTATTTTATTGCATTTTCGTCATGCCATAACTCTCTGCATATTGCTCCGTTTTGTGCGTGTAATATGTCGAAATGTTCGTCTCGATGAGTAGATCATTTAATCTCACTGCATCATTTTCATTTGAGCTCATCTTGATGCCCGAAATGCTGTTAGAAGAAGGCTATGTGATGTTAGTTTCTGTTTCTTAACAGAACATGCACTTTTGTCATTTTTTCCATGATTGATGTGTGCATCCTATGATCTTGAGTCCTACATGTGTTTTGTAATATGCCATGCCATCTTTCCAGGGGTGTATGCCATGTATTTTTGTGATCTCTGTGGTGACTAGCACAAGCATGCAAACTAGGCTTCTGATGTTGCTGATTTCAGCCCTGCTTTTCTTGATATTTTTATGCCATGTTAACTTGATGCTAGAGAGATCCATGCATATTTTGAGATACTTCAGTAAGGATGTTTTGAACATATGGTTATGCTCTATCCATCCATGCCTTTGTTTGCAATTATGGAGTGCCATAGCTTGAGTCAATCGAGCTCTACTTTTGCTATAAAATGTTTCCTGGCAGATTGTTTACATGTTATTCAATTTTGCCAAGGTTGTTGTAGTTGATCCGTGTATGCTATGATGTTGTTCTTTCCATGTATGTCTTCTATGCCATGTCTTCTTTATGTATGTATGCTTAGTTTATCATGAAATGCTCTGTAGTGAGTGCATCGAGCTTGCGAAGATGCCTACTTGTTATCTGTTTTTGTCATGCCCTGTTGCTGAATCTGTTAACGAAACTTGCTAATTTGACATGGGTGATATTGTATTTTCTGATCCTTTTTGGCTCATGGTCAGTAAGGGACTTTTGTTCTATGCTTTGTGTAGATTCATCCCATGCCTTGTTTTGCTATTATAAGTTCCTGTAGCATGTTGTTTTCTTGCTCTGAACATTGCTTCCTGATGCTCATTTTGCCATGTTCAGTAATTTCACTAAGTCTGTGAAGCTGATATGTTTTGCACTTTTGCCATGCTTGTTTGGACATGTTATGATGTGATTTAGCCCTAGCTCAGTGTTCATCTTTTGTCAAGCATCTTGAGTAGATCACTGTCATGTGCTTTGTTGGTACGTTTGGGTGCAGTAGTTTAATTTCTTGTTGCTTGCTAAGTGGTATCATGCTGTTAATGGCAGATTTGTGCCATTCTTGTTTTGCTTTTCATTTGCAAACCCTGCATCCGATTCCGGTGATCTTTATATCGATTTCAACGAAATCATCTCATCTTTCAGCGGCATACTTGGTTTGCCAAGTTGATGCCTGGTTCATCTTTTCCTTCCGAACACGATCGCATTGCATATCACATCTCGCATATCATGCCATGTTTTGCATCATGTTGCTTGTGCTTTGCTCCGTGATTTATTGTGGTTCCTTTGTTTGTGTTCTTGCTTTGGGTAGAGCCGGAGGCGATGCGTGAGCGAGGAACCTGTTGAGAACGCTTACGAGGATCAAGCTTTCGACAACTCGAGAACTTTGCGAGCAAGATGACCATACCCTCGAAATCACTTCTATCTTTGCTATGCTAGATGCTCGCTCTTTTGCTATGCCTATGCTACGATGCCTATCACTTGCTTATCATGCCACCCATATCGCCATGTCAGCCCCTAACCATCCTTTCCTAGCAAACCGTTGATTGGCTATGTTACCGCTTTGCTCAGCCCCTCTTATAGCGTTGCTAGTTGCAGGTGAAGATGAAGTTTGTTCCTTGTTGGAACATGGAGATGTTGTTCCTTGTTGGAACATATTACTTGTTGGGGATATCACAATATATCTGCTATAATTAATGCATCTATATACTTGGTAAAGGGTGGAAGGCTCGGCCTTATGCCTGGTGTTTTGTTCCACTCTTGCCACCTAGTTTCCGTCATACCGGTGTTATGTTCCTTGATTTAGCGTTCCTTACGGTTGGGTGATTTATGGGACCCCTTGACAGTTCGCTTTGAATAAGACTCCTCCAAAGCAAGGCCCAACTTTGGTTTTACCATTTGCCACCTAAGCCTTTTTCCCCGGTTTTCGCGAGCCGAGGGTCATCTTTATTTTAACCCCGGACCGGTGCTCCTCGAGTGCTGGTGGCAAACGAGTAGACTGCGGGGCCACTGCGGGAAACTCGAGGCTTGGTTTTACTCGTAGGATGTCTCATCCGGATGTGCCGAGAGCGAGATATGTGCAGCTCCTATCGGGATTTGTCGGCACAATCAGGCGGCTTTGCTGGTCTTGTTTTATTCTTTGTCGAAATGTCTTGTAGTCCGGATTCGAGATTGATCGGGTCTTCGGTAGAAGAATATCCTTCATTGACCGTGAGAGCTTATAATGGGCTAAGTTGGGACACCCTGCAGGTATTATCTTTCAAAGCCGTGCCCATGTTATGAGGCAGATGGGAATTTGTTAATGTCGGTTGTAGAAAACCGAAGTTGACCTTAATTAAAATACACATCAACGCGTGTGTAACCGTGATGGTCTCTTCTCGGTGAGTCCGGGAAGTGAACACGGTGTTGGAGTTATGTTTGACGTAAGTAGTATGGGATCACTTCTTGATCGCTACTAGCTTCACGTCTGTGCTTTGCTCCTCTTCTCGCTCTCTTTTGCGAATGTAGCCACCATATATGCTAGTCGCTTGCTGCAGCTCCACCTCACTACTCTGTCCTTCCTATAAGCTTAAATAGTCTTGATCTCGCGGGTGTGAGATTGCTGAGTCCCGTGACTTACAGATTCTACCAAAACAGTTTGGTGCCGACGATGCGGTGCAGGTGGCATAAGCGAGCTCAAGTGGGAGTTCGATGAGGAGCGTGGTCGTTACTATGTGTCTTTTCACGATGATCAGTAGTGGAGCCAGTTGGGACGATCGGGGATCTGTGTAGCATTTGGGGTATCTTCTTTTATTTTGGTTCCGTGAGTCGGACCTTGAGTGTAATCTGAATGATGAATGTTTATTTATGTATTGTGTGAAGTGGCATTTGTAAGCCAACTATGTATCTCTTTCCTTATGTATTACATGGGTTGTGTGAAGATTACCTCACTTGCGACATTGCTTTCAATGCGGTTATGCCTCTAAGTCGTGCCCGACCGTGGGGAGATATAGCCGCATCGAGGGCGTTATAAGTTGGTAATCGAGCCATCCCGACTTAGGAGCCCTCGCTTGATTGTTTCTTTGGCGTTGTTGAGTCTAGAACGGAAAATGTTTTGAGTCTTAGGATTATATATATCGGAGAGTAGGATTCTTTTTACTCCCCAGTCCCTTCGTCGCTCTGGTGAGGTATCCTGACGTAGAAGTTTTGACTCTCCTCTTCTCAAATTTCACTAAAAAAAAAATTAGGATCACGCGGGTATCTTGGGATCGTTCCGATGGTTTTGTGACGAGACATTGTTCTTGGTGCCTCCTGACATTTAGGGGTTGTGGCAGTGTCCCGGGGAATTGAGCTCCGAGGTGTTGTCGTCACAATTTTATCGTTGCAGTTCTGGAATACCTGAGTTTTGCCGACATCGAAATCTCTTTTGTACAGTTGTTGGTGAGATAACTGAAGGAAATATGCCCTAGAGGCAATAATAAAGTTATTATTTATTTCCTTATATCATGATAAATGTTTATTATTCATGCTAGAATTGTATTAACCGGAAACATAATACATGTGTGAATATATAGACAAACAGTATGTCACTAGTATGCCTCTACTTGACTAGCTTGTTAATCAAAGATGGTTATGTTTCCTAACCATGAAC
The DNA here is from genome assembly GCA_021605205.1 of Aegilops longissima. Lineage (NCBI taxonomy): Eukaryota > Viridiplantae > Streptophyta > Magnoliopsida > Poales > Poaceae > Aegilops > Aegilops longissima. The sequence goes on from CM038680.1 coordinate 495,011,990, forward strand.
AAGGAGTTGTTGTTTGATTAACAAGGTCACATCATTAGTTGAATGATCTGATTGACATGACCCATTCCGTTAGCTTAACACTTGATCGTTTAGTATGTTAATGCTTTCTTCATGACCCATACATGTTCACTGTAACTATGAGATTATGCAACTCCGTTTACGGAGGAACACTTTGGTACTACCAAGCGTCCTGGCGTATCGGGTGATTATAAAGGAGTACTACAGGTGTCTCCAAAGGTACTTGTTGGGTTGGCGTATTTGAGATTAGGTTTTGTCACTCCGATTGTCGGAGAGGTATCTCTAGGCCTTCTCGGTAATACACATCACATAAAGCCTTGCAAGCATTGCAACTAAAGAGTTAGTTGTGAGATGATGTATTACGGAGCGAGTAAAGAGACTTTCGATGCGAGATTAAACTAGGTATTGGATACCGGCGATCGAATCTCGGAAAGTAACATACCGATGACAAAGGAACAACGTATGTTGTTATGCGGTTTGACCGATAAAGATCTTCGTAGAATATGTAGGAACCAATATGAGCATCCAGGTTCCGCTATTGGTTATTGACCGAGAATAGTTCTAGGTCATGTCTACATAGTTCTCGAACCGTAGGGTCCATGCGCTTAAGGTTTCAATGGCGGGTATTATGAGTTTATGTATTTTGATGTACGAAGGAGTTGAGTCCGGATGTGATCACGGACATGACGAGGAGTCTCGAAATGGTCGAGACATAAAGATTGATATATTGGATGGTTATATTCGGACACGGAAAGGTTCCGGAAGTTTCGGAGAAAACGGAGTGCGGAGGGTTACGGAACCCCGGGAAGTTATGGGCCTTATTGGGCCAAGAGGGAGAGAGGGCTGCACCGGGAGGTGGTGCGCCCCCCTCCATGGGGAGTCCGATTGGACTGGGAGGCGCAGCCCCCTTCCCTCTCCTCTCCCTCTCTTTCCTTTCCCTTCCCTCTTCCTAGTAGGACTAGGAAAGGGAGTCCTACTCTACTAGGAGGAGGACTCCCCCCTCCTTGGTGCGCCCCAAGGCTGGCGGCCCTCCCCTTGCTCCTTTATATACGGGGCAGGGGGCACCCTAGAACACACAAGTTGATCTACGGATCGTTCCTTAGCCGTGTCGGTGCCCCCTCCACCATATTCCACCTCGGTCATATTGTAGCGGTGCTTAGGCGAAGCCTGCGGACGGTAGAACATCAAGATCGTCCCACGCCGTCGTCTTGTGGAACTCCTTCCCGGCGCTTTGCTGGATCGGAGCTCGGGGATCGTCATCGAGCTGAGCGTGTGCCAAGAACTCGGAGGTGCGAGTATGCGGTGCTTGGATCGGTCGGATCGTGAAGGCGTCGACTACATCAACAGCGTTAATATAACGCTTCGCTTTCGGTCTCACGAGTGCGTGGGCGGACACTCTCCCTCTCGTTGCTATGCCATCACCATGGTCTTGCGTGATCGTAGGAAAATTTTTGAAATTACTCGTTCCCCAGCAGTGGCATCCGAGCCTGGTTTTATGCGTTGATGTCATATGCACGAGTAGAACACAAGTGAGTTGTGGGCGATACAAGTCATACTACCTACCAGCATGTCATACTTTGGTTCAGCGGTATTGTGAGATGAAGCGGCCGGACCGACATTACGCAGACGCTTACGCGAGACTGGTTTCACCGCTGTGAGCACTCGTTGCTTAAAGGTGGTGGCGGGTGTCTGTCTCTCTCACTTTAGTTGAACTGAGTGTGGCTCGCCCGGTCCTTGAGAAGGTTAAAGCGGAGTCTATTTGACGAAATATCGTTGTGGTTTTGATGCGTAGGTAAGAACGGTTCTTGCTCAGCCCGTAGCAGCCACGTAAAACTTGCAACAACAAAGTAGAGGGCGTCTAACTTGTTTTTGCAGGGCATGTTGTGATGTGATATGGTCAAGGCGTGATGCTATATTTTATTGTATGAGATGATCATGTTTTGTAACGAGTTATCGGCAATGGCGGAGCCATATGGTTGTCGCTTTATTGTATGAAATGCAAGCGCCATGTAATTGCTTTACTTTATCACTAAGCGGTAGCGATAGTCGTAGAAGCAATAGTTGGCGAGGCGACAACGATGCTACGATGGAGATCAAGGTGTCGGCGCGGTGGCGATGGTGATCATGGCGGTGCCGGAGATGGAATCACAAGCACAAGATGATGATGGCCATATCATATCACTTATATTGATTGCATGTGATGTTTATCCTTTATGCATCTTATCTTGCTTTGATTGGCGGTAGCATTATAAGATGATCTCTCACTAAAATTATCAAGTAGTGTTCTCCCGAGTATGCACCGTTGCCAAAGTTCGTCGTGCGAGACACCACGTGATGATCGGGTGTGATAAGCTCTCGTCCATCTACAACGGGTGCAAGCCAGTTTTGCACACGCAGAATACTCAGGTTATACTTGCGAGCCTAGCATATCAGATATGGCCTCGGAACACGGAGACCGAAAGGTCGAGCGTGAATCATATAGCGATATGATCAACATAAGATGTTCACCATTGAAAACTACTCCATCTCACGTGATGATCGGTTATGGTTTAGTTGATTTGGATCACGTGATCACTTAGATAACTAGAGAGATGTCTGTCTAAGTGGGAGTTCTTTAATAATATGATTAATTGAACTTAAATTTATCATGAACTTAGTACTGATAGTATTTTGCTTGTCTATGTTTTTTGTAGATAGATGGCTCGTCTTTGTTGTTCCGTTGAATTTTAATGCGTTCCTTGAGAAAGCAAAGTTGAAAGATGATGGTAGCAATTACGGACTGGGTCCGTAACTGAGGATAATCCTCATTGCTGCACGAAAAGTTACGTCTGGAAGCACCATTTGGGTAGCGAGCCTGCTGCAGATCTTGAGCGAAGTTGTGAGCGTCGCAAAGCGAGCTGATGACTACTCTATAGTTCAGTGTGCCATGCTTTACGGCTTAGAACCGGGTCTTCAACGGCGTTTTGAGCGTCATGGAGCATATGAGATGTTCCAGGAGTTGAAGTTGATATTTCAACAGAATGCCGGTTGAGAGATATGAAGTCTCCAATAAGTTCTATAGCTGCAAGATGGAGGAGAATAGTTACGTCGGTGAGCACATACTCAAAATGTGCGGGTATTACAATCACTTGAATCAAGCGGGAGTTAATCTTCCGGATGATTGTGTCATTGATGTAATTCTTCAATCACGCCACCAAGCTACAAAGGCTTCGTGATGAACTATAATATGCAAGGGTTAGTAAAGACTATGCTCGAGCTCTTCGCAATGCTAAAAGCTGCGGAGGTAGAAATCAAAAAGGAGCATCAAGTGTTGATGGTCAATAAGACCACTAGTTTCAAGAAGAAAGGCAAAGGGAAGAAGAAGGGAACTTCAAGAAGAACAGCAAACAAGTTGTTGATCGGAGAAGAAACCCAAGTGCGGACCTAAGCCTGGCCGAGTGTTTCTCTTGCAAGCGGTAGTCCTTTGGAGCGGAACTGCCCCAAGTATTTGGCGGATAAGAAGGATGGCAAAGTGAACAAAGGTATATGTGATATACTTGTTATTGATGTGTACCTTACTAGAGCTCATGATAGTACAGGTATTTGATCTGGTTACATTGCTAATATTTGCAACTCGAAGCAGGAACTACGGATTAGCGAACAACGGCAAAGGGCGAGGTGACGATGCGCGTGGGAAGCGGTTCCAAAGTCGATGTGATCGCATGATCGACACGCTACCTCTACATCTACCTTGGGATTAGTTTTAGACCTGAATAATTGTTATTTGGTGCGGCGTTGAGCATGAACATTATATCTGGATCTTGTTTGATGCGAGGCGGTTATTCATTTAAATCGAGAGAATAATGGTTGTTCTATTTATATGAATAATATCTTTTATGGTCATGCACCCTTGAAGAGTGGTCTATTTTAATGAATCTCGATAGTAGTGATACACATATTCATAATGTTGAAACCAAAAGATGCAGAGTTGATAATGATAGTGCAACTTATTTGTGGCATTGCCGTTTAGGTCATATCGGTGTAAAACGCATGAAGAAACTCCATCTTGATGGACTTTTGGAGTCACTTGATTATGAATCACTTGGCACTTCGAACCGTGCCTCATGGGCAAGATGACTAAAACACCGTTCTCGGTACTATGGAGAGAGCAACAGATTTATTGGAAATCATACATACGGATGTATGTGGTCCAATGAATGTTGAAGCTCGTGGCGGATATCGTTATTTTCTCACCTTCACAGATGATTTGAGCAGATATGGGTATATCTACTTAATGAAACATAAGTCTGAAACATTTGAAAAGTTCAAAGAATTTCAGAGTGAAGTTGAAAATCATCGTAATAAGAAAATAAAGTTTCTACGATCTGATCGTGGAGGCGAATATTTGAGTTCTGAGTTTGGTCTACATTTGAAACAAAGCGGAATAGTTTAGCAACTCACGCCACCGGAACACCACAGCGCAATGGTGTGTCCGAGCGTCGTGTCGCACTTTCTTTGGATATGGTGCGATCTATGATGTCTCTTACAGATTTACCGCTATCATTTTGGGGTTATGCTCTTGAGGCGGCGCATTCACGTTAAATAGGACACCGTCAAAATCCGTTGAGACGACGCCTTATGAACTATGGTTTAGCAAGAAACCAAAGTTGTCGTTTCGAAAGTTTGGGGTTGCGATGCTTATGTGAAGAAACTTCAACTGATAAGCTTGAACCCAAATCGGAAAAATGTGTCTTCATAGGATACCCAAAGGAGACAATTGGGTACACCTTCTATCACAGATCCGAAGGCAAAACATTCGTTGCTAAAATGGATCCTTTCTAGAGAAGGAGTTTCTCTCGAAAGAAGTGAGTGGGAGGAAAGTGGAACTTGATGAGGTAATAGTACCAGCTCCCTTATTGGAAAGTAGTTAAATCACGAAATCAGTTTCGTAACACCTACACCGATTAGTGAGGAAGATAATGATAAAGATCATGAAACTTCAGATCAAGTTGTCCTTGAACTTAGTAGATCAACCAGAACAAAATCCGCACGAGTGGTACGGTAATCCTATTCGGAAGTCATGCTACTAGATCATGATGAACCTACGAACTATGAAGAAGCGATGGTGAGCCCAGATTCAAAATGGCTTGAAGCCATGAAATCTGAGATGGGATCCATGTATGAGAACAAAGTATGGACTTTGGTAGACTTGCCGATGATCGGCAAGCTATTGAGAATAAATGGATTTTTAAGAAGAAGAGGCGCTGATGGTAATGTAACTATCTACAAAGCTCGACTTGTTGCAAAAGGTTTTCGACAAGTTCAAGGGGTTGACTACGATGAGACTTTCTCACCCGTGGCGATGCTTAAGTCCGTCCGAATCATGTTAGCAATTGCGCATTTTATGATTATGAAATTTGGCAAATGGATGTAAAACTGCATTCTTGAATGGATTTCTAGAAGAAGAGTTGTATATGATACAACCAGAAGGTTTTGTCGATCCAAAAGGTGCTAACAAAGTGTGCAAGCTCAACGATCAATTTATGGTGCAGTGCAAGCCTCTCGGAGTTGGAATAAGCGCTTTGATAGTGTGATCAAAGCATATGGGTTTATCTGAGACTTTTGGAGAAGCTCTGTATTTACAAGAAAGTGAGTGGGAGCTCAGTAGCATTTCTAATATTATATGTGGACGACATATTATTGATTGGAAATGATATAGAATTTCTGGATAGCATAAAAGGATACTTGAATAAAAGTTTTTCAATGAAAGACCTCGGTGAAGCTGCTTACATATTAGGCATCAAGATCTATAGAGATAGATCAAGGCGCTTGATTGGACTTTCACAAAGCACATACCTTGATAAAGTTTTGAAAAGGTTCAAAATGGATCAGGCAAAGAAAGGTTTTTACGTGTTACAAGGTGTAAGATTGAGTCGGACTCAATGCCCGACCACAGCAGAAGATAGAGAAAATGAAAGATGTTCCTATGCTTCAGCCATAGGCTCTATCATGTATGCAATGCTGTGTACCAGACTGACGTATGCTTAGCTGTAAGCTTGGCAGGAAGGTACCAAAGTAATCCAGAGTGGATCATGGACAGCGGTCAAGAACATCTGAAATACCGAAAAGGACTAAGGATATGTTTCTCGTATATGGAGGTGACAAAGAGCTAGTCGTAAATGGTTACGTCGATGCAAGCTTTGACACTGATCCGGACGATTCTAAATCGCAAACCGGATCGTGTTTTTATTAAGCGGTGGAGCTGTCGGTTGGTGCAGTTCTAAACAAAGCGTCGTGGCGGGATCTACATGTGAAGCGGAGTACATAGCTGCTTCGAAGCAGCAAATGAAGGAGTCGGATGAAAGAGTTCATTTCCGATCTAGGTGTCATACCTAGTGCATCGGGACCGATGAAGATCTTCTCGTGACAATCTTGGTGCAATTGCCTTGGCAAAGGAATCCAGATTTCACAAGAGGACCAAGCACATCAAGAGACGCTTCAATTCCATTGGGACCAAGTCCAAGTGGGAGACATAGAGATTTGCAAAATACATACGGATCTGAATGTTGCAGACCCGTTGACTAAGCCTCTTCCACGAGCAAAACATGATCAGCACCAAGACTCCATGGGTGTAAGGATCATTACTTTGTAATCTAGATTATTGACTCTAGTGCAAGTGGGAGCTGAAGGAAATATGCCCTAGAGGCAATAATAAAGTTATTATTTATTTCCTTATATCATGATAAATGTTTATTATTCATGCTAGAATTGTATTAACGGAAACATAATACATGTGTGAATATATAGACAAGCAGTATGTCACTAGTATGCCTCTACTTGACTAGCTTGTTAATCAAAGATGGTTATGTTTCCTAACCATGAACAAGGAGTTGTTGTTTGATTAACAAGGTCACATCATTAGTTGAATGATCTGATTGACATGACCCATTCCGTTAGCTTAACACTTGATCGTTTAGTATGTTAATGCTTTCTTCATGACCCATACATGTTCTGTAACTATGAGATTATGCAACTCCGTTTACGGAGGAACACTTTGGTACTACCAAGCGCCACAACGTAAGCGGGTGATTATAAAGGAGTACTACAGGTGTCTCCAAAGGTACTTGTTGGGTTGGCGTATTTGAGATTAGGTTTTGTCACTCCGATTGTCGGAGAGGTATCTCTAGGCCTTCTCGGTAATACACATCACATAAAGCCTTGCAAGCATTGCAACTAAAGAGTTAGTTGTGAGATGATGTATTACGGAGCGAGTAAAGAGACTTTCGATAGCGAGATTAAACTAGGTATTGGATACCGGCGATCGAATCTCGGAAAGTAACATACCGATGACAAAGGAACAACGTATGTTGTTATGCGGTTTGACCGATAAAGATCTTCGTAGAATATGTAGGAACCAATATGAGCATCCAGGTTCCGCTATTGGTTATTGACGAGAATAGTTCTAGGTCATGTCTACATAGTTCTCGAACCGTAGGGTCCGCACGCTTAAGGTTTCAATGACGGGTATTATGAGTTTATGTATTTTGATGTACGAAGGAGTTGAGTCCGGATGTGATCACGGACATGACGAGGAGTCTCGAAATGGTCGAGACATAAAGATTGATATATTGGATGGTTATATTCGGACACGGAAAGGTTCGGAAGTTTCGGAGAAAACCGGAGTGCGGAGGGGTTACGGAACCCCGGGAAGTTATGGGCCTTATTGGGCCAAGAGGGGAGAGAGGGCTGCACCGGAGGTGGTGCGCCCCCCTCCATGGGGAGTCCGGTGGACTAGGAGGCGCAGCCCCTTCCCTCTCCTCTCCCTCTCTTTCCTTCCCTTCCCTCTTCCTAGTAGGACTAGGAAAGGGAGTCCTACTCTACTAGGAGGAGGACTCCCCCTCCTTAGTGCGCCCCAAGGCTGGCGGCCCTCCCCTTGCTCCTTTATATCACGGGGCAGGGGGCACCCTAGAACACACAAGTTGATCTACGGATCGTTCCTTAGCCGTGTCGGTGCCCCCTCCACCATATTCCACCTCGGTCATATTGTAGCGGTGCTTAGGCGAAGCCTGCGGCGGTAGAACATCAAGATCGTCCACCACGCCGTCGTCTTGTGGAACTCCTTCCCGACGCTTTGCTGGATCGGAGCTCGGGGATCGTCATCGAGCTGAGCGTGTGCCAAGAACTCGGAGGTGCGGATGCGGTGCTTGGATCGGTCGGATCGTGAAGGCGTCGACTACATCAACAGCGTTAATATAACGCTTCGCTTTCGGTCTCACGAGGGTGCGTGGACGGACACTCTCCCTCTCGTTGCTATGCCATCACCATGGTCTTGCGTGATCGTAGGAAAATTTTTGAAATTACTCGTTCCCCAACAATAACCCGATAACCCAAAGATCTTTCGGGCGAGCTCGGGAGTATTGCCATGACTCGTATAACGGATGTTTTTCGAAGGTCGAAGTACACGATTTCCGAAGGTTTCTTGGTTATGTGTTGACGGATGGATACAGCTGGATCTAGGTATTGTTAGTTTGGGTGATATATTTTGTGTCCCCTGTATCCCCAACACCAGATTGCATAACCGAAAGTTTGGGAGTTTATAGGTGGGATTCAAGTAGCTCTTAGCATTTCTTCCCGCAGATATTTGGTTCGTGATTGGGTAATCTTTACCACTTATTTGTTCCAGTCGTACCTTGTTATTTTTTTCTTCAACCTTTAATCAAGTGGCTTCTCACCTTAATGGACGTGTGATGTTATCTTTTGGAATTCATTCGTTCATCCTTGTTCGAATGTTATTGTGAAGACTATATGTTGCAATTTCTATCCGTTGATTCAACTTGTCTTTCTATCTATCAAAGTGCTAACGGATGTCACCCTCTTCAGGATGGCTCCGCCAACGCGTCAGAATCCGGAACGGAATGATGGGAATCTGTCGAACCCTCCACCTCCACCTCCGCCTCCGGAGGCCTGGCAAGCTATCATGGCAGCCACCAATGCCAATGCTCAGATGATTTTGCAACTCTTGCAAGAGTGTACCCAAGGGCAAGGCAATCAAGGAAATCAAGGTCAAGGCAACAACCAGCCGCACTTTGCTACCCTCGATCGGTTCCTCGCTAATCAGCGAAGTCTTTCGGTTTACGTAGTCGAGGACACGGACACCGACGATTGGCTTGTGGACATCTGCAAACATTTTGAATGTAGCAATGTCGGACACGAGGACTTTGTCAAGTTTGCTTCGTTTCAACTCAAGGACCAAGCTGCTGAGTGGTTCCAGCAATACAAAGATTCGAGAGGAGGTCGTGTTATTACAGGATGAGTTCCGCCGAGACTTGAGCTCACCACATTCGAAAAGTGTTGTTGAGAGCAAGCGTGAGGAGTTCCGCAATCTCAAGCAAGGCAACATGTCGTGTATCAATACAATATCCAGTTCGAAACTTCGCTCGCTTTGCTAAGCAAGGCGTCCACGATGAAAAGAGTATGATCTATCAATTCAGAGGTGGTCTCGAGAGAAGATCTGCAATTAGCTCTTGTGCTTTTGAGCGAGAAAAGTATGATGAATTCTACAACATGGCTTTGAAGCAAGAAGCTGCCCAGCTCAAATGTGAGGCTTCTAAGAAGAGAATCGGGGATGCAGTTCAGTCTTCTTCTTCCTCTCAAGTGGCAGCTAAGCAGCGAAGTTCTACCTTCCTCCTCCTCCATTCCGTCAGCCTTATCGTGAGAAGAACTCGGTGGTCGTGGATCTTCCCACCCGCCCAACCAGGCTATCGGCACAAGTCTAATTCTCAAGCTCCAAGGTCAAATGCTCCTTATCACCGTCCGCTCTCTCAGAGGTGACTTGCAACAAGTGTCGCAGAAAGGTCACTATGCGAACAAGTGCTTCAACCAAAGGCGCCTTCCGCCTCCTCCTCTGTGAAATCTTCCGGCAATGCGGTGGTCAAGCATAATCCCAAGTCTGCAAAGGTGAATATGATGAATGCAGCTCAAGCAGAGGAATCTCTTGGCGTGATAATGGGTAATCTCTCGTTAATGATATTCTGCAAAAGTCTTATTTGATCTTTGGTGCATCGCATTCTTTCATGTCATATCCTTTTGCATCGAAGCACAATGTTGACACGAGATTTTGTCCAAAGTTATGCAAGTTGTTTCTCTGGAAAGCTTATGACTTCTAGTTTGGTTGCTCGATGTCTCTATCAAGATGGGCGACTATAGATTTACGGCTAAACCAATTGTCCTTGGTGACTCGGATATTGATCTTATTCTTGGGATGGTGGCTTTCTCGGCACAAAGCTCAGCTTGATTGTGCTGCGAGGAAATTCAATTGACTCACTCTTCTAATGATGTGATCATCTATGCGCTTCGTGATGAAACCATTCGGTTGTTTTCTCTCAATGAGAAGGGCGAATTGGATGCTATCTCTCGATTCGATCGTTTGTGAGTACCAAGATGTCTTTCGGAAGAGCTTCGGGTATGCCTCCTCATCGGCCGATTGAGTTCGTTATCGATCTTGAGCACGCCTTGAACCCGTTTGCAAGCGTCCATACAAGCTTGGACCTAATGAGCTGAAGGAATTGAAGAAGCAGCTCGATGAACAAGAGCGTCTGGGTTTGATCGGACCGAGTTCATCTCCGTGGGGTTGTGGTGTTCTTTTGTCGAGAAGAAGGATGGCACGGACCGACTTTGCGTCGATTACCGTCCATTGAATAAGAAGACTATCAAGAACAAGTATCCACTTCCCAACATCGGTGAGCTTTTCGAGCAACTCAAAGGTGCTAAAGTGTTCTCCAAGCTTGACCTTCGTATGGGTTATCATCAGATTAGCATTCGTGAACAAGATATTCCCAAGACAGCATTGAGAACAAGCTTTGGTTCTTATGAATATCTGTCATGTCTTTCGGCCTTGTCAATGCTCCTCCAACATTCTCTCGGATGATGAACTTCATCTTCAACCCCTACACCAATGAATTCGTCTTGGTCTATCTTGATGATATTTTGGTCTTCTCCAAGAATAAGAAGGATCATGCCAAACATTTGCGATTGGTGCTAGACAAGCTCAGAGAGTATCAATTCTATGCGAAGTTTTCCAAATGTGAATTTTGGCTTGATGAAGTGCTTTATCTTGGTCATATCATCTCCGCCAAGGGCATCGCTGTTAATCCCGAGATGATGTCTGCAGTTGTGAATTGGGAACCTCCTCAGAATGTCAAGCAGCTCATGATTTTCTTGGACTTGCAAGCTATTGCCGAAGATTCATTGAGAATTTCTCCAAGATTGCAAAGCCTCTTTCCAACCTCCTCCGAAGCATGTGAAGTATGTCGGACTCGAGTGTGGCGTTGCTTTCAATACTCTCAAAGAGAAAATCGTCACAGCTCTGTCTTGACTCCTCCTGATGAATCCAAGCCATTCGAAGTTTTCTGTGATGCTTCTCTTCAAGGTCTCGGTGTTGTGTTAATGCAAGAGAAGAGAGTTGTGGCCTATACCTCTCGTCAGCTGAAGCCCAACGAAAAGAACTACCCCACTCACGATCTTGAGTTGGCGGCAGTTGTCCATGCATTGATAACATGGAGACATCTCTTGTTGGGAAGGAAAGTGGACATTTTCACCGATCACAAGAGCCTCAAGTATATCTTCACTCAACCGAACCTCAACCTCGAGGCGGACTCGATGGGTGAAATGATTCAAGAGTACAACCCAAGTATTGAATATACTCGGGCAAGGCCAATGTGATTGCAGATGCTTTGGCGGGAAGGCTTCTTGCAACAGCTTAATCCTCAAGCCCTTCGGCGGATCTCTGTGAAGCTTTCCATAAGCTGAATCTTCAAGTTGTTCCTCAAGGTTTTCTTGCCAACCTCATAGTCTCTCCTACTTTGGAAGATCAGATTCGTGAGGCTCAACTCCTGGATACCATGGTGAAAAAGGTGAAGCGTGGTATCGACAAGGGCATTCAAGTACAAGTGCTTCCACATTGATGACAAAGATACTCTTTTCTTGAGGACGGATTGTGGTTCCAAAGGGTGATCTATGTAAAGTCATTATGAGCGAGGCACACAATTCTCTTCTATCCATCCATCACGGAAATGCGAAGATGTACCATGACCTCAAGCGATCGTATTGGTGGACTCGAATGAAGCGAGAAATTGCTCAATTCGTGAATGAGTGTGATGTCTGCAGAAGAGTGAAAGCGAACACCAACGACCAGCTGGTCTCCTCCAACCTCTTGTTATTCCGAATGGAAGTTTGATCATATCGAAATGGACTTCGTGACTGGTTTCCAAAGTCCAAGCGTGGAAATGATGCTATCTTCGTTGTCATTGACAAGCTCACTAAAGTGGCTCATTTTCTTCCTATCAAAGAGTCTATCACAGCAGCTCGGTTGGCGAGCTATACACCTCGGATTGTCTCCTTGCACGGCATTCCACAAGTGATCTCTTGGACCGTGGCAGCATCTTTACCTCCAAGTTTTGGGATTCTTTTGAAGGCCATGGGCACCAACATTCGTTCAAAGACAGCTTTCCATCCTCAAACAAGTGGCCAAGTCGGCGAGTCAATCAAATCCTTCAAGATATGCTCGGGGCTTGTGTCATTTCCTTCGATATGAAATGGGAAGATTGTCTTCCATATGCCGAGTTCTCCTACAACAACAGCTTCCAAGCGAGTTGGGCAAGGCCCCATTCGAAATCCTCTATGGCGAGAAAGTGCCGTACTCCTCTCAATTGGTGCGAGACAGGTGAGCGCCAACTTCTTGGCAGCGACTTGATCACGAAGCGAAGAAATGTGCAAAGTCATTCGTGAGAATCTCAAAGCGCAATCGCGCGCGGAAGAGCTATTATGATGATAAGCACCGTGATGTGGCTTTTGAAATCGGAGACCATGTCTACCTCGCGTCTCTCAATGAAAGGCACTCGTCGCTTCGGTATCAAAGGGAAGCTTGCCCTAGATCGTGGGTCCTTTCAAGATAATTGGCAAAAGAGGCGATCTCGCCTATCAACTTGAGCTTCCGTCAACTTCGCGAACGTGCATGATGTGTTTCACGTGTCACAGCTTCGCAAGTGCTTCAAGACGCCTGAACGCACTATCAACTTCGAAGAAATTGACATCCAAGAAGATCTGTCTTATCATGAGCACCCCGTTGCTATTCTTGAAGAAACCGAGCGCAAGACTCGCAACAAGTCAATCAAATTCCTCAAAGTGAAGTGGTCACACCATTCCGACCGAGAAGCCACACAGGGCGCGAGGATCACCTCCGTTCGAATATCCGAAGTTCTTTCAGTCCTAGATCTGGGACGAGATCCTCTAGTAGTGGTGGAGTGTTGTAACACCCGGATGTAACTTTCCATATTTGTAACTCCAACTCTTGCCATTTTCGCATTGTGATATGATATTCCCTCCGTGGTTGGGTTTTTGTCTTTCGTTTTTGCATTTTGTCCATGCCATGCATTTCATATCATGTCATCATGTGCATCTCATTTGCATACGTGTTCGTCTCATGATTCCGAGCATTTTCCCCGTTGTCCGTTTTGCAATCCGGCACTCCTATGTCCCCGGCGCCCCTTTTACGTTTTTCCATGGCGGGTACTAAACTTTCTCGGAATGGACCGAGGTTTGTCAAGTGGCCTTGGTATACCACGGTAGACCACTGTCAAGTTCGGGTCATTTGGAGCTCGTTTGGTACTCAGCAGTTAACCGCACTCTCGCAAAGGCCTCTTTTAAGTTGCAGCCCAACACCCTCCAAAATAGTCCAATAACCCATCTAAGTCACTTCCATGCTCTTCGTCGTCGAATCACGATCGTGGGCGAAAACCGCACCTCATTTGGAGCTTCCTAGCTCCTTCTACCTATAAATATAGCCTCACCTCAAATTAGGATCAAACCCTAGCCTTCTTCCACCGCCCCGGACACGTCCGTCCGCGCGGACGAAATCCGCCCGCGCGCCAATCGGGCAGCGCCATGTAGCCCGGCCACAGCGCGCTGGCTGCCGGCCCGCTGGCCCGTCTGGGCCCCACCCCGTCTGCCGCCGCCCCCGCCCTCCGCCCGGCCCGCCGCCCGCTCCATGATCGCCGCCCGCCCGGCGCGCCGCCGCCGGCCGCCCGACCACCATGGACCCGCCGGCCCCGCTCCGGCCGCCGCCGCCATCCGGCGCCTCCGCGGCGCCGCCGCGCCTCCTCTTCCTCCTCCGGCCGGCCCTCTCCTCCCCGGCCCCGAGCCGCTCCGGCGAGCAGCCGCTCCGGCCGGCCACCTCGTCATCGAGCCAGATCCGATCGGATCCGCGAGGGGGTTGACTTTCTCCTCCCCCCGTTTCCCTCTAAGTCTTTTCCTATGAGTATTTTATTGCATTTTCGTCATGCCATAACTCTCTGCATATTGCTCCGTTTCGTGCGTGTAATATGTCAAAATGTTCGCCTCGATGAGTAGATCATTTCATCTCATTGCATTATTTTCATTTGAGCTCATCTTGATGCCCTAAATGCTGTTAGAAGAAGGCTATGTGATGTTAGTTTCTGTTTCTTAACAGAACATGCACTTTTGTCATTTTTTCCATGATTGATGTGTGCATCCTATGATCTTGAGTCCTACATGTGTTTTGTAATATGCCATGCCATATTTCCAGGGGTGTATGCCATGCATTTTTTTGATCTCTGTGGTGACTAGCACAAGCATGCAAACTAGGCTTCCTGATGTTGCTGATTTCAGCCCCTGTTTTGCTGATATTTTTATGTCATGTTAACTCGATGCTACCGAGAGATCCATGCATATTTTGAGATATTTCAGTAAGGATTTTTTGAACATATGGTTATTCTCTATCCATCCATGCCTTTGTTTGCAATTATGGAGTGCCATAGCTTGAGTCAATCGAGCTCTACTTTTGCTATAAAATGTTTCCGGGCAGATTGTTTACATGTTATTCAATTTTGCCAAGGTTGTTGTAGTTGATCCGTGTGTGCTATGATGTTGTTCTTGCCATGTATGTCTTCTATGCCATGTCTTCTTTATGTATGTATGCTTAGTTTATCATGAAATGCTCTGTAGTGAGTTCATCGAGCTTGTGAAGATGCCTACTTGTTATCTGTTTTTGTCATGCCCTCTTGCTGAATCTGTTAACGAAACTTGCTAATTTGACATGGGTGATATTGTATTTTCTGATCCTTTTTGGCTCATGGTCATTAAGGGACTTTTGTTCTATGCTTTGTGTAGATTCATTCCATGCCTTGTTTTGCTATTATAAGTTCCTGTAGCATGTTGTTTTCTTGCTCTGAACATTGCTTCCTGATGCTGATTTTGCCATGTTCAGTAATTTCACTAAGTCTGTGAAGCTGATATGTTTTGCACTTTTGCCATGCTTGTTTGGACCTGTTATGATGTGATTTAGCCGTAGCTCAGTGTTCATCTTTTGTCAATCATCTTGAGTAGATCACTGTCATGTGCTTTGTTGGTACGTTTGGGTGCAGTAGTTTAATTTCTTGTTGCTTGCTAAGTGGTATCATGCTGTTAATGGCAGATTTGTGCCATTCTTGTTTTGCTTGTCATTTGCAAACCCTGCATCCGATTCCGGTGATCTTTATATCGATTTCAACCGAAATCATCTCATCTTTCCAGCGGCATACTTGGTTTGCCAAGTTGATGCCTGGTTCATCTTTTCCTTCGAACACGCATCGCATTGCATATCACATCTCGCATATCATGCCATGTTTTGCATCATGTTGCTTGTGCTTTGCTCCGTGATTTATTGTGGTTCCTTTGTTTGTGTTCTTGCTTTGGGTAGAGCCGGAGGCGAGTGCGTGAGCGAGGAACCTGTTGAGAACGCTTACGAGGATCAAGCTTTCGACAACTCGAGAACTTTGAGCAAGATGACCATACCCTCGAAATCACTTCTATCTTTGCTATGCTAGATGCTCGCTCTTTTGCTATGCCTATGCTACGATGCCTATCACTTGCTTATCATGCCACCCATATTGCCATCTCAGCCCTAACCATCCTTTCCTAGCAAACCGTTGATTGGCTATGTTACCGCTTTGCTCGGCCCTCTTATAGCGTTGCTAGTTGCGGTGAAGATGAAGTTTGTTCCTTGTTGGAACATGGAGATGTTGTTCCTTGTTGGAACATATTACTTGTTGGGGATATCACAATATATCTGCTATAATTAATGCATCTATATACTTGGTAAAGGGTGGAAGGCTCGGCCTTATGCAGTGTTTTGTTCCCTCTTGCCACCCTAGTTTCCGTCATACGGTGTTATGTTCCTTGATTTCGCGTTCCTTACGGTTGGGTGATTTATGGGACCCCTTGACAGTTCGCTTTGAATAAGACTCCTCCAAAGCAAGGCCCAACTTTGGTTTTACCATTTGCCACCTAAGCCTTTTTCCCCGGGTTTCGCGAGCCGAGGGTCATCTTTATTTTAACCCCGGACCAGTGCTCCTTGAGTGCTGGCCCAAACGAGTAGACTCTGGGGCACTGCGGGAAACTCGAGGCTTGGTTTTACTCGTAGGATGTCTCATCCGGATGTGCCACGAGCGAGATATGTGCAGCTCCTATCGGGATTTGTCGGCTGTCGGGCGGCTTTGCTGGTCTTGTTTTATTCTTTGTCGAAATGTCTTGTAGTCCGGGATTCGAGATTGATCGGGTCTTCTGGTAGAAGGAATATCCTTCGTTGACCGTGAGAGCTTATAATGGGCTAAGTTGGGACACCCACAGCAGGGTATTATTTTGAAAGCCGTGCCCGCGGTTATGAGGCAGATGGGAATTTGTTAATGTCGGTTGTAGAAAACCGAAGTTGACCTTAATTAAAATACACTTCAACGCGTGTGTAACCGTGATGGTCTCTTCTCGTGAGTCCGGGAAGTGAAAGCAGTGTTGGAGTTATGTTTGGCGTAAGTAGTACAGATCACTTCTTGATCGCTACTAGCTTCACGTCCGTGCTTTGCTCCTCTTCTCGCTCTCTTTTGCGAATGTAGCCACCATATATGCTAGTCGCTTGCTGCAGCTCCACCTCACTACTCTGTCCTTCCTATAAGCTTAAATAGTCTTGATCTCGCGGGTGTGAGATTGCTGAGTCCCCGTGACTCACAGATTCTACCAAAACAGTTTCAGGTGCCGGCGATGCGGTCAGGTGGCGCAAGCGAGCTCAAGTGGGAGTTCAATGAGGAACGTGGTCGTTACTATGTGTCTTTCACGATGATCGATAGTGGAGCCCAGTTGGGACGATCGGAGTGCATGTAGCATTTGGGGTATCTTCTTTTATTTTGGTTCCGTAGTCGGACCTTGAGTGTAATCTGAATGATGAATGTTTATTTATGTATTGTGTGAAGTGGCGACTGCAAGCCAACTATGTATCTCTTTCCCTTATGTATTACATGGGTTGTGTGAAGATTACCTCACTTGCGACATTGCTTTCAATGCCGTTATGCCTCTAAGTCGTGCTTCGACACGTGGGAGATATAGCCGCATCGAGGGCGTTATACTGGTGGGTGTCTGTTTCTCCAACTTTAGTTGAACCAAGTGTGGCTACGCCTGGTCCTTGCGAAGGTTAAAACAACACTAACTTGACGAACTATCATTGTGGTTTTGATGCGTAGGTAATAACGGTTCTTGCTCAGCCCATAGCAACCACGTAAAACTTGCAACAACAAAGTAGAGGACGTCTAACTTGTTTTTGCAGGGCATGTTGTGATGTGATATGGTCAAGACATGATGCTAAATTTTATTGTATGAGATGATCATGTTTTGTAACAGAGTTATCGGCAACTGGCAGGAGCCATATGGTTGTTGCTTTATTGTATGCAATGCAATGCTCACTGTAATGCTTTACTTTATCACTAAGCGGTAGCGATAGTCGAGAAGCATAAGATTGGCGAGGCGACAAAATGCTACGATGGAGATCAAGGTGTCGCGCCGGTGGCGATGGTGATCATGGCGGTGCTTGAAGATGGAGATCACAAGCACAAGATGATGATGGCCATATCATATCACTTATATTGATTGCATGTGATGTTTATCTTTTATGCATCTTATCTTGCTTTGATTGACGGTAGCATTATAAGATGATCCCTCACTAAATTATGATAGTAAAAGTGTTCTCCGTGAGTATGCACCGTTGCGAAAGTTCTTCGTGCTGAGACACCACGTGATGATCGGGTGTGATAGGCTCTACATTCAAATACAACGGGTGCAAAACAGTTGCACACACGGAATACTCAGGTTAAACTTGACGAGCCTAGCATATAACAGATATGGCCTCGGAACACGGAGACCGAAAGGTGGAGCGTGAATCGTATAGTAGATATGATCAACATATTGATGTTCATCGTTGAAACTACTCCATCTCACGTGATGATCAGACATGGTGTAGTTGATATGGATCATGTAATCACTTAGAGGATTAGAGGGATGTCTATCTAAGTGGGAGTTCTTTAGTAATATGATTAATTGAACTTAAATTTATCATGAACTTAGTCCCGGTAGTATTTTGCAAATTATGTTGTAGATCAATAGCTCACGTTGTTGCTTCCCTATGTTTTTATATGTGTTCCTAGAGAAAACTAAGTTGAAAGATGTTAGTAGCAATGATGCGGATTGGATCCGTGATCTGAGGTTTATCCTCATTGCTGCCTGTAAGAATTATGTCCTTAATGCACCGCTAGGTGATGGACCTATTACAGGAGCAGATCATGAGGCGTTATGAGCGTTTGGCTAGCTCAATATGATGACTACTTGATAGTTTAGTGCACCATGCTTAACAACTTAGAATCGGGACTTCAAAGGCGTTTTGAGCGTCATGGACCATATGAGATGTTAGGAGTTGAAGTTAATATTTCAAGCAAATACCGAGTTGAGAGATATGCAGTCTCCAACAAGTTCTATAGCTAAAAGATGGAGGAGAATCGCTCAACTAGTGAGCATGTGCTCAGATTATGCAGGTACTACAATCGCTTGAATCAAGTGGGAGTTAATCTTCCGGATAAGATAGTGATTGATGAATTCTCTAGTCACCACCACCAAGTTAGTAGAACTTCGTGATGAACTATAATATGCAAGGGATGATGAAAACAATTCCCAAGCTCTTGCGATGCAAAAATCGACGAAGGTAGAAATCAAAGAAAAACATCAAAGTGTTGATGGTGGACAAGATCACTAGTTTCAAGAAAAAGGGCAAAGGGAAGAAGGGGAACTTCAAGAAGAACAGCAAGCAAGTTGCTGCTCAAGTGAAGAAGCCCAAGTCTGGACCTAAGACTAAGTGATTCTACTGCAAAGGGACTGGTCACTGGAACTGGAACTACCCCAAGTATTTTCCGGATAAGAAGGATGGCAAAGTGAACATAGGTATATTTGATATACATGTTATTGATGTGTACTTTACTAGTGTTTATAGCAATCCCTTGGTATTTGATATTGGTTCAGTTGCTAAGAGTAGTAACTCGAAATGGGAGTTGCAGAATAAACAGAAACTAGTTGAGGGTGAGGTGACAATGTGTGTTGGAAGTGGTTCCAAGATTGATATGATCATCATCGCACACTCCCTATACTTTCGGGATTAGTGTTGAACCTAAAAAAGTGTTATTTGGTGTTTGCGTTGAGCATGAATGTGATTTGATCATGTTTATTGCAATACAGTTATTCATGTAAGTTAGAGAATAATTGTTATTCTGTTTACATGAATAAAACCTTCTATGGTCATACACCCAATAAAAATGGTTTGTTGGATCTCGATCGTGTGATACACATATTCATAATATTGAAGCCAAAAGATTAAAGTTAATAATGATAGTGCAACTTATTTGTGGCACTGCCGTTTAGGTCATATTGGTGTAAAGCGCATGAAGAAACTCCATGCTGATGGGCTTTTGGAATCACTTGATTATGAATCACTTGATGCTTGCGAACCATGCCTCATGGGCAAGATGACTAAGACTCCATTCTCCGGAACAATGGAGCGAGCAACAGATTTGTTGGAAATAATACATACTGATGTATGAGATCCAATGAGTGTTGATGCTCATGGCAAGTATCGTTATTTTCTGACCTTCACAGATGATTTGAGCAGATATGGGTATATCTACTTAATGAAACACAAGTCTGAAACATTTGAAAAGTTCAAAGAATTTCAGAGTGAAGTGGAGAATCATCGTAACAAGAAAATAAAGTTTCTACGGTCTGATCGTAGAGGAGAATATTTGAGTTACGAGTTTGGCCTTCATATAAACAATGTGGAATAGTTTCACAGCTCACGCCACATGGAACACCACAACGTAATGGTGTGTACGAACGTCATAACCGCACTTTATTAGATATGGTGCGATCTATGATGTATCTTACCGATTTACCACCATCGTTCTGGGGTTATGCATTAGAGACAGCTGCATTCACTTTAAATAGGGCACCATCAAAATTCTTTGAGACGACGCTTTATGAACTGTGGTTTGGCGAGAAACCAAAGTTGTCGTTTCTTAAAGTTTGGGGCTGCGATGCTTATGTGAAAAAAAATTCACCTGATAAGCTCGAACCCAAATCGGAGAAGTGCGTATTCATAGAATACCCAAAGGTAACTATTGGGTACACCTTCTATCACAGATCCGAAGGCAAGTTATTCGTTGCTAAGATGGATCCTTTCTAGAGAAGGAGTTTCTCTCGAAAGAAGTGAGTGGGAGGAAAGTAGAACTTGATGAGGTAATTGTACCTTCTCCCATATTGGAAAGTAGTTCATCATAGAAATCAGTTCCGGTGATTCCTACACCAATTAGTGAGGAAGTTAATAATGATGATCATGAAACTTCAGATCAAGTTGCTACCAAACTTCGTAGGTCTTCCAGAGTAAGATCCGCACCAGAGTGGTACGGTAATCGTGTTCTGGAAGTCATGTTACTAGACCATGATGAACCTACGAACTATGAGGAAGCGATGATGAGCCCAGATTCAGCGAAATGGCTTAAGGCCATGAAATCGAGATGGGATCCATGTATGAGAACAAGCTGTGGACTTTGGTTGTCTTGCCGATGATCGGCATGCCATAGAAAATAAATGGATCTTCAAGAGGAAGGCGGACAGCGATAGTAGTGTTACTATCTACAAAGCTCGACTTGTTGCGAAAGGTTTTCGACAAGTTCAAAGTGTTGAATATGACGAGATTTTCTCACTCATAACGATGCTTAAGTCTGTGCGAATCATGTTAGCAATTGCCACATTTTATGAAATCGGCAAATGGATATCAAAACTGTGTTCTGAATGGATTTACGGAAGAAGAGTTGTATATGATGCAACCAGAAGGTTTTGTCGATCCGAAGGTGCTAACAAAATGTGCAAGCTCCAATGATCCATCAATGGACTGGTGCAAGCATTTCGGAGTTGGAATATACGCTTTGATGAGTTGATCAAAGCATATGGTTTTATACAGACTTTTGGAAAGGCCTGTATTTACAAGAAAGTAAGTGGGAGCACTACAGCCTTTCTGATAAGTATATGTGAATGACATATTATTGATCGGAAATGATGTAGAATTTTCTGGAAAGCATAAAGAAGTGTTTGAAAGGAGTTTTTCAAAGAAAGACCTCTGTGAAGCTGCTTACACATTGAGCATCAAGATCTATAGAGATAGATCAAGACGCTTGATAAGTTTTTTCAATGAGTACATACCTTGACAAGATTTTGAAGTAGTTCAAAATGGAATAGTCAAAGAAAGAGTTGTTGCCTGTGATACAAAGGTGTGATGTTGAGTAAGACTCAAAACCAGACCATGGCAGAAAATAGAAAGAGAATGAAAAGTCATTCCCTATGCCTCAGTCATAGGTTCTATAAAGTATTGCTATGTTGTGTACTAGACCTATTGTATACCTTGCTCTGAGTTTGGCAAAGGAATACAATTTTGATCTAAGAGTAGATCACTGGACAGCGGTCAAGAATATCCTTAGTGAGGACTAAGGAGATGTTTCTCGATTATGGAGGTGATAAAAGAGTTCGTCGTAAAGAGTTACATCGATGCAAGCTTTTACGCCGATCCATATGACTCTAAGTCTCAATCTGGATACATATTGAAAGTAGGAGCAATTAGCTAGAGTAGCTCCGTGCAGAGCATTGTAGACATAGAATATTTGCAAAATACATACGGCTCTGAATATGGCAGACCCGTTGACTAAAATTCTCTCATGAGCAAAACATGATCATAACTTAGTACTCTTTGGGTGTTAATCACATAGCGATGTGAACTACATTATTCACTCTAGTAAACCCTTTGGGTGTTGATCACATGACGATGTGAACATGGCGATGTGAACTAGATTATTGACTCTAGTGCAACTGGGAGACTGAAGGAAATATGCCCTAGAGGCAAAAAAAATTATTATTTATTTCCTTATTTCATGATAAATGTTTATTATTCATGCTAGAATTGTATTAACCGGAAACATAATACATGTGTGAATACATAGACAAACATAGTGTCACTAATATGCCTCTACTTGACTAGCTCGTTTATCAAAGATGGTTATGTTTCCTAGCCATGGACAAAAGAGTTGTCATTTGATTAACGGGATCACATCATTAGGAGAATGATGTGATTGACTTGACCCATTCCGTTAGCTTAGCACTTGATCGTTTAGTATGTTGCTATTGCTTTCTTCATGACTTATGCATGTTCCTATAACTATGAGATTATGCAACTCCCGTTTACCGGAGGAACACTTTGTGTGATACCAAACATCACAACGTAACTGGGTGATTATAAAGGAGCTCTACAGGTGTCTCCGAAGGTACATGTTGGGTTGGCGTATTTCAAGATTAGGATTTGTCACTCCGATTGTCAGAGAGGTATCTCTGGGCCCTCTCGGTAATACACATCACTTAAGCCTTGCAAGCATTGCAACTAATGAGTTAGTTGTGAGATGATGTATTACGGAACAAGTAAAGAGACTTGCCGATAATGAGATTGAACTAGGTATTGAGATACCGACGATCAAATCTCGGGCAAGTAACATATCGATGACAAAGGGAACAACGTATGTTGTTATGCGGTCTGATCGATAAAGATCTTCGTAGAATATGTGGGAGCCAATATGAGCATCCAGGTTTCGCTATTGGTTATTGACCGGAGACGTGTCTCGGTCATGTCTACATTGTTCTCGGACCCGTAGGGTCCGCACGCTTAAGGTTTCGATGACAGTTATATTATGAGTTTATGAGTTTTGATGTACCGAAGGAGTTCGGAGTCCCGGATGAGATTGGGGACATGACGAGGTGTCTCGAAATGGTCGAGACGTAAAGATCGATATATTGGACGACTATATTCGGAGTTTGGAAAGGTTCCAAGTGATTCGGGTATTTTTGGAGTACGGAGAGTTACGGAATTCGCCGGGAGTATATGGGCCTTATTGGGCCATACGGAAATAGAGGAGAGAGGCCAAAGGAAGGAGGCCTCGCCCCCTCTGGTCCGGGTGGACAAGGCGCAGCCCCTTTTCCTTCTTCCTCTCCCCCTCTTTCCCCTTCTCCTACTCCAACAAGGAAGGAGGGAGTCCTACTCCCGGTGGGAGTAGGACTCCCCTTGGCGCGCCTCCTCCCTAGGCCGGCCGCCTCCCCCTTGCTCCTTTATATACGGGGGCAGGGGGGCACCCCAAAGACAACAACAATTGATTCCTTGGATCTCTTAGCCGTGTGCGGTGCCCCCCTCCACCATAGTCCACCTCGATAATACTGTAGCGGTGCTTAGGCGAAGCCCTGCGACGATGGAACATCAAGATCGTCACCACGCCGTCGTGCTGACGAAACTCTTCCCCGACACTTTGCTGGATCGAAGTCCGGGGATCGTCATCGAGCTGAACGTGTGCTAGAACTCGGAGGTGCCGTAGTTTCGGTGCTTGATCGGTCGGGCCGTGAAGACGTACGACTACATCAACCGCGTTGTTATAACGCTTTCGCTTTCGGTTATGAGGGTACGTGGACAACACTCTCCCCTCTGTTGCTATGCATCACCATGATCTTGCGTGTGCGTAGATTTTTTTTGAAATTACTACGTTCCCCAACATTACACTCACAGGGTTTGCACTCCTTGCAATCTAAAAGTTGGACAAACACATACAACATACATAAAAACATAATCCATTTAAAGGAAATGCTTACATGAATGACAAAAAAGAACCAAGCACACACACTAGCAAAGAAGTTTTGCTTAGGATAGGATTTGGTTCTTCTCCATTTGGTTCAACATCCTAGGGTGTATGTGTTAGGGTTTTGGTTAAAATGAATTTCATTTATAACTTGACTTAGTTTTGTTTCAATTCAAAATTCGTTTCTAAGATTGAATTTTGGTTTCAAAATGATTCATACTTCAACTTGGTTGTGTATCAAATTGGATTTCATTATGAAATTTGAATTTAGTTTAAATGCAAAATTCAAGTTCGAATTTGAATTGGATTCAAATAGTTCAGGTGGAGTTAGATAGTTCAAAGCTTTAGCTGAATTCATTTTCAATGTTTGATTTGAAATTAAATTTGATTTTGAAATAGTAATCAAACTTCTTTGAATTGTTTTGAATTTGAATTAAACTTGAATTAAGTCTTTAAAGGCTGGGTTCAATTCAATTTAGTTCATAGTTGGTCCATGAATTCATTTCCAAAGCTTTCCATTTAATTTGAATTATTGATATGGTCAATATGTTCAAAAAATGCATTTCCTAAAGTTTAGTTCAAAGTTCTGGAATTAAGGTGCAAACGTTATTATTATTAATTCCATGGTTTGAAAGTTATAAACTATTTAAGTTTGAATTTATTTGAATTAAGATTTCTATTGAAATTTAATTTAATTTAAATTTTAGCTTGTTCGAATAGGAGATGGAGAACGTCGGTGGCGGTGGTGCTCCGGTTCGACGGTTGCGGCGTTAAGCAAAATATGATCCATCCCTTTTTTTCATGGTATTTGTCTCATTCATATCACAAATATTAAAGTACAAGTCATGTAAAGACCGACATGACAAAACTGAAAAGACAACATAACGTCTCTAAGCTTGACATCCACATCCGTTACCTGTCTCCGACACCTCCACAGCAACCGCCGAAGGAAAAAATTATAGATCACTTTCTCACCCGAACTCGACGTGGTTCCATCGCTGATATGCAGCTTTATGGACCTTTAAGGTGGCTCGCCAAACATGAAAGTCCTTGTCGTGTGAACAAATCAGACCGGGGCAAAACTCGGGACACGCCATCTAACCCCAGATCTGGCACCCCCACCACGACTAAGACGCTGAAGGAGGAAAGCATACCTGCCATCCATCAACCACAAATCCAGCACATGTTCCATCTTCCAGATGTGGTCGATGCAGTGCATTCGCTCCTGAACTACCTTCCAAGCTCCGCGCCGACGTTGGAGCAAACGTCATCGCAACGGCGGAGTCAGATGACACATGTGCACCACAAGGATAGGATGTCGCCGCCACCACGACATCCCAACTTTAACAGACTGGTTTCCAAATCCATCACCTACCATAGAGACGATCGCCTCGCCAGAGAAGAATACGAAGCTTCTTTATTCAGCATCGTAGTCGCCGTTGCCGAAGCCAAGAAGTCGAACAATCCAAAAACCTAAACTACTAGGGGCCTAGAACTAAAACTAACACGATCCGCACACGCGGGATCCGGCGACCCCCTCACCACCGACGACCAAGAGTCACCAGCGGAGGGGAGCCGCCGAAAGGGTTGGCTCTCTTGGCTGCGACGGCTAGGGTTGGCAGACTGTAATTAATCAGATCCATCCTTTGATGGACGTATGTCGTGTGGAGGTTTGTTTTTGGTTGTGTACATCTTGAATGTCTTCAAACATCTTGTTGGTGCAGAGACTGGGTGTATCTGTACCCTCTCGATATTAATATATTCTCCTTGTCAAAAAAAAACAGTCGTGTGGAGGTCCGTCCACGTGTACGTATCCTGTGGCGTACCACACGAAAATTCAAAATTTCGAGAACCAGAGCGGGCGGGCGAAAGCAGCCGCCCCCGAGCTGCCAAACTGGTGGGCCCCACATCGTCTGCGCAGTCACACATCCGATACCGCGCTCGCGCTGCCTTCCTCCCCCAATCGCTGGCCGGCCACTTTCCCCGCCTCGCCGAGCCTGTTCGTCCGCTTCCCAGCTCGCCGCGCTCCCCTCCCGGCGGTCAAACCCGAAGCCCACGGGCCGCCGTGGCGGCATCGAGCTCCTCGGAGGATGGGCCCGCCGCCGCGCGACGTGGTGGTGATCAGCTCCGACGAGGACGAAGGCTCCCCGAGGCGGTCTGTCTCGCCCGGCTCCCTCGGATGGGTCGCGTTGCTCCGGGACTCGCCGCCGCCGGTGCCAGTGCCGCGGATGAAGAAGGGCAAGTCCCGCGGCGTTCGCGCCAGAAAGGACAACGACGACGACGACTGCGTGATCCTGGACGGCGACCCTGACGGGCCGGCTGCGGTTGCGGGCGCCAAGGGGAGGAGCGCGGGGGACGGCGCGTCAGACGAGGTGGAGATCGTCGCGGCCAAAGGCGAGGTACAGAACAGATTGGTCTGCTCCCTTCCGTTTCGATCCACGCAATTTTTGTGCATTTCACTGAAGCAGTGCGAACCTTGTTACGCTGCCTGGAGTCCGTGCGTAGAGATGATCAGGCCACCGATTTCATCAGTAATTTCGTTCTGAATCGAGCCGTAGCTCAGAGAGCATATGCTTTAATTTAAGTATTGCACGCTCACTGCTTCAGAACGTAGTTTTCCCGATAGACTTTCATTGTTCAGCCTGTAACATGGAAGTGGTCTGCTGAAGTATCTGTCCATGTTATCCATCCTTACCGTCGATGAGCATCTTCAGTTTTACTGCAGTTTGCCTGTGGACTGTGTTGGCATTCTAAATTTCAGCTACTACATGGCATTCTTCTGCAGATAGCGTGCAGGGATTTCCCTCACCCGCGGCATTTATGTTCTGAATTGCCCTTTAGCACCACTCCTCACCCAAAGCATTGTAAAATGGTAAGTCACAAGCATTGTCACCCCCTGTCCCTGATTCTGTTGGTAATACGATTACAATAGCAGAGTTGACAACAGAGCTTTTGTAATGCGACCTCGTTGCTGTTCTTTTTTACAAATGCAGTGCTACTGTTATGTGTGTGATACTCCAGCTCCATGCAAGCAATGGGGCAAAGGGCTCTTGAATGGTGGTCATTGTCATGCCACCGACAAGGAAACGAAGTGGAAAATACTGAGGCAAGCATTCAAGTGCAACTTTGAGCCGGGCGAGGAGGCCACTGTGTCCGCTGGGAACCTACCCTATGGCTTTGACATCGAGCGCCTTCGCCAGCTCTTCAGGTACGCCCGAACTCTCACGTTCTCATAGGTGAGCCTTCTTAGTTCTCACAGGCGGCTGGATTGATCGTTATACTCATTAATTGTTGAGCATGCAGTTGTAACTTCTTGATAAACCCTGAAATAATTTAAATATGTTTCTTATCAAGACTGATTGCATTGTTTCCTCGCCTTATCTAGGTTATTCATGCAGTGCGCGGTTCTGTTTCGTCGGTGTTCTTTGTATGGGTTTTCTCTATGTTCTAAAACACAGTGTCTTACTTTGCTGATGTGCAGATCATTTACGACAAGGGAACAGGCAAGCGTTGTGGACAGGGGAACTGGTTTTGACATCGAGCGCCTTGGCCAACTCTTCAGGTACGCCCGAACTCTCACGTTCTCATAGGTGAGCCTTCTTAGTTCTCACAGGCGGCTGGATTGATCGTTATACTCATTAATTGTTTAGCATGCAGTTGTAACTTCTTGATAAACCTTGAAATAATTTAAATATGTTTCTTATCAAGACTGGTTGCATTGCTTCCTCGCCTTATCTAGGCTATTCATGCAGTGCGCGGTTCTGTTTCGTCGGTGTTCTTTGTATGGGTTCTCTCTATGTTCTAAAACACAGTGTCTACTTTGCTGATGTGCAGATCATTTACGACAAGGGAACATGCAAGAGCTGTGGACAGGGAAACTGGCTGAGTATGCTGTGCAGAATTTCCATCTGCGTGTGAGTATATTTCGTAAATGATAACTTGATATGAAAAATGTCCTTAATTAAATTTAGAAGGGACTTGTTCTCCTATGATCATGTTTTTGCTGTGGAGCTCATGTGCTCATAGTTAAAGCACTATGGTTGCAGTATGGTTGGAATGTCTTCCCCCAGTTTGCATTTGCATACCTTTCATGTACATGTAATATGTTCCTATGGTAATAGGATGCGGTACATGTTTCTGGTTTGCATACAAAGTTAATCTTTTTCACAACCGTGCTCTTAGTTTCTGATTTAGGGAACACCCTAAATCTGAACACAAGCCACCCTAATTGCCCTCTTCGTTCTTCTAATTTGTTTACTAGGGTTTTCCTTGACCTTTTAGCTGTTATTACTTCTTGAGGTCAGTATTATGTGCAATTTGTGTACCTCGGTTTACCAAGATAATCGGCGCCACAGCTGTTCTGTCGGTTGCCAAGTACTCCCTCCGTTCCTAAATGTAAGTCTCTGTAGAGATTCCACTATAAACCACATACGGATGTATATAGATGCATTTTAAGTTTAGATTCATTCATTTTGCTCCGTATGTAGTTCACCTAATGAAATCCCTACAAAGACTTATATTTAGGAATGGAGGGAGTATATGATGGCAGGCTTCCATGTTCTGAGTTTGAGGTTTGCAGGCTTGGAAGGGACGCAAACTGCGAGTTTGAGTCGCAAGATAGGAATGGACACGGTGAGGGTTTTAGGTGTTGTTTTTTGTAGGTTTCGCTAGGAACATCATCAGTTTTGTTGCCATGTTTCTCTCTCTTTCTAACGTTACCATCCCCATAGCTGACAGAACCTTGCTATACATACGATGAATTTTCGTCCAACACTCAGTACGATTAGAGACAAATCATAGATATCAGTTTGTGGGCCATAGCATCTGCTGTCTGGTCGTACCAGTGTACAATTAAAAAGAATCGTACGTAGAGCAGTTTTGTAGCAGATAATGTCATAATTATTTTACAGATTTATCATGATTTTTTTTCATAAATCCTATGAGATTTCATCAACAGCTGATGCCCAACAAAAATAACCATTAAGTTTGTCATGGAAACATCTCATGATCCTGTAAATGCTTACCATCTTTAGAGATTATATTTCAGGCGTAAAACATGGAACGGAAGGAAGGAACATTACATTTTGCATCAATATTTGGTCTCAGGATCTCTAAACAAAAACTGAACGTACACATCCAGACATGCAATCCTATTCTTCTTCACTAGACAACTTGCTTTGTTGCCCTCCTGCCGCCGCATCTGGCGGCGTCGCGGTCGTCTCATCGTCCCCGGCCTTGTGAATCACCAAGCATGGACCGCCGTCCTGCAGGAACGCCCATATCTGGAGCCGACGAAGCTCCCGTGGTCTCCGAATTTCAGCACCGTGCTGCCGTTAGAGTCCCATCGTGTCAGCTGAGCATCCGTCCGGTCGCCGGCACGGTTGACGTAGACTGGCACGACGAGCCTGCCGAGCTTCTTCCCCCGCGCCCTATGGCACGCCTGCGGTTCCGGCCTCTCCCAGGGATTGGCCAGTTTGGCGGCGCGGCGCTGCTCGTCGGAGAGGAGCGGGAGGAGGCGGCCGGTGGCATCGCCGCGCGGCATCGACAAGCGGCTCTGCTGCGGGTCGAGGTCCGATCGCTGGACGCGCTTCTCGGCGATGAAGTGGAGCGGGTGGTCGGGCTGGAGGCCCAGCTTTTCGCCTATCCAGCCCGGCTCCGCCGGCCCGGGTTGGTGTCCAGCGGCCGGCGGCGGAACGGCGTCAGCGCCAGCGGGCTCAGTAGAGAAGGGCGCCGCCGCGGCGCTGCTTGAGCCGGGCTCCAGCGTGGACGCGGCGTCGTTCGTTGTGACCTCCGTGGATTTGGTTTCACCGTCGCCGCCGGCGGTTTCCGATGCCGATGTCGAGCAATATCTCGCCGTCGTCATTGTCCGGTGCAATGTCGATCGTCGTGGTCTGTAGATTCTGGAGTTGATTCCTCCTGGCGTGGGAAGGAGTATATAGTACCGGAAGGGGTGGATGATGGATGGACATGCATTTGGACTCGAATTAGGATTCGCGTTCAGGTGTCCGTCTCCGGTTCGTGTCCAAATGTTCGTGCGATGATGATGATGCGGTAATCCGAGCTGGAGTAGTAAGCAAACTTCTCGCGGCGAGCGGCGATGATGATGATTAATGAAGCCCAGCCCGGACAGACGTCCTTTACAAGCGACGATGGGCGTCTAGCCCATCAACTGCATTTTCGTTTTTTTTTTCTGAACCTAACTGCCTTTTCATGTCGCTCTAAGACAAAACCTCCTTCTCGCATCGTACACTGAAAAACTGTATTGAAGAAAAAAATAATACTCCTTTCGTTTCTTTTTACTTTGACTAAGTTTGTAGAAAAAAAAATCAAGATTCACAATATAAAATCAATATTGTTAGATGCATCACAAAATTACGTTTCATGCCATATAGCTTTAGTATTGCAGATGTTATTTTTTCTTATAAAATTGATCAAACTTTGCAAAGTCTGACTTTGACAAAATCTTATATGCAGAGTAAAAAGAAACGAAGGGAGTACATGCAATGCAACATGTCGTCGAGAGAATTGATCTTTGAGAGCACCAGCTTTGACCTCCACCGTGACATCAAGGCTACATGCTTGACGACGGGGACATGAGGGAGGGGGAGGGGCGAGAACATCTACAATCAGGCTCCTCAAATGTCATATATATGTCTGAACAAACGGTTCGGTCATCAATAATTCTACAACGAAGTAGTCTTATGATAAACTTTCGAAACTAATTCTCTTGTGAATTTAACAGGGTGGACCCCTTCTTGCTACTTCTCCAATCCTGACTCACCAGGTTTATAATAATACTAAAAAAATACATAGGTGTGGCATTACTTGTTCGGTCAGTGACCAGTCACAAAATTATGATCCAACTAGTCTCCTCAAACAACAAATAGTCGTTTTGGTGGACGACACCCTCGGGTCTCTGTATCCCCACCATTGTTCTCCCTCTGGATCCACAAACTGCATTTAGAGGGTGTTTGTTTTCAGGGACTTATTGGTTTAGGGACTTAAAAAAGTTCCTATAAGTCCCATCTAAATCAAACATGAAGGACTTATAGGGACTTAAAATAGGCATTTGGGACTTATGAAATAAGACTTTCAAGAGGGATTTATAGGGACTTATAGTTGTAATATGGTCTTTTAGTCCACTTAAGTCTCTATAAGACCATATTACAATTATAAGTCCCTATAAGTCTCTATAAGACCATATTACAATTATAAGTCCCTATAAATCCCTCTTTGAGAATCTTATTTCATAAGTCCCAAATGCCCACTTTAAGTCCCTATAAGTCCCTCCTGTTTGGTTTAGATGGGACTTATAGGGACTTTTTTAAGTCCCTGGAAACAAACACCCTCTTAGGACTTATGAACCAAATATGGCCTTATTACACGTTGTATTTTCTAATAGAAGCCATTATCCCTCGGCGTATATGCATGTTGTATATCCTAACGAGGCCCTTTCGCAGCTGGCCACTACTGGGACCGTTTTCCTGTTCGGGGGGCTCATAATATGTTCGATTTTGCTGGTTCGTGACATGCACCACGACTTGCTAGATGAGTTGGTACACCTGTGACGCCCGGGTAATCACGCTACAGTAATCCCCGCTAATGATGCCACGTCACCTCGGTTACCGTGGATAAACTCGCGTTAGTTCAAATCCGTTTCAAAATTCAAATTTAAAAACAAAGTCAAGCAATAAAAATTTTCAGTTATTAAAACTAAAGTGTTCGGGTGGTTCCAAATAATTCATAAGAGATTATGGTGGAGGAACCACACTTTTATAAAATGTTTAAATACTCTAAAATGAATAAAGCAGTAGCAAATACAATTATTTAAGTGCTTTAAAAATAATAAACATTTTTCAAACAAAAAAAAGGAAAAGGCCCCCAGACCACCCTGCCCACCGGCTGGCCTACCAGCCCGCCCACTGCCCACCTGGCAGCCCCACGCCTATAGGCCAAGCGCCCCACCCCAAACCCTAATCCTCATGAACCAGCCCCCACATCGCCTCGTCGTCCGAGGCCGATCTAGATCGGGCCGGGCGCCACCGACCACCTCCCGTCGGCGATCCCCGCCGCTGCCGTTCCCCGGCCCCCCCCGCCGCCTCGGTCCTCCCTTCCTCCACGACGCCTGGGAACTCTCCTCCTCTCCCGAGCTCCCCCACTGAGCCCGGCGATGTGACCATGATCCGGCTCGGCTCGCGCCTCATGGGAACGCCTCCCCGGCCCCTCCCGGCACTGCCCGACCTCCTCGAGCTCACCGGTCTTGACCCCCCCACTGTGAGGCGCCCGACCCCTCCTACCTCTTTCCCACGTCGGCCGGCTCGGCCGTCTTGCGCCCTGGCGCCTCCCCCCCGGCTCCCGGCCCTGGCCCAGCACCAAGGCCTCCCGACCCTCCTCCTCTCCTCTGCCGGATCCGGCCCAGGCCTCGTCTGCCCGGCCACCGTGGCCTCTCCTCCTTCCTTCTGTCGGCGACTCCACGCTGGCGCCGCCCGAGCCGAGCCCAAGGCCCTTCCTCCCCTGTTCGGCCGCTTGCCGCCCAGCCTCTCGATCCCCTTTCTCCTGTGACCTTTCGTGCCGAGCCCATAACCGCCTCCTGTCGCTCCCCCCCGCTGCGCCGCGGCGCGCGCTGTGGCTTGGCCACTCGGCCGCCGGCCGCCTGGCCCGCCTCGTGGTCGCCGCCCGATCAGGCCGGGTCGTGCCTGAATCGGGCAAGACCAGACTCACATGCGCCGCGCCTGCTTGCGCCACGTGCCACTGACAGGGGGCCCCACCCCCAAAAAACGAAAAAAAGGATGTTTTAATAAAACAGAACGAAAAATGAATTAAAAATGAATTAAACTAATTAACTAAATAACTAATTAATTAATTAATTGAGTAATTAATTAATCTAATTAATTCTGGATTAGTTAAACCTAATCATTAGCTAAATTAATTGGGTAATTAATTAAACTAATTAATCCTGGATTAATTAATACTAATCATTAGTTAACTTAATTAACTAAGATTAATTAACCCTGATTAGGTTAATTAGGCTTAGTGAATGACAAGTGGGACCCACCTGGCAGGGTTGACTTAGTCAACCCTGTTGGCTGATGATGTCAGCATGACATCATGCTGATGTCATAAATGCTTTTTCGAAATTATTTAAATAATTAATTAAAATTCCAGAAATTAATAAAACCTTTTATAAATCATATCTTTTAATCCGTAGTCCGGATTAAAATATTTTCAACATGAAAGTTGCTCAGAACGACGAGACGAATTCGAATACGCAGTCCGTTCGTCCACCACACGTCTCTAACCTATCGAACCTGCAAACTTTCTCCTCCGGTTCATCTGTCTGATAGACGTCCGGAGACGGGACAACTTCCCGGATGCTTTCCCCCCCTAAACCTGAACCCTTCTTACCACGATAGGGCACGCCTAGCATCGCTTCTCGACATGACATGCATCGATATGCATCTGTTTACTTTGTATTCATTGTTTCTTCCCCTCTTTTCTCCGTAGAGACTACGAGACCGACGCTGCGGTGGCCGTTCGACTACGGTGTTGGCGACCCTCTCTCTTGCGAGCAACCAGCAAGCCCCCTTTGATCATCCCGATATCGCCCATTCCATTCTCTTATTGCTTGCACTAGATTTTTGCTATCGTTATTGTTGCTCCTATTACGCTGCATAGCCTGTTTATTGTAACCCGCTTTGTTACCTACCGCTTATCCTAAACTGCTTAGTATAGGTTGGTTAGAGACCCATCATGACCCCCACCTTGTCCTTGTTTCCCGCTTCATCATTGAAGACCCGATCAACGGGATCAAGACCAGCCCCGACACCGCACATCACTTCCCTTTGTTGCTCGACACTACTAGGTTACTATCGAGTACCGAGGGTGAAACCTCTACAAAGACCTCCGATATTAACCTGTAGTATAGCTATCCGGTTGTGGTCATCGAGGTGATTTTCCTCCTTAACCACTTCCGACACGACGACTGTCGTGCAACCCTCAAGTGTGGACCTCGAGGGTGAATCCTCTTATGTTCACCTTGACGACTACATTGAGTGGAATACACCGGGGTGATTCCTCGTGTTTTCCCTTGATGTTTGGACTCACGGTTACTTGGACTTTTACCATTGTTACTTGGAAAGACGGGTCGACTTCGAGGGTACCTGCTGCGTTTAATTGCAGTGATGTGGAGACGGGTTGACTGGAGGGTGCCCGCGAGATAATTACGAGGCGTGGCGGGCATTCCTAGCCCTTGCCGCAAGTCCTCGAGACGGGCAACGGGTCACATCTTCGTGAGTCTCGCTTGTTACCGCGTTCCTAATCCACTCACGATTTGGATATTTGATCCGAGGGGCCTCGCCCGATAGCACTAACCATCACGTGGGCTAAGTATGGGCGTTCTGCGTCGATACATCACCGAAGCTTATTAGACGTCATACGGAGCGGCGCCGGATTGGATGGAACGCGCTGTTAGGCTAGGTCTGCTTCCGCCGCCCGCAACGCAGGAGTTCGTGGAGATGGCCCATGACCCCGGGGCATAGGTTTAGTCCGCGTCTTGGCCTCTCTATTAAGCCTAGGTCGGGTTGCGGCGTATTGTTTGGCCGAGGCGGGCATGACCTCGGAAAGTGTGTCCGCCGGAGTTAAGCGAAGCGTGGTGGGTAAGTTGGTGCACCCTCGCAGGGAAGAAAACATCTATCGATAGCCTGTCCTACGTAACGGACACTTGGAGTTGTATCCCGATCGATACAACTAGAATCGGATACTTGAGATGAGACATGGATATGAGCAATGGATTGCGGTGAGTCTCGGATTGTGATGATAATCGGATAGTATGGCTCGGGATTTCTTTTCGCAGGAGTCGAGAAAGGATCTCGCCGAGGTTGATAACACTACTGCTACTTTAAGTTATGTTACTCTACTCCCCTTGTTTGCCGTAAGATGGTGGTTTCAGGAAGATGCTAGTCTTCGATAGGACTAGGCCTTCTCTCTATTCTCGCATTTTGCAGCCAGTTCACATATACGGCCTTACCTTAATAATGTTGCATATGTAGTGTAGCTCCTTGCTTTGTAGTACTTTGGATGAGTACTCACGGTTGCCTTGTTTCCTTTTTCCCTATCTCTACTCGATTGCTGCTATCGCACGATGGAGCCTGGGATCGAGACGCCACCGCCACGACGACTACTACTCCGGAGGCGCCTACTACTACGCGTGCAGCCCGGCGACGACGACCAGAGTGACCTAGGAGGATCCTGCAGGAGGCCTGTCCTCTTCGATCTCAGATCCCAGCTTTGTGCTAGCCATCTTATGGCACCTTGTTTAACTTATGTCGTACTCAGATATTGTTGCTTCCGCTGACTGCCTATGATCGAGCACTTGTATTCGAGCCCTCGAGGCCCCGGCTTGTATTATGATGCTTGTATGACTTATTTTATTTGTAGAGTTGTGTTGTGATATCTTCCGTGAGTTCTTGATCTTGATCGTATACATTTGCGTGCATGATTAGTGTACGATTGAATCGAGGGCGCCACAAGTTGGTATCGAGCCGATCGCTGTAGGAATCCCTTCCAACTCCTTGGCCAAGTCGAGTCTAGACATTGCAAAACTTTTACTAACATGGCTGTGTGTCTTATGGGCACACGCCGCCATTGGGTGGTATTAGGATCTTTTACTCCTCGATCTTTACTCGGGATTCGGACTCTCTTCTATTCGGGTTAAACGATTTTGCTAAAACAAAACTAACTTTAGGTTCTCGCAAGTACTTCTCCTGAGAGCCCTCACTTCAGATGATAAATCGCTAATCAAGATTCCAAAGATACTCTCTGATGTTCTCTCGAGACCTTGTGCCCATCACTTTTGCTATTTCTGATCGCCGATAAATCCGTAAGGATAACTACTTACGCTGGCCATTCATACGATCATCCCCCATTGATCTTGTTATTACAAGATACCCCGAAGTTTTCTCTATTGTTCCGAGAATACTTTGTGCCTACTGCCTAGCAGTTCTTTGCCACATGAATACCCCTTCAAATGAACCCTCGCACTCGTCGAGTATCCGCTCAACCCCAGTTGTTCATGTATTTCGCAAAATTCTTCAAATTACTATTCGATCTTCCGAAAATCCTCTGGAGCCTTTGGCTCTTGAAATCCTTGCTTGCTTGCATTATGGTTAATCCCATAAGTCTCGTAGTCATATTGACCTTCCTTGTCATTATCATTTTGGGTCGGTTGACTCAATATGTTTGCGAATACCCGCAATCATCATTGATCCTTATAAATTACCTTTCCGCTGAGCTGCCATTCTTTTAACTCGAATTGGTTCTCACCAATCCAATTGTCGTTGATTGTACCCTAAGGCTGTTCAACTTACCCATCCCTAATCGAGCATTGCTTCGATCCCTTGATTTGGGAATCATAATTCCTTTGCATTTGACAATTGAGTTAGTCATTGTTTCTATAATTTGATCTCCTTGCATTCTTCTTCCTCTAGTTATAATCGATGCTCACGTCGGACCCTTATGGACCATCAGGTCCATTATTGGATTTCACCCACAAGATCCTTCATATTCAATAACTTTGTGAGACCTTCCCCGATACATAATGCCTTTGGTAAATTGCATCCTCTCGCTTTGTCAACCATGCTCTACCTCCGAGCTTGTGTTATTTACTCTTGAAACTTGTGGTATATGTTTCTAAGAAGCCCCTATGGGTTGAACATATGCCTTCGCTAAACCGTGTGAACCCGAAAGTTTTCACTTAATGTTACTCTTCCGGTGCTTCGCCAGATATAATCTCAACCCCGCAACTTCCTCGAACGTGAGAAGTGAATGAAAGGTTTTGCATTGGAGAAGTGGGAGTCGACCTTGAACTTGTGTTCATGCCCATGGACACGAGGTATATCTTATCATTAAAGCTTCTCTTAAATGAATTATCCTTTCGGTATAAGTTCATCTTATATCTAGGATCTGGCCTTTTGCAATCGTTGTTCGACCATGATTGTTCTTCTTTGATCTCATTTCTCGGACAAGTTAAAACAATTGTCTTCTATGGATCAATACACCAGTCCAACCTTTACTTTGATCTTGTGTCGAGTATTACCTCTCGTATCTCGAGATTATCATGGAACTACATAACTTTTTATGAGTTCTTCATCAAGTGCTACCTTCCCATCGATTCCAATTTTTTCGCGGGCTCGAGTTGTTGAACACTCAAAGACCCGATAATCGAACCGAGTCCGCTCTACGGTTCAACAACTCTACAAGAAGCTTCTATAAGTACGAGTTTGTACCCGATCACGCCGTGCTCAGCCTGTTTGGCTATACCATTGTCGTGATCGCCAACAAATCGAGCTCATCCAGATATCAATTGAATTCATGATGAGGAATACCATCCTTGCCCTCGATGAATTGTATTATCATCGACCACCTTATTGCCTTCCCGCCAACACAAACTTGTTCGTGTTTCGTTTTATACCTTGAGTTCCTTGCTACCCGGCAATCATTCTTCTTTACCTTGGAGTAATTACCATCCTTTATGTCGTGGATGTTCGAGGTTTTTCCACCTCTTGAGAATTCTTGTCATAGAAATACTTCTCTGAATCACCATTCTGACATTGGTCGTGCAACCCAACCCATCGGGCGCACCTTTCAACCAATGTTTACTTGTGTATGTTTTCCTCGAGCATACTTCCTTATATCATTTGTTCGACAAATGTTATCTCCTGTTCACTTAATTGTGGAAATCCATCTTTTGGGAATCTCGGTAAATTACCGCTGAGTTCACCGAGACACCTCCTTGCCCTCTCCTTGGGTTAATGATGGACTCTTGTTAACGGAAATCACTTCATAGTTCCTTCCCACCGAGAATCTTACATTGTCATCTCACAATTTATGTTGCACCTTTCTTCTCGGTATCCTAAGTCCGAGGTATCCCGACAAAGAATCGGATCTGAATCTCGGTCGATATGATGGTTGGGACAACTTCTAAGAGTTATGATGTTGATCCTTTGATGAACCGGTAGTATGATGTCATGCCTAGCACTTCCGGTGGAGGACCTATCATTATAGATTCCTTTCAGCAGGTTTATCCTTTCATCCATGAGGGAATTGTAATACTGTTTCAACCAGTTATTCCTGATGAATCCTTCGTGATTCCAAGTCTGATCTTCACCTGAAGACCATGTCAATGCTATCTCGAAACATGTCTGTGATGCTTTGATTTTCAACAAGAACATTCGAAGCCCAATGCTAAATGTTTCTTGCTCAATTATCCGAACACCGTTGTATGGGTAATGTCATGAAATTTCTCCCCCCTTACCTAAAGGGTTTTCTACATTATATACTATCGTGGATATCTTGCTCTGCTTATCCTTGGTAAGGATATATCCCTGAAATATGTGTTTAAACACATTTTCCTCTCCATTGTTCTGTTTAATATGATAATCATATTTACTTTCCATGGGATTTTTGAACCTTTCTTGTGGCCTATATAATCTAAGCAGTGATCATCCCCTGCTTAGGTAAGCACCTCGTTGTACCACTCAATAATTAAAACCTATTACTCTTGTTGATGACATTCCGGTAACCACCGACGGACGAGAACCTTGCCTGTTGGTCCGCCTCGTTCAACGAGCAGGAAAATGGTTCTCTTCGTCCCTCGCCCTTGGTACCTATGTTGTTGCCGACATGACCCTCAGACTCTCCTGACATGCCTTGCTTACATGATCGTGCAAGATGTCCCCGACCTTCCTATTTTTAACCACATGGTGGGCCCATAACCCACAGCTTGCACAGATCGAAACCCGACTCTCCAGACACCCTGCTGCGAAGTTATTCCCCACGCTTGCCCTTGTATGTAATTCAGGCCACTTGCCCGTTGATCAATCCTAGTATCAAAGAGATACTTAATCTCGCTACTCGAACCCCTTTCTCACTCGTTCGGGCTTCGAGCAACTATCTATCCGCTTGGAGCCTATTATGGTACCTTCGTACCTTACTCTCGAGGTATTTCTTATGTTCAACTCGAGAGATAATCTTATACTAATGCATGGGTTAACCCCCAGATTGTTTTCCCTTAAAAGCTTTGTGTCGTAGTAAGCTGCCCCTTATCGTTCGTGAGTACGATGGAGTTCCCGAAGAAATGGTGACAAGTTTATCATGATGCATCGAAATAAAGGATTGAAGACATCGACGAAAGGGTTAACTTCTTGAAAAGATCCGTTAGATTATCATAACTGCATCTTTCCCCTTGTTCCCTCTTAAATCTCGGACGAGATTTCTTGTAGTGGAGGAGAATTGTGACGCCCGGTAATCACGCTACAAGAATCCCGCTAATGATGCCACGCCACCCGGTTACCGTGGATAAACTCGCTAGTTCAAATCTGCTTCAAAATTCAAATTCAAAAACAAAGTCAAGCAATAAAAATTTTCAGTTATTAAAACTAAAGTGTTCGGGTGGTTCCAAATAATTCATAAGAGATTATGGTGGAGGAACCACACTTTTATAAAATGTTTAAATACTCTAAAATGAATAAAGCAGTAGCAAATACAATTATTTAAGTGCTTTAAAAATAATAAACATTTTTTCAAACAAAAAAAAAAAGGAAAAGGCCCCCCCCTGGGCCACCCGGCCCAGCCGGCGGCCTACCAGGCCGGCCCACCGGCCCAGCCGGCAGCCCCCTGGCCTATAGGCCAAGCGCCCCCCACCCCAAACCCTAATCCTCGCCGAACCAGCCCCCACATCGCCCCCCCTCGTCCCGACCCGATCTAGATCGGGTAGGCGCCACCGACCACCTCCCTCCCGGCGATCCCCCCGCCGCCGTTCCCCCGCCCCCCCCCCCGCCGCCTCGGTCCTCCCTTCCTCCACGACGCCTCGAACTCTCCTCCTCCCGAGCTCCCCACCGAGCCCGGCGATCATGACCGAGGTCCGCTCGCCTCGCCGCCTCGCCGAACGCCTCCCGCCCCCCCCCGGCCTGCCCGACCTCCTCGAGCTCACGGTCTTGACCACCCCCACTTTGTGAGGCGCCCAGACCCCCTCCTCCTTCTTCCCCCCGTGGCGACCGGCTCGGCCGTGCCAGGCCAGAACGGCGCCCACCCTCCGGTCCCCTCCGGCTCCCGGCCCGGCCGCCACAGACCTGCCCCCCCCGACCCCCTCCTCCTCTCCCCCCGGATCCGGCCCAGTGGCCTCGTGGCCGGCCGCCCGGCCACCGTGGCGCCTCTCCTCCTTCCTTCCCGTCGGCGACCCACGCCTGGCGCCGCCCGAGCCCTCAAGGCCCTTCCTCCCTGTTCGGCCGCTTGCCGCCGCCTCTCGATCCCCCCTTTCTCCATGAGGACGCTCGCCCGCCGAGCCTCAGAACCGCCTCCTGCCCCCCCTCGGCGGCTGGCGTGGCCGCCGGCTGGGCGCTGGCAGTGGCCACTGGCCACCGCCGCCCGCCCGGTCCGCCTCGTGGTCGCGCCCCGATCAGGCCGGGTCAGGTGCCGATCGGCAAAGACTAAGACTCACCATGGCGCCGCGCCTGCTTGCGCCACGTGCACATCGACGAGGCCCCACCCCAAAAAAGCGAAAAAAAGGATGTTTTAATAAAACGAGCTAAAAATGAATTAAAATGAATTAAAATGAATTAAACTAATTAACTAAATAACTAATTAATTAATTAATTGAGTAATTAATTAATCTAATTAATTCTCGATTAGTTAAACCTAATCATTAGCTAAATTAATTGGGTAATTAATTAAACTAATTAATCTCGGATTAATTAATACTAATCATTAGTTAACTTAATTAATTAAGATTAATTAACCTGATTAGGTTAATTAGGCTTAGTGAATGACAAGTGGGACCCACTGGCAGGTTGACTTAGTCAACCTGTTGGTCGATGATGTCGAAGATGACATCATGCCGATGTCATAAATGCTTTTTCAAATTATTTAAATAATTAATTAAAATTCCGTAAATTAATAAAACCTTTTATAAATCATATCTTTTAACCGTAGTCCGATTAAAATATTTTCAACATGAAAGTTGCTCGTAACGACGAGACGAATTCAATACGCAATTGCTCGTCCACCACACGCCTCTAACCTATCGAACTCAAACTTTCTCCTCCGGTTCATCGTCTCGACAGACGTCCGGAGACGGACAACTTCCGGATGCTTTCCCCTAAACTGAACCCTTCTTACCACGATAGGGCACGCCTAGCATCGCTTCGACATGACATGCATCGATATGCATCTGCTTACTTTGTATTCATTGTTTCTTCCCCTCTTTTCCCAGAGACTACGAGACCGACGCAGCTGCGGTGGCAGTTCGACCACGGTGTTGATAACCCTCTCTCTTGCCGAGCAACCGTGCAAGCCCCCTTTGATCATCCCGATATCGCCCATTCCATTCTCTTATTGCTTGCACTAGATTTTTGCTATCGTTATTGTTGCTCCTATTGCTGTATAGCCCGCTTATTGTAAACCGCTTTGTTACCTACCGCTTATCCTAAATCGCTTAGTATAGGTTGGTTAGAGACCCATCGCTGACCCCCACCTTGTCCTTGTTTCCGCTTCATCATTGAAGACCCGATCAACGGATCAAGACCAGCCCCGACACCGCACATCACTTCCCTTTGTTGCTCGACACTACTAGGTTACTATCGAGTACCGAGGGTGAAACCTCTACTGACACCTCCGATATTAACCCAGTAGTATAGCTATCCGGTTGTGGTCATCGAGGGTGATTTTCCTCCTTAACCACTTCCGATACGACTGTCGTGCAACCCTCAAGTGTGGACCTCGAGGGTGAATCCTCTTATGTTCACCTTGACGATTACATTGAGTGGAATACACCGGGTGATTCCTCGTGTTTTCCCTTGATGTTTGGACTCACGGTTACTTGGACTTTTACCCATTACTTGAAAGACGGGTCGACCTTCGAGGGGTACCAGCGCT
Source organism: Aegilops longissima (assembly GCA_021605205.1). Classification (NCBI taxonomy): domain Eukaryota; kingdom Viridiplantae; phylum Streptophyta; class Magnoliopsida; order Poales; family Poaceae; genus Aegilops; species Aegilops longissima. The sequence goes on from CM038680.1 coordinate 495,053,992, forward strand.
TAATTGCAGTGATGTGGAGACGGGTTGACCGGAGGGTGCCCGCGAGATAATTACGAGGCGTGGCGGGCATTCCTAGCCCTTGCCGCAAGTCCTCGAGACGGGCAACGGGTCACATCTTTCGTGAGTCTCGCTTGTTACGCGTTCCTAATCCACTACGATTTGGATATTTGATCCGAGGGGCCTCGCCCGATAGCACTAACCATCACGTGGGCTAAGTATGGGCGTTTGCGTCAGATACATCAGCCGGCTTATTAGACGTCATTACGGAGCGCGCGCGCCGGATTGACTGGAACGCTGTTAGGCTAGGTCTGCTTCCGCCGCCTCGCAACGTCGCAGGAGTTCCTGTGGAGATGGCCCATGACCCCGGGGCATAGGTTTAGTCCGCGTCTGGCCTCTCTATTAAGCCTAGGTCGGGTTGCGGCGTATTGTTTGGCCGAGGCCGGGCATGACCCTGGAAAGTGTGTCCGGCCGGAGTTAAGCGAGCGTGGTGGGTAAGTTGGTGCACCCCTGCAGGGAAGAAAACATCTATCGATAGCCTGTCCTACTGTAACGGACACTTGGAGTTGTATCCCGATCGATACAACTAGAACTGGATACTTGAGATGAGACATGGATATGAGCAATGGATTGCGGTGAGTACTGGATTGTGATGATAACTGGATAGTATGGCTCTGGGATTTCTTTCTCGCAGGGAGTCGAGAAAGGATCTCCGCCGAGGTTGATAACACTCTGCTACTTTAAGTTATGTTACTCTACTCCCCTTGTTTGCCGCGAAGATGGTGGTTTCCGGAAGATGCTAGTCTTCGATAGGACTAGGCCTTTCTCTATTCTCGCATTTCAGAGCCAGTTCACATATCGACCTTACCTTGATAATGTTGCATATGTAGTGTAGCTCCTTGCTTGCAGTACTTTGGATGAGTACTCACGGTTGCCTTGTTTCCTTTTTCCCTATCTCTACTCGATTGCTGCTATCGACGATGGAGCCCAGATCGAGCACGCCACCGCCACGACGACTACTACTCGGAGGCGCCTACTACTACGTGCAGCCCGCCGACGACGACTGGGAGTGACCTAGGAGGATCCTGTGCAGGAGGCCTGTCCTCTTCGATCTGTATCCCAGTTTGTGCTAGCCATCTTATGGCACCTTGTTTAACTTATGTCCGTACTCAGATATTGTTGCTTCCGCTGACTCGCCTATGATCGAGCACTTGTATTCGAGCCCTCGAGGCCCCTGGCTTGTATTATGATGCTTGTATGACTTATTTTATTTGTAGAGTTGTGTTGTGATATCTTCCCGTGAGTTCTTGATCTTGATCGTACACATTTGCGTGCATGATTAGTGTACGATTGAATCGAGGGCGTCACAACACCACAAGAAATATTGGTCACGCACGATGAGTTAGTTGCACCACGACTTGTTTAACAGAAGCGAACACTATCTATATCTATATCTATATCTATATCAATATAAAAAGACCCAGTGAGGCAGATCCAACAGATCTCGGCCATCCATTAGCATTAATCCGACAGTCCTTATTGTCCTAATGGTGAGCAACTAAACACGTTTAGCACTAAACATGTTTACTGCTAATCAATCCTCTCTCCCTGATTCCTTCCTTACTTACATTCACAAGAAAGGAAACTGCCACAACGAACCGCCCCACGATATATGTAAGGAAGGTAATCGGGGTGATTCTCCGTAGGATTAGTGTAATTTTCAAACCATTTGTAGGAAGAGATGGACCTGCCGCTGATGGTGTTTACACAAACAATTTCTTTTGATGCTACTTTTGTAAAGAAAATTCAGGTGTCTTCAAGCCAAATTAAGATTACACGTGCGGTGCACGTGCGCATTTACTAGTTATTTATAATTAAACAATACTGTTCAAATTATGACAATTAAGTATACTTAGGAAACCATGGAAAATCATCGTAAGCAGTCAGAATCAAAGTCTAACCCTGTATTAAGCACCTGAGCCACACGCAGGATATGAGAGGCACATATTCAGTTGTACCCAATTAGAATATAATTAGTTCAAATTATGCTAATTACTAATTAATTTTCGTTTAGCCATTGATTGATGGTTAAAACTTAAAAGTCAAGATAACAATGGAAAAACAACGTAAGTAGCCAGATTCTAATTTTAACCCGGCGTCAGTACATATATTCAGTACCTAGCTAGAATATATTAATTAGAACGGGCTACGGCAAGGTTATTGAAGCTATTGACAAACGTAGACGCACTTTTTTTTGGCCCAACGATGAAACTTGCTCTGGGGCTAAATGCTTGGTTGCTTGGGATAAAGTATGCACCCCTAGAGATGCAGGTGGTTTGGGTGTTAAAAACCTTCGGGCACAAAATTTTTGTTTACTGCTGAAATTTTATTTTTACACTCCACCTCCCTTCCTTGGAAGGATTGGGTTCTGCATCACTTACCTCTCCACATTGGCTTTGGCAAGAATAGCTTCTTTCTTGCTAAGACTATTTTCAAACACCTTCAGAGCTTTAGAGAGATTTCCTAGTGCACTGTTGGAGATGGCTGCTCCACCTTCTTCTGGTTAGATCGATGGCTAAAGCCAGAACCTCTGGCTACAGTCTACCCAGCCCTTTTTTCCCACCATACAAAACAAAACGCCTTGGTAGTTAAATTATGCAGGAAGGGATCGATCTTGCTCTTCGTAATCGGCTAACCACTATTGCGATTGCAGAACTTGCTTCTTTAAACTCTTTGTTGCAGGATTGCGCTCTCTCGCAGGTACCGGACACTCGTCGCCTGCTCAACGGGTCCGCCTTCTCGACCCGGGGTGCGTATGCGGCTCTCTCGGATGATCTCTCCGACCCCATGCTCGCCGCCATCTGGGACTCAAAAGTGCCCAAAAAGGTTATGATCTTCGGATGGCTCTTCTACCTCGACCGACTCAACACCCGGAAGAACTTGCATAAAAAAACATCCTGGATACAGAAGCTTGTCCAAGATGTTCTCACCAGGTTGAAGATCGTGAGCACTTGTTCTTTACTTGCCCGGCTGCTCGGGCCATTTGGCAGGCTATCTCCATTCGCCCATGCTTCACACCTGTTTGTAACCTCTTCTCTACGAGGTTACCAACTGCATTGCCAACTTCAGTACGCTCCTTCGTGCTCCTAATCGTCCTCTGAAAGATCTGGGACGCTAGGAACAAAAAAGTCTTCCAAGGACTCGACCTTCCTACTGCTGATTCCATTAGAGCTATTATTGAAGACATAACTATATGGGCTCCTCGGCTAAAAACCGAGAGCCTAAAGGAACACGCCGGGCTGTGGCATGACTTCCTCTTCTCACGAAACATGTGAGCTCTGTACTCTTCTGCTATGTTTGAAATATATTCAGGTGGGGAGCCTTTCCCCCCCGGTGACCATTTCAAAAAAAAAAAAAAAAAACTCTGTTACTCAGGGTTAAAAAAGGATCACTTAACTATCAGCATCACCTGTACAAGACCCAGCACATATCCTCCATCGGATTCCTGCATCACCGTAACTAAGAAATCCCGCGACTGACTTTTGAATGTTTTTCACCGGCACGACGCGGTAGGTTAGCTGATCATTCACTGAGATAGTTATTGGGTGCAGGCCACTGACCACCTCCCTAACCATGTACTCCCTCCGTCCCGAATTAAGTGACGTGAAGGGAGAGCTAAGCTAGTACTCCCTCTGTCCCATAATGTAAGACGTTTTTTGATACTATACTAGTATCAAAAAATGTCTTACATTATGGAACGGAGGGAGTACAATTTTGTGTACAACTGGCGTCAATTAAATCGGGACAGAGGTATTATTATACAGCACGTCCCGTTTGTATAACAACGCCAGGACTGTTTGTAATGCCAGTGTGGGCAGCAGCTCGGGAATCGCAAGACCGATATGGCCGGACGAGATACCGACCTCACAGGTGCTCGTCCGCTGAAAATCCGCTCTGCCTCAAACATGCCTTATACGTCTGGGCCGACCGGCACCCCCCCCCCCCCCATATTTAGCCATGTATAGGACAGATATGAGAAGGCTCGGTCGCGTCCGACGTGTTCACCATGTTGGACTGAAGGGAAGGACCCATGGGGACACACGCCAAAACACATCATGCCGCCGCTCCAGCGTGCAGTTCGAGGGGCCAAATCCGGCTATTTAAGCTAGATGACGAGCCTCAACCCTTGCCACTCCAATTTCCACCCTCTCCCTCCCATCTGCGTTGCCACTCCGAGCTTGTCGTCGACTCCAATCCACTCTAGTCTCTTCATCTGCTGGAAGCGATGGTCCGCTAGCGGATCACTGCCTATAAAATGCTCACTCCGCATCACCGGTCGGAGATCCTAGCAGAGATCCAGGAATGGCACGCCGCTGGTATCGCCACCGGCTTGCCTCTGAACTTTTTGGAGCAGGACGAGACGGTGCATGACGAGCCGGAGCAGCACGCGCCGGAGCAGGGGCGCCGAACACGGAGATGGAGGACGCAGAGACTGAGGGCGGCGAGGCATATTCGACGCCCCCTGAGTTCGGATTCACCATGGATGTCGTGCTAGAAGAATTTGAGGAGGTGGTAGAGCAGGAGATCATCCTTGACTCCATCCAGTCAGAGCTCGAGGCGGAGGCAAATTGCCGCTACCTCTATGAACAAAGCGTGACGAACTCTTTGTGAGACGATGAGCCGGAGCTATGGCATGCGTCCAACGACCAGAAAGCCGGTCTATCCGCGACACGAAGGTTGTGGACATCTCCGAAGATAAGTAGAACTAGGGTAGTTTTATCTATGTACTAGGAGATCATCCTTGACTCCATCCAGTCAGAGCTTGAGATGGAGGCAAATTGCCGCTACCTCTGCAAACAAAGCGTGACGAACTCTTTAGGGATGTGGAGTCAGACGAGGAGCCGGAGCTATGGCCCGCGTCCAACGACCAGAAGGCTGGTCTATCCGGCAGTGGCGACACGAAGGTCGTGGAGTAGTATGCAGTACCTAGCGTTGCATGATGTAGTATAAAAAAGACGGGATTTAAGATTTGTGGTTGCAGCGGACCAAAATTGAAAGATGGTAGTGCCTTCTTCATGGACAAGCCCGAACCCATCCGCGGACATACGTGACATCTGCGGACCTAAGTGGAGTCACTTTTGAGGTATGCGGATGCTCTGGTGCACGGCGGCGTCTCAGGTTGGTGGGATGCGCTGAGCTGGCATGGAAGGAGATTACGGCTGAAGGTCGAAGCTCTCTTCAGAGAAGTGCGACGAACGTGCACCGATGGAGACGACTTGTCATGTATCCATGGCGACAAAAAGGCGATTTTCGCACGTGTTAATGTGTTATCCAGGCAGCGGAGTTGATTTTTCTTGGTAGTACAAGGGCCGAGATACAACCTGGTAGTTCTGCCCGTTCGCGTCTCTTATCACGCGGACTTGTCGCTGCCTCCTGGCGCACCCCGACCACGGCACCGGCGACCGGCGTGCGGCGCGGAGCCTGCCCACGTACATACGCTTTGTTCGCCGCGCCGTCGAGCGTTGATCGTGCCGGCGGTCACCGGGTCAAACAAATCGAGCTACAGACGACCTTCGATCGGCGGCGACATATATAACATGATCCGCGCAGACACTCAGGGTCATTGCCAACTCCACGCACCATCGTCTCGGTAATTAGACGCTGCTTCCAAATATAATCCTCCGGCGAGCGGCGGCCAAGTTCACGGCCATGGCTTCTTCTTCTTCTTCTTCTCCGAGGACGATGAGAGCCGTGCAGTACGACAGGTACGGCGGAGGAGCCGAAGGCCTCAAGGTACGTACGCCGGTACACGGCACGAATCGACTTGATGTACAGACACTCACTTGACTGATTCACCGGTGCACTTTCAGCATGTGGAGGTGCCGATCCCGTCGCCCAAGAAAGGCGAGCTGCTGCTCAGGATGGAGGCGGCCAGCATCAACCGGGTGGACTGGAAGTTCCAGAACGGCAAGGCGCGGCCCTTCCTGCCCGGCAAGTTCCCCTTCACCCCCGTCTGCGAGCTCGCCGGCGAAGTCGTGGAGACGGGCGCCGGAGTGAGCGGCTTCAGCCAGGGCGACAAGGTCATCGCCGTCAACTTCCCGGTACGTAAGAATTAATACATCAGCTGCAGCTGTCATGTGTAATTTGCTACCGTGGCCTGACGTGCGTGCGGTGGTGTTGTGTTTGTTTTCCAGGGCGGCGGCGGGCTGGCCGAGTATGCGGTGGTGCCGGCGTCGCAGGCAGCGCTGAGGCCGCCAGAGGTGTCGGCCGTGGAGGGCGCCTGCCTGCCGATCGCGGCGTTCACGGCGCTGGCCGCGCTCAGGGCGGCCGGGGTCGGCCTCGACGCCGGCGACGGCCGTCCCAAGAACGTGCTGGTGACCGCGGCCTCGGGCGGCGTCGGCACCTTCGCCGTGCAGCTGGCGAGCCTCGCGGGCCACCACCACGTCACGGCGACCTGCGGCGCGCGCAACCTGGACCTCGTGCGGAGCCTGGGGGCCGACGAGGCGCTGGACTATGGCACCCCGGAGGGCGCCGCGCTGCGCGGGCCGTCCGGCCGGAAGCACGACGCGGTGGTGCACTGCGGGGAGGGGTTCCCGTGGTCGGCCTTCAAGCCGGCGCTGGCCGACGCCGGCGGCGTGGTGGTGGACCTCACCCCGCGCCTCGCGTCCGTCGCCGTCGCGGTGCTCCATTGGGTGCTCTTCTCCAGGAAGAAGCTGGTGCCGCTGATCGCGTCTGCCAAGGAGGAGGACATGGAGGCGCTGCTGGGCATGGTGAGTCAGGGGAAGCTCCGGGCGGTGATCGACTCGCGGTACCCGCTGAGCAGGGCGCACGAGGGCTGGGCCAAGAGCATGAGCGGCCACGCCACCGGCAAGGTCGTCGTCGACATGGGCGTCGCCGATGACACAGAGTGATGATGCTAGTACTACTACAATACGTAAATTCAAAGTAAATAGTTGCAGTGATACCGATTGCCGAAGAAGCTAGAGCTGCTCCCATCTGTCCAAGAATGTAAAGAAGCCCATTGCGATACATCATGTGATTAATGACGTCCTGATAATCTTCAACAGGTTGAAGTTTCTACGGATTTGCTATTTCTCATGTGCCTGAAATTCCTTCTCGTGTTAGTCACTTTCTTTTCTTCTTCATTCCTTCCTTATTCTTCCTTCCCTCTTGGTCGGACCTCGCAGGAGAAGCTCGCCAATGAAGAACTAGCCCCACCATCTATATTAGGGTGAAGACGTGAAGTAATGGCCTCATTATCTATCTTAGGGATGGGAGGAGGGGTGTGGGGATCGCCGGAGGTTTTCATAGGTCATGTCGGGCTTAGAGGGATGGCCGGGGCGGTGGCTAGCAACAACGGTGAGGGAGGTTGAGGGGAAGGCGGGGCGCAGCAGCGCCTGCCGGCCATAGGTGGTGCAGGCTGGCGGTTAGGGTGGGGTATGCTGCGGGATCGGGAGGAGGAAGAAGGAAGGGAGGAAGACGATGAACAGTCTCGATCGATTTTGGACCATTGGATCGAAATCTGACAATTCATATAAAAATGACTATTTTTTCGGGCACCTGACAAATAAAAGCCTCCCAAGTTTGCTTTTGGATGTGGTGCTTGGCATTTGCTTGCTCCTTATATCCATGTTCATTTATTCGTTGCCACTTAAGTTCTGTTAGTAAAAAGTTCCTTGGCACATCCTATGTTGCTACTTTTTATTCAAAGTAATGCCTTATATAATTTTTGAAATGGAGGTAATTTTTTTCCACATTCATTGATTAAGAAGAAGAGGGTTGGTCTGTTAATTAACGGAAAAAGGTTAAAACCATCACAGTCCACCGAGTGGTGTACACAAAATGCCTCACATGCGCACACGCGCGCGCACACACACGCACTATTGTGAAGAAAGCTTCATCGAGGTAGCAGATAGACGTTATCGTCATCACTTCTCTCCAAGCACATGGTATTGTCATCACTTCTCGCCAAGCACATGGTATCGTCATCTCAACTATCCGAGCAAGCGAGGTTGACTTCATTGCACACAAGCATGAGCCTAGCTCGCACCATAGAGGCCATGTGAAGCCACATAAAGATCCATGCCAATCACTCAGCCACCCGGGGACATCACAATTTCTATTTTTTTGAGATAGTCACAACTTCTATTTCGATGGAGAGCAAGGTATCTTCCTCCTCCTCTCTCTCTAGCATTTTCTCGAACACCTCATGTGCATGAGAGGGAGGTAGGGGAGCTCCGCTGCCGACTGACCTGGCTCCATGGCTCGTTGGTTCGTTTGCATAAAACGGAGTTGACTTTGCCGCCATGTCATCCCTGACAAGTGGGTCCTGCATGTCAAAGACGCGGTCATCAAACTCACCTGGTAGTTTTTTTGCCACAAAATTAGGCAAATGTGGTAATTTTCTGCCACGGTTAACAATGTGGTAGTTTTGTGTGTTCCAGTGACACATAAACCCCAATAGCTTAAAAAAAAGGGACATAAACCCCAATTGTGGTATTTTTTTTTGTTAAATACTCACCTCTGCAGCATAGAAATAGAATCATCAGAGAAGAAACAGCTTTGCCTCGTGCCGATGAAACAACATAGATACTTCCTGACCGACATGTTTCTATCATTCAACCAAACAAGGGAGATAAAATTGAGAACCCTGCTGGCACGAAACAAAAATCGACGCTGAAGAACACGCAGCGCTAAATCGCGCTAGTGCTCCCCGTAAGCCAGCAGAAAACAAAACAGGCAGCTGAATCGAATCGCACAGGATCGGAGGACAGGCCAGTTGCGAACAAAAAGATTGGAGAAGCTAGCTGGTTGACTCGCGATACACTGCAACAGGAACAGGATCGAAGCCACCCAATTTGGAGCACGAAGCCACACCAAATCAAGACATGGTGATGATTGGAGCGCGCGTGCGTGCATGCCCAAGTGCAGAGTACTAGAGATTCAGGACCTTGGGTGATGCCGATGGCAGGACCCGGTGGTCTGTGTGCGCTGCGTCCAGACCAAGGAAAGGAAAGCGAGGCGGGCACCGTCCGACGATGTACTCATCGCTGAATATTCATCTCAATTCTCAAGCACACAAACCGTAATCGACCGGTGAATATGCATCTCAATTCTCAAGCACATAGTACTGTATAGAAGAGCAGGTGCGTATTGTCTCTGTCTGACATAATTCTCAAGGAATTTATGATGCAGAGATCCCCCGATGGACTAAATTTACAGCTAACGGGTATGAAATAGTACTAGGATTTACAAGTAACAACTAACAACAGATGATGACTAAGACTAACACGATCCAGCGGAAGCATTCCATGACTAGGAGCTTCAACTGCAACTGCAAGCATTAGGACGACTCAATGCAAGTAGAGTATTCCATGGCGTTCAACTGGAAGCGGGCGAGCTCCTCACTGACCGTCCACCAGGATGACGGGGGCTGCGAGGTAGTCGTCGAGGTCCATCATCGCGCCGATGACGCTAGCTTTTGCGGATTGCCACGGGGGAGGCGGCTTGGTTTAGGGAGAGGTGGGCGATGAGGGCGAACCCGTTGGCGAACCCGCGGCTCCGCAGCTCGTGGTCCACGCCGTAGGAGAGGACGTCGATGACGCGGGCGCAGCGGGCGGCGTTCTCGGCCGCGCGCCGATAGTACGGGCGATGTCGGAGGTTCGGAAGGTGGTAGACGCGCAGACGACCAAGGTACCAGGCAATGGCGCCGAGGAAGCGGACCTGGCGATAGTTGAGGACGTCCCATCAGTGGAGCTGGCGGGCGTCGCGTAGGAGCACGGCTAGCTCTGCGACGTCCACGAGCGAGCCGACGCTGCGGACGACGACGACGAGCGGCCCGCCCGCATCGAACAGGTCGCGCGCCTCCTCCAGCGAGCGGATGTGGATGGGGATGGGGGCGCCCGCCATGGCTCGGACCTCGGACTCAACGTACGCTCGGTGGAACTGGGGAGGAAGGGCTCTGTATTCTCTCTTGGCGGTTGGCGGTGGAGTTGGGGATTGGGGTGGGGAATGCCGGTGCGGGATGCCGGTGGCAGGGAAGGTGGGTTTATATGGGCAGCAGGGCAGCCGGCGCTGAGGAAGCATGCGGCATGCCCAGCGCGGCGCGGTTCAACTTTGCAAAGGGAGGAAGAAATGTGCGGTTTGGTGGCCCCACATGTAAGCCTCGTTGATCATTTGGTCTTCGTCTAGCGGCCCTCAATCCCCACCGCCCCGCCCCCGCCGCGCCGCCGCGCCGTAGCCTAGCTCGACTGACGAGAAGCCCCGCCGTGCGCCTCCGCCTCCGCTGCCGAGAAGCCTCGCCGTTCCTGTTGGCGTGCCTGCTGCCCCAACCCCGTCCGCAGTTTCGGGGGATTCGTTTCTCAGGTACCTGACGCTTAAACCTCTGGAGGGATCGTTCCCTTGTGTTCCTTTGACTGGATCCCTGTGGTTTTCATGCCAGGCTCTTGTGTTTCAGGGGGCAGGGGTGGGGAAGGTTTCAAGGGCCGCCAAATCTTGGAAATACTAGTACATGTTTCTTCAATGCAGTGCTGCAGAGCCTCCAAGGGCTTGACAGGTTTCGCAGCACGATGGTAGGACCAGATGTTCCATCAGGAGCCATTGCTATGTCACTCAAGAAGCTGTTTGTGGAGGAAACCAGTGCTTCAAATGATGCAGGAGGTGCACATAGGGGCTGTTTGGGTAGTAGCCTGGATTTGCCCTACCAATATTTTGGCCTTGACTGCTCACCAGTTTGTGTTTACACTAGGAACTCAAAACTGGGTTTAACTGTTCAAGTAATGCTGTCATGTTTGAGCATATATACGAGTATTGTTCTACTTGTTCTAATTCTATAAGAATTCCACTGTTTCTAGTACAAAACAGTTTTAGGTGCCTAGGTGTGTTGTAATTCTCAAGTTTAAAACCCAAACAAGAGACATGCTTGCACAAGTTTAGGGACCTATTGTGCACTTTCCATATCTGACTATCTGTGATTTATGGGTAGAAAGAGTCATTTACAGCCTTTAAATTGGCTTGTACTTTGGAAATAACTGTTTTCCTTAAAATGCAGATCTAAAGATAATGACATCACTACTTATCGGTTAGCAGCTGTTGTTGAGCACCTGGGAACCATGGCAGGAGGGCATTATGTTGCATATGTAAGATCTGGCAAGATAGGGGGTCAGCAGCAGTAGAACCGGGCCACCAAGTCTTGGTTTTATCTTTTATGCAAGCGACACACAAGTCAGAGAAGCCTCTCTAGAGTAAGTTCTCAACTATGGGAGGCTTGCATTCTTTTTTACGAAAGGATGGTGGACTACCATAATATGTGTGGCCAATTATGTGAACTTTTGTTTTAATCGGATTTGGGGTTTGGGGTTTTTGCGAGGTCACAGTTCAAAATAATTTCAACACTGGAATAGAAGGGGCCTTTTTTGTATGTGTTGTAGGCACACATAGCAATGGTTTCAGTGCGGAGGTTATTTACGGTGGATTTTTCATGGGGATTGGAAGTAACAAATCCTACGTTGATGGAAATCAAGTGATACTTGCAGAATTTAAGGAGTGAACCTGAATGTGAAGCGGGATATAAATTCTCTCTTCATACTATTAATTGGATACCGGAAGTACAGAAAGCAAATAGTAAAGGCAGGGATATCGTTGACTGTTAGTGTCACCATTTTTTAGGGGGTGAACATGATTACAGAGCAAGTACTACTGCTGAAGCATACATTGTTCTTTTAGGATTCTTCGTGATATTTATGGGCAGCTATAGGCCTCTAAACATGCCAATTGCTCCGATGTTATGCATAATTGAAATTTTGCTGAAAGGGGAAATTTCCTTTAATGTTATCCGATAAACATATTGTTTTGATAAATATTTCAGTGTTGTAGTCAAAGAAGACATGCAACTTTTAACAGTTTTATTTCCTGATGGACGCGAAGGGCGTACATTTACTCTGAAGGTTGGTTTCAAATCTTCTACAATTCTTGGCATAGTGATCTTTGTGTTCCCATTGGGACGATTGACATTTCTTAGTATGTTCTTGAGGATCAGTAAATAGCGGGACAACAGGGATGCTGTGGGACTGGAGCAGTGGAACGTGGCAACCCTGGTTGTGATTGGGAGGGGCAATTGTTCGATTAATATTCAATACGACTACCATACCTGTGTGGCGCTCTCTAGGGATTTAATGGTGCAATCTTTCTCCAAGCAGGAAGAAACTACGGAGGAACTTAATGAGTGGAGAAGTGCATTAGAGAGTGCTTTAGCGCAGGCATCAAGTGTAGCGAGTACAGCGGGGCAAAATCCAATATTCAACACTGATGCGACAGAACCTTCTGAAGCTTCAACTGAACATTGTAAGCTATGTTAACTTTCACCAAACCTGCACATGCTGGGCTAAACTCTAAGCTTTTGTGGTATTTTGAGCTAACGTTTTTTATATAAAAATAGGCAAGTCACATTGTGGTTGTATTTATGAGATTCTTCATGTCAATTTTTTCAGACTTCATTCTTATTGTTTGATCACACCTGTTTTCGTTTCATTTCAAATACCTGGTAAAGTATGGCAAAGTATGCTCTAGACTTCCAGTTTGGTGTTCAACTTCATTGTTCACTACTTGAAAAAAACTTAGTTACGTATTTGCTTCCTAAACGTGTTAATGGTTGAGAAATTCTAGGGTGCTGAAATAATGAAGTTTGTAGGATAAATTCCAGTTTGGATGTCATGTCTCTAGTCCTAAACTAACACTGCTTATACAAGTGCACTCAGGGACAGAGCTCGCTTGATGGCACTCGGTTGAACTTACCCAATAAAAGTTAGAAAACCCTTCATTGGTTAGTAGTAACTACTCCCTCTGTCTCAAAATGTAAGACGTTTTTTGGCACCACATTTTGAGACAGAGGGAGTACTATTTATTTGTAGAAGATGACCCCACTGTAATAGACACAGCATAGAGATAATGACCCTGTATGGATTTATTTTCTTGCTTCGTTCATTTTCCTGGGAATAATTTGGATGTTGGTCTTCAGTTCTTATGGCAGAAGAATGACACTGACAGTATGGTTGAAATGGCAAGGTCTGGACAAAGGTTTCTTCTGTGTATTATGATCATGGGCCCAATGTGGTGGGAATGACATGGATGATGTCGTGATGTATCCCACTGCCGAGCTTCCTCCTGTCACCAGTCTTCAAAAGCCAAGGAATCATGTGCACTCAAGTCCTGGAGAGAAGCCAGAAAGCCAGATTGATGAGGCAGAAAGTCAGGTTGATGATTCTGATAGTAATGAGAAGGTTGGCAGTGAGAAAGATTCAGATGATCCTGATTATGGTGCCATAGTTGACACTTGACAGTGACTATGATCTTGAAGATGGAGATCTTTGTGATGATGACTTTGATGATGTTGCTGATAAGAAGGGGAAGGCAAAGTTAGTTGAAGAAGAACAATCTGATGAAGAAGAGCTAAGTACCCAGAATCAGATGATGATGGCAAGATCAAGTTTAACTTCAAATCTTTCAGAAAAGAGGATATGAGTAGTCCAGTGTTCACTGTTGGACAAATTTTTCCCAATGTTGATGTGTTGAGGACTTCTATCAAGGAGTATTCTTGCAAGGAGAGAGTAAACATTAGCATTCCAAAGAATGACAGGAAGTGGATATTTGCATTATGTGCTGCTGGTTGCCCATTTAATATGTGGGTATCTTATGACAATATAAGCAAGGTTATCATGATTAAGAAGTTTAACGGAGAAAACACCTGTAGGAAGGCATGGGATGTGAAGGCCTTTATCTACAAGTTCCTTTCTCTGAAGTATATAGAGGCATTCAGAGCTGATGATCGGATGAGTTTGAGAATTTTTTCTACAATTGTGCAACAAGACTAGCCTCGGATGAGTTTGAAGATTATTTATGGAGATGAAGATTTGCAGTACACGCTTCTTTGGTATTACGTAAATGAGCTATGAACGTCAAATCTTGGGTCTGCCTTCCACCTGTCACTTGATGACAAACAAAGGTTCAGTCACTGTATTTCTCCTTTGATGCATGTAAAAGGGGATTTTGACAGCATGTAGACCAATAATCTTCCTGGATGGTGTCATATCAAGACCAAGTATGGTGGTGTTCTCCTAGCTGATATTGGAATTGATCCCTCTCCAGAAGCTGCTGGAGGTCGCCACTCGGAAAGGGCTATTGCACAAAATCCGTGGCCAAGGTGCGGCGCTGCGCACCTCCCTCTACGCCGATGATGCTGTTGTCTTCTTGGCCCCAATCAAAAGCGACGTCGACAACCTCTCCAACATCTTGCGTCTATTTGGGAACGTCACTGGTCTGTGCACCAACTTCCTGAAGAGTTCGGTCGTCCCAATCCGATGCGAGAACATCAACCTGCCACACGTCACCCAAAGCTTACCTGCTGTGGCTGCTTCCTTCCCCATCAAATACTTGGGCCTGCACTTATCTGTTTGGCAACTTAAAACAGTGGACTTCCAGTTCCTCTTGGACAAGGCGGCGGCAAAGCTAGGCGGCTGGGACGGCCAAAATATTACAACCATTGGGAGGGCGGCCTTGGTCAAGTCCGTGCTCTCCTCCTTGGCGGTCTACTTCATCATCCCACTCATTGTGCCGACGGGCACTCTACGGCAGCTCACAAAGCTTCAAAGGGCCTTCCTTTGGGCAGGATCGGATAAGACAACCGGTGCAAAATGCAAGGTGAACTGGGATATCGTGTGTAGGCCTTCCGAGTTTGGCGGCCTTGGCGTACTCAACATGGAAAAATTTGCGAGGGCACTAAGGCTGCGTTGGCTTTGGTTTGAGTGGAAGGAGCCGTCCAAGATATGGGTCGGTTTGGGGAACCCGTGCGACGACAAGGACTATGATCTTTTTTACGCCTTCTCCACCATCACTGTTGGCAATGGAGCCCGCACACCTTTTTGGGATGCTCCTTGGGTGCATGGGAGAAAGCCCAAAGACATTGCTCCGCTCATTTATGGTGCCGCCACAAGGAAGAATTGGAAAATTAGAGAGGCTCTATTGGACAATGCGTGGATATCCAAAATAAAGTTGTCACACAATTTCTCGATTCACCATTTCAGCCAATTCCTCCTGCTTTGGTCTAGCATTCAGGGCTTCCAACTACAACACGACGCGGAGGATGAGATTGTGTGGAAGCATACTGACAGTGGGCTATACACCGCGGCTTCTGCCTACAAGCCGCAATTTCATGGCATGATCCGCTCGCCTCTGGAGCATGTTATTTGGAAAGTTTGGGCCCCTCCCAAAGTGAAGTTCTTCGCTTGGTTGGCCGCCCAAAACAGAGTGTGGACCGCTGACCGATTGGCCAAACGTGGATGGCCAAACAGTGGCCTTTGCCCCCTCTGTAGGCGTCAGCAGGAAACAGTGGATCACCTTCTCTTTCGATGTCGGTTCACCATCCGGGTATGGAACATGATCAAGGGGTGGCTGCAGATTGAAAGCATTGATATTGCAAGCTGGCAGCACTTTGAATCCGCCAAGGAGTGGTGGATCACGCTCTCCGACTACTCTGTCCCCAACAGGAAGGCGGTGGCCTCCCTCACATTGCTCACCTCTTGGGCCATCTGGAACGAACATAATGCGAGGGTGTTCCGCCACAAAAGTGCCCCGCCATTTGTAATTCTAGCACTCATCAAAGAGGAGGCGGCACTTTGGGTCGCTGCCGGTGCTAAGAAGTTGAGTTCAATCATGCCGGGAGAGTAGTCCCTTTGTAAGGCGGTGTTGTAATCCCTCAAACTCTTTCTTCTATCTTAATTAATATATGAGGCAAATCTTTTGCCTCCTTTAAAAAAAAACTAGATCCTATGCTAATAGGTTTGGCTGATTTTTAAGAAAAATATACATAAAAACATAAAAACCGGAAACCTACAAAATCAGAAATAAAAAACGAATAACACCCAAAACCAGAAAAACAAAAAAACACAAACCCGTTTTTCACTTTTTGGAAAAGGTCACCTCCGCTTTTCACTTCCTGAAAAGCATAACTGTGTTTCTGACTTTTCGGGAAATACAACTGTGGAAAGTACAGATACACTTCACGCAGAAGCACAACGCGAAATGCCTGAAAGCCTAGGAAAACCCAAGCAAAATATAGACCCCCCCTCTCTCTTAAGGTGTCATTTATTGACATTGGACGTTAGAAAGATATAAAAGAGAGATGGATCTTCGGTCCCGGTGACCCACGTGAACCTCCTTGCTGGCACTTTATTTTTCGACTTGGCCTTCCGGTTTCCCCGTGGACGAAAGATCAAACGGTGGACGAAGTGCCCCGGGCGATCAAACGGTGGACCATGTGTTCATATCTATATCTATTATTAAAAACAGACCGTTTGCCAATCAACTTTGAAATTTTTAAATATATATTTGGCTAAATTTTATAACTTTTGATCACGCAAATCTAATATGCGGAGTAAAAAGATACTAAAGGAGTATTACCCCTTCGTTTCATAATATAGTGCATATAATTTTTTCTAAAGTCAAACTTTACAAATTTAATCAAGCTTATAGAGAAAACTGTTCATATCTACAATATCAAATACATAAAGTATGGACCTACATCTTATGAAGAACGTAATGATATATGGTTTTCATAAATTTGGTCAAAGTTTATGAGGTTTGACTTTTCAAAAAAATTATATGCACTACATTATGAAACAGAGGGAATAGTGTTTTGTGGAAGCTGCCAGTGAGATAATGCTGGCACCCCGTTTATGTTAAACTTAATTTGAACAGAAAATGAATGGGTTATCTCTGACATGGTGAAACCATCAGCAGGAAATGGGTTATCTTGTGATAAGAAAATAGGCAGTTTTTCGATCAAATTAATCCATGAATAAATCATGAGCATGACATGGACAACATTGATAACACACTGATTACGATCTATCAGAGCATGTACTACGCATATAGTAGAAACATCTACGCATATCGCTAGTACTGCTACAACAGAAAGAAACATGAAAGGGATAAACGATGTATACCCTCCAATCGGCCACGCTGCGGTGGTGGCGGTGGCAGCAGCCGCGGCATCCTCGGCGGCCTTCTTGTCGGCCTAAGCCTTCTCAGCGGCGGCACGGTCGGTGTCGGTTGACATGGTGATGATGAAGGTGATGCAGACGTAGATGAACAGAAGCGAGCAGTCGCGTAGTCGCTACCCAAAAACCTAATCGCCCCTCTCCCGTACAGGATCCGGAGAGGCGGGGTTTCGGAAGCCCGCTCTCCCGTCAACCGTGTACACGGTGAACGGGACGGAGTCGCCGGCGGCAGCAGCAGCAGAGGAACGACGCGGGCGTGGAGGCGGAGATGCGTTCTGTTTCATGGCGGCTAGGGTTGGCAGCGCCCCACATATATATGTGCGGCCGCGCGTGCAGAGACGTGGGCTGAACCCACGTCCAAATCGGTAGCCCACGATCCGACGTCTCAGATCGTGGTCCTACCTGTCAAAGACTCTCCCTTCCTGACCGGCAAAAAGAAGCGCATAGGAGTGAGCTCGGCTCGGCTCAATCACGCAAACCGCGGCGCGGCGCGTCGTGGCGAGGCGAGCGGAGGAGGAGGAGGAGTGCGCGAGGGCCTCATCTCTTCTCAAGCTCCAATAGCATGAGGGAGAGAATCCCTTATAAACCACTCCAGCTCTCCTTCCACTTCCGGGGTGGGAATAAACTTCCCACCACCTTGTCATGCCACCTACATGGGCCCTTGGAGATTAAATCTGAAATTGTCATATGGGCTCTAGGCCCATCTCATATTTCAACAATCCCCCACCAGATCTCAAGGGCCCAGTTTGTCCTTTGTTCCAAACGCTGTTTTGATATACCAGCATCTCAGTGGAGACCGATTAAGGTTGAGCTCCACCTAGACCAAGTAGTTACACTCCTTCACAACTGAGCAATGGACTGTGCCTTGAATTGTCAGTTTAGCGTCAAGAAGTTTCACCACAGGTCTCACTGATACGAGGCTACCGAAGGCCGACCCCTCGGGTGGAGCATATTAGTCACACTCCTGGCCTGTTCATGAGCTTGCTAGAGATCACCCAAATCTCATAGACTGTGACTAGCAGTCGGGCTCATATAGGTGTGTTCCTCCAAAGATCGCTCTGTAGGATAGCATCTTGCTTATGCATATAAGCCTTGGAACACATTAAGACAGTAGTCATCCTTCCATACAGTTTCCGAGAGTATTGCATCTCCGACGGAGTGGGTTAGTAAAGTTACTCTCCTCAGTTCACCACTGGCTTGTTTTCCCAGGTCCTACTTCACGGGATCTCCGATCACATAGGTTGGGTTACTACCATGGCAACTCATGTGGGTCTCATACCCATCTCCCTTGATGCACTATCTATCACAAACGTGATAGCCCTTTAGTAAAGGGATCCGCCAGATTCTTAGCCGTTTGAATATAATCCTACGCTATCAATCCGGAGTTCCTCAATTTTCTGACACCTTTCAATCTCATTCTTATGTGTTTGTTGGACTTCATGTTGTCCTTTGAACTCTTCACCTTGACAACAACTGTTTGATTGTCTCAGTTCGTAAGGATGGCCGGAACAGGCTTCTCAACCACTGGCAAGTCCATCAACAGATCTCGAAGCCATTCTGCTTCGCCACCCGATGTGTCTAATGCTGTTAATTCTGCTTCCATTGTCGATCTTGTTAAGATCGTTTGCTTGCAAGACTTCAGAAACAGCACCACCTCCAAGAGTAAACGTATACCCGTTGTGGCCTTCATCTCATCAAGATCGAGATTCAATTCGCATCACTATACCCTTCAAGTACCGACGGGTATCCAAAGTATAGTGAAGTCCATAGTTCATAGTACCTTTCAGATAGCGCATAACTCTCTCAAGAGCACGCCAATGTACATCACCGGTTTGAAACAAATCGGCTCGGTTTGCTAATAGCAAATGCGATATCAGCCTCGTAGCGCTAGCTAGATACTGGAGTGAACCAACAATCTGAGAGTATCTCAATTGATCTATAGCTGCCTTTAGACTTTCGAATCAGCACACTAGAATCATATGGTGTTTGAGATGGTTTGCAGTCCGAATATCCAAAACGACTAAACACCTTCTCAACATAATGGGATTGCGTATGTAATCCCACCCTCATCATCTCTCAATAGCTTGATGTTCAAGATAACATCAGCCACTCCAAGGTCCTTCATCTCAAAGTTACGAGATAGGAAAGACTTAACCTCCTCGATCAACTTGAGATTAGTCCCAAATATCGTATGTCATCAACATACAAACACAAGATAACTCCTTCGCCCCCACCATAGCGATAGTATACACATTTGTCGGCCTCATTAACAACAAAGCCAACAGATGTCAACGTTTCATTAAACTTGTCATGCCATTACTTAGGCGCTTGTCTCGGGCCATACAAAGATTTCACCAACTTACACACCTTTCCTTCCCGACCATCCATCACAAAGCCATCGTTGTTGCATATAGATTTCCTCCTTTAGCTCTCCGTTCAGGAAAGCCGTCTTAACATCCATCGATGAATGAGAAGACCATGTGAGGCCGCCAACGAGAGTAATACTCGAATGGTGGTCGGTCGCCACAGTGAATAAGTGTCGAAGAAATCTTCTTCTTCTTTCAGGCGTAGCCCTTGGCCACAAGCCTAGCCTTGTACTTTTCTATCGTGCCGTCGGGCCTAAGCTTCTTCTTGAACACCCACTTGCATCCCAATGGTTTGCAACCATAAGGACGTTCGAGAAGCTCCCAAGTCCCGTTAGCCATGATGGAATTCATCTCGCCACGGACCGCATCCTTCCAAAGAGTCAACACGGAGATGCATACGCTTCTGAAATAGAAGTGGGATTATCCTCCACGAGGTATATGAAGAAATCATCACCAAAGGTCTTTACAGTCCTTTGTCTCTTGCCCCTACCAAGGGATTCCTCATTATCCACCTCAGGATTTTCATCATGTGTTTGATTATAATATTCCATCGGAATGGCAGGTTCAGGAGTCTCCTTAGATTCATGTCTAGAAGTGCTTTGTACATCTCTCATTGGGAAAATGTCCTGAAAGAATGTAGCATCTTTAGACTCCATAATTGTACCGACTTTCATGTCAGATACCTCAGATTTCACTACTAGAAATCTATAGCCAACACTATTCATAGCGTAGCCCAAATTAACACAGTCCACAGTCTTTGGTCCAAGCTTACGCTTTTTGGGGATCGGCACATTAACTTTCGCCAAGTAGGCCCAGGTACGTAAGTACGAGAGTGTTGTCCTTCTCTTGGTCCACTTCTCGTAAGGAGTGATCTCGTTATCCTTTGTCGGAAAATTATTCAGGACATGACATGATGTCATTATAGCCTCCCCCCACCATGCCTTGGATAAACCCGACGTATCGAACATGGCGTTAACCAAATCAGTTAGAGTACGGTTTTTCCGCTCGGCAACCCCATTTGTCTAGGGTGAGTAGGGAGGCGTCCTCTTGTGAATAATACCGTGTTCCGCACAAAAGGCATCAAACTCTTTCGAGAAGTACTCTCCACCACGATCTGACCGGACTCGTTTAATTTTCTTTTCAAGTTGTTTCTCAACTTCCGCCTTATAGATTTTGAAGTAGTGTAGAGCCTCATCTTTAGTATTTAACATATACACATAGCAATATCTAGTGGAATCATATATCAAAGTCATGAAATATTTATTTCCACCTTTAGTCAACACACCATTCATCTCACAAAGATCAGAATGTATGAGTTCCAGTTGCGCCAAGTGTCTCTCCTCTGCTGCCTTGTGAGGCTTGCAAGGTTGCTTAGATTGCACACACGAATGGCACTTAGAACCTTTGGCTAAAGTGAAACTCGGGATTAATTCGATTTTGCTAGCCGCGTCATAACACTGAAACTAATGTGACAAAGACGTGAATGCCAGACTTCAGATTCATTAACACTCAAATGAATATTGTTCACGACTTTATTACATAGATCTGCAAGAGAAAGGCGGAACATGCCTCCGCATTCATAACCCTTTCCAACAAATAGTCCATATTTCGTAACAACTAACTTATTAGACTCGAATACCAACTTAAACCCTTCTCTACATAGAAGGGAGCCACTAACGAGGTTCTTCTTGATGGCGGGGACATGCTGCACGTTCTTCAGTTGCACGATCCTTCCCGAAGTAAACTTCAGATCAACCGTGCCAACACCAAGAACAGAAGCACTCGCGCCATTCCCCATTAGTACGGACCCGTGAGCTGTGGCCTGGTAAGAAGAAAACAATGAAATGTCAGCACACACATGAACACCTGCACCTGTGTCGACCCACCAATCGGTGGACAACCAAACTGAAAATACAGCAAATAAATTACTGCACCGGATGCACCACTCTCATTGTTGCTCACAATCATATTGACAGACTTGGAGTCCTGCCCTTGCTTCTTATACTTGTTTGGGCACTTGTTGGCCCAATGTTCAAGCGAACCACAAGTAAAGCAGCCCTCATCCTTCTTGTTCTTCTTGAAGGTCTTCTTACCCTTCTTCTTAAAGTCGGCACTCTGTTGGACACCGTTCTTTCCCTTGGGCTTGTGGGAATTGGAGTTCTTCTGATGCACCATATTGGCCACAGAAGTTCCTTCGACCCCTTTTCCGTGCGAGTCCTTTGCCCTTCAATTCTGCTCAACACTCAGATGGCCAATGACATCCTCCACGGAGAATTCACGCCTCTGATGTTTCAGAGTGGTGGCAAAGTTCCTCCAGGAATTGGGAAGCTTAGCGATTATGCAGCCCGCGACAAACTTGCCTGGTAACTCACACTTAAGAAGCTCAAGCTCCTTAACAATGCATATTATCTCATGAGCCTGCTCCAATACAGGACGGTTTTCAACCATCTTGTAATCGTGGAACTGCTCTATAATATACATCTCACTCCCTGCGTCGGCAACCCCGAACTTAGATTCGAGCGCCTCCGGCAAGTCCTTGGCAGACCGCACATGCAAATATGCGTCAACCAGCTTATCTCCAATCACGCTCAGAACTGCCCCGAGGAACACGACAGTGGCGTCCTTGAACGCCTTCACCTGTTCAGGAGCGATCGTTCCTGTGGGAGTCACACCGGCGACCCAGAAAACGTTCATGGCCGTGAGCCATAAGGTGGTTTTAGTCTGCCAACGCAATGTACGTCCCGTAAGCGGTGGCGGTTTGATCTGGCAGACAAAACCAGAATTCGAAAAACTCCTACACACATTAGGTTTTTGGATTGATAAGAAAATAGGCAGTTTTTCGATCAAATTAATCCATGAATAAATCATGAGCATGACATGGACAACATTGATAACACACTGATTACGATCTAACAGAGCATGTACTACGCATATAAAAGAAACATCTACGCATATCGCTAGTACTGCTACAACAGAAAGAAACATGAGAGGGATAAACGATGTACCCTCCAATCGGCCACGCGGCGGTGGTGGCGGTGGCAGCAGCCGCGGCATCCTCGGCGGCCTTCTTGTCGGCCTCGGCCTTCATAGCGGCGGCACGGTCGGCGTCGGTTGACATGGTGATGACGAAGGTGATGCAGACGTAGATGAACAGAAGCGAGCAGTCGTGTAGTCGCTACCCAAAAACCTAATCGCCCCTCTCCCGTACAGGATCCGGAGAGGCGGGGTTTCGGAGGCCTGCTCTCCAGTCAACCGTGTACGCGGTGAACGGGACGGAGTCGCCGGCGGCGTCAGCAGCAGAGGAACGACGCGGGCGTGGAGGCGGAGATGCGTTCTGTTTCGTGGCGGCTAGGGTTGGCAGCGCCCCACATATATATGTGCGGCCGCGCGTGGAGAGACGTGGGCTGAACCCACGTCCAAGTCGGTAGCCCACGATCCGACGTCTCAGATCGTGGCCCTACCTGTCAAAGACTCTCCGTTCCTGACCGGCAAAAAGAAGCGCATAGGAGTGAGCTCGGCTCGGCTCAATCCCGCAAACCACGGCGCGTCGTGACGAGGCGAGGCGAGGCGAGGCGTGGCGTGGCGTGGCGTGGCGAGGCGAGCGGAGGAGGAGGAGGAGGAGTGCGCGAGGGCCTCATCTCTTCTCAAGCTCCAATAGCACGAGGGAGAGAATCCCTTATAAACCACTCCAACTCTCCTTCCACTTCCGGGGTGGGACTAAACTTCCCACCACCTTGTCATGCCACCTACATGGGCCCTTGGAGATTAAATCTGAAATTGTCATATGGGCTCTAGGCCCATCTCATATTTCAACAATCCCCCACCAGATCTCAGGGGCCCAGTTTGTCCTTTGTTCCAAACGCTGTTTTGATATACCAGCATCTCAGTGGAGACCGATTAAGGTTGAGCTCCACCTAGACCAAGTAGTTACACTCCTTCACAACTGAGCAATGGACTATGCCTTGAATTGTCGGTTTACGTCAAGAAGTTTCACCACAGGTCTCACGTCACGAGGCTACGAAGGCCGACCCCTCGGGTGGAGCATATTAGTCACACTCTGGCCTGTTCATGAGCTTGCTAGAGATCACCCCAATCTCATAGGCTGTGACGAGCAGTCGGGCTCATATAGGTGTGTTCCTCCAAAGATCGCTCAGAGGATAGCATCTTGCTTATGCATATAAGCCTTGGAACACATTAAGACAAGAGTCATCCTTCCATACAGTTTCGAGATTATTGCATCTCCAACGGAGTGGGTTAGTAAAGTTACTCTCCTCGGTTCACCACTAGCTTGTTTTCCTGGTCCTACTTCACGGGATCTCCGATCACATAGGTTGGGTTCCTACCATGGCAACTCATGTGGGTCTCATACCCATCTCCCTTGATGCGCTATCTATCACAACACGTGATAGCCCTTTAGTAAAGGGATCTGCCAGATTCTTAGCCGTTTGAATATAATCCAACGCTATCACTCCGGAGTTCCTCAATTTTCTGACAGCTTTCAATCTCATTCTTATGTGTTTGTTGGACTTCATGTTGTCCTTTGAACTCTTCACCTTGACAATAACTATTTGATTGTCACAGTTCATAAGGATGGCCGGAACAGGCTTCTCAACCACTGGCAAGTCCATCAACAGATCTCGAAGCCATTCTGCTTCGCCACCCGATGTGTCTAATGCTGTTAATTCTGCTTCCATTATCGATCTTGTTAAGATCGTTTGCTTGCAAGACTTCCAGGAAACAGCACCACCTCCAAGAGTAAACGTATACCCAGTTGTGGCGTTCATCTCATCAGCATCAGAGATCCAATTCGCATCACTATACCCTTCAAGTACCGACGGGTATCCAGTATAGTGAAGTCCATAGTTCATAGTACCTTTCAGATAGCGCATAACTCTCTCAAGAGCACGCCAATGTACATCACCGGTTTGAAACAAATCGGCTCAGTTTGCTAATAGCAAATGCGATGTCGAGCCTCGTGGCGCCGCTAGATACCGGAGTGAACCAACAACTGAGAGTATCTCAATTGATCTATAGCTGTGCCTTTAGACTTTCGAATCAGCACACTAGAATCATATGGTGTTTGAGATGGTTTGCAGTCCGAATATCCAAAACGACTCAACACCTTCTCAACATAATGGGATTGCAGAAGTGTAATCCCACCCTCATCATCTCTCAATAGCTTGATGTTCAAGATAACATCAGCCACTCCAAGGTCCTTCATCTCAAAGTTCTGAGATAGGAAAGACTTAACCTCCTCGATCAACTTGAGATTAGTCCCAAATATCAGTATGTCATCAACATACAAACACAGTATAACTCCTTCGCCCCCACCATAGCGATAGTATACACATTTGTCGGCCTCATTAAAAGCAAAGCCAACAGATGTCAATGTTTCATTAAACTTGTCATGCCATTGCTTAGGCGCTTGTCTCAAGCCATACAAAGATTTCACCAACTTACACACCTTTCCTTCCTGACCATCCATCACAAAGCCATCAGGCTGCTGCATATAGATTTCCTCCTTTAGCTCTACGTTCAAGAAAGCCGTCTTAACATCCATCTGATGAATGAGAAGACCATGTGAGGCCGCCAACGAGAGTAATACTCGAAAGGTGGTCAGTCTGGCCACAGGTGAATAAGTGTCGAAGAAATCATCTTCTTCTTTCTGGGCGTAGCCCTTGGCCACAAGCCTAGCCTTGTACTTTTCTATCGTACCGTCGGGCCTAAGCTTCTTCTTGAACACCCAATTGCATCCCAATGGTTTGAAACCATAAGGACGTTCAGTAAGCTCCCAAGTCCCGTTAGCCATGATGGAATCCATCTCGCCACGGACCGCATCCTTCCAAAGAGTCGACACGGAGATGCATACGCTCGAAATAGAAGTGGGATTATCCTCCACGAGGTATATGAAGAAATCATCACCAAAGGTCTTTACAGTCCTTTGACTCTTGCCCCTACCAAGGGATTCCTCATTATCCACCTCAGGATTTTCATCATGTGTTTGATTATAATATTCCATCGGAATGGCAGGTTCAGGAGTCCCCTCAGATTCCTGTCTAGAAGTGCTTTGTACATCTGTCATGGGGAAAATGTCCTCAAAGAATGTAGCA
This sequence comes from Aegilops longissima, assembly GCA_021605205.1. Lineage (NCBI taxonomy): Eukaryota > Viridiplantae > Streptophyta > Magnoliopsida > Poales > Poaceae > Aegilops > Aegilops longissima. The sequence continues at coordinate 495,079,516 of CM038680.1, forward strand.
TCTTTAGACTCCATAATTGTACCGACCTTCATGTCAGATACCTCAGATTTCACTACTAGAAATCTATAGCCAACACTATTCATAGCGTAGCCCAAATTAACACAGTCCACAGTCTTTGGTCCAAGCTTACGCTTTTTGGGGATCGGCACATTAACTTTTGCCAAGCATCCCTGTGTGCGTAAATCGAGAGTGTTGTCCTTCTCTTGGTCCACTTCTCGTAAGGAGTGATCTCGTTATCCTTTGTCGGAACTTTATTCAGGACATGACATGATGTCATTATAGCCTCCCCCACCATGCCTTGGATAAACCCGGCGTATCTAACATGGCGTTAACCAAATCAGTTAGAGTACGGTTTTTCGCTCGGCAACCCCATTTGAATGGGGTGAGTAGGAGGCGTCCTCTCGTGAATAATACCGTGTTCCGCATAAAAGGCATCAAACTCTTCGAGAAGTACTTCCACCACGATCTGACGGACTCGTTTAATTTTCTTTTCAAGTTGATTCTCAACTTCGCCTTATAGATTTTGAAGTAGTGTAGAGCCTCATCTTTAGTATTTAACAGATACACATAGCAATATCTAGTGGAATCATCTATCAAAGTCATGAAATATTTCATTCCACCTTTAGTCAACACACCATTCATCTCACAAAGATCGAATGTATGAGTTCGATGGCGCTAAGTGTCTCTCCTCTGCTGCCTTGTGAGGCTTGCGAGGTTGCTTAGATTGCACACACGAATGGCACTTAGAACCTTTGGCTAAAGTGAAACTCGGGATTAAATTCGATTTTGCTAGCCGCGTCATAACACCGAAACTAATGTGACAAAGACGTGAATGTCAGACTTCAGATTCATTAACACTCAAATGAATATTGTTCATGACTTTATTACATAGATCTGCAAGAGAAAGGCGGAACATGCCTCCGCATTCATAACCCTTTCCAACAAATAGTCCATATTTCGTAACAACTAATTTATTAGACTCGAATACCAACTTAAACCCTTCTCTACATAGAAGGGAGACACTAACGAGGTTCTTCTTGATGGCAGGGACATGCTGCACGTTCTTCAGCTGCACGATCCTTCCCGAAGTAAACTTCAGATCGACCGTGCCAACACCAAGAACAGAAGCACTTGCGCCATTCGCCATCAGTACGAACCCGTGACCTGTGGCCTGGTAAGAAGAAAATAATGAAATGTCAGCACACACATGAACACCTGCACCTGTGTCGACCCACCAATTGGTGGACGGCCAAACTGAAAATACAGCAAATAAATTACCGTACCCAGATGCACCATTCTCATTGTTGCTCACAATCATATTGACAGACTTGGAGTCCTGCCCTTGCTTCTTATACTTGTTTGGGCACTTGTTGGCCCAATGTTCAAGCGAACCACAAGTACAGTAGCCCTCATCATTGTTCTTCTTGAAGGTCTTCTTACCCTTCTTAAAGTCAGCACTCTGTTGGACACCGTTCTTTCCCTTGGGCTTGTGGGAATTGGAGTTCTTCTGATGCACCATATTGGCCACAGAAGTTCCTTCGACCCCTTTTCCATGCGAGTCATTTGCCCTTGAATTCTGCTCAACTCTCAGATGGCCAATGACATCCTCCACAGAGAATTCATGCCTCGATGTTTTGAGTGGTGGCAAAGTTCCTCCAGAATTGGGAAGCTTAGCGATTATGCAGCCCGCGACAAACTTGCTCGGTAACTCGCACTTAAGAAGCTCAAGCTCCTTAACAATGCATATTATCTCATGAGCTGCTCCAATACAGACGGTTTTCAACCATCTTGTAATCGTGGAACTGCTCTATAATATACATCTCGCTCCTCGCGCCGACAGCCCGAGCTTAGATTCGGCGCCTCCCACAAGTCCTTGGCAGACCGCACATGCAAATATCGTCAACCAGCTTATCTCCAATCACGCTCAGAACTGCCCGAGGAACACGACGGTGGCCTCCTTGAACGCCTTCTCCTGTTCGGGAGCGATCGTTCTGTGGGAGTCACACCGGCGACCAGAACACGTTCATGGCCGTGAGCCATAAGGTGGTTTTAGTCCGCTAACGCAAAATACGTCCCGTGGCGGTGGCGGTTTCAAAGTCTGATAGCAAAACCAGAATTCGAAAAACTCCTACACACATTAGGTTTTTGGATTGATAAGAAAATAGGCAGTTTTTCGATCAAATTAATCCATGAATAAATCATGAGCATGACATGGACAGCATTGATAACACACTGGTTACGATCTAACAGAGCATGTACTACGCATATAGTAGAAACATCTACGCATATCGCTAGTACTGCTACAACAGAAAGAAACATGAGAGGGATAAATGATGTATACCCTCCAATCGGCCACGCGGCGGTGGTGGCGGTGGCAGCAGCCACGGCATCCTCGGCGGCCTTCTTGTCGGCCTCGACCTTCTCAGCGGCAGCACGGTCGGCGTTGGTTGACATGGTCATGACGAAGGTGATGCGGACGTAGATGAACAGAAGCGAGCAGTCGCGTAGTCGCTACCCAAAAACCTAATCGCCCCTCTCCCGTACAGGATCCGGAGAGGCGGGGTTTCGGAGGCCTCCTCTCCAGTCAACCGTGTACGCGGTGAACGGGACGGAGTCGCCGGCGGCAGCAGCAGCAGAGGAACGACGCGGGCGTGGAGGCGGAGATGTGTTCTGTTTCGTGGCGGCTAGGGTTCGCAGCGCCCCACATATATATGTGCGGCCGCGCGTGGAGAGACGTGGGCTGAACCCACGTCCAAATCGGTAGCCCACGATCCGACATCTCAGATCGGGGCCCTACCTGTCAAAGACTCTCCGTTCCTGACCGGCAAAAAGAAGCGCATAGGAGTGAGCTCAGCTCGATCCAATCCCGCAAACCGCGGCGCGTCGTGACGTGGCGTGGCGTGGCGAGGCGAGCGGAGGAGGAGGAGGAGTGCGCGAGGGCCTCATCTCTTCTCAAGCTCCAATAGCATGAGGGAGAGAATCCCTTATAAACCACTCCAACTCTCCTTCCACTTCCGGGGTGGGACTAAACTTCCCACCACCTTGTCATGCCACCTACATGGGCCCTTGGAGATTAAATCTGAAATTGTCATATGGGCTCTAGGCCCATCTCATATTTCAACAATCCCCCACCAGATCTCAGGGGCCCAGTTTGTCCTTTGTTCCAAACGTTGTTTTGATATACCAGCATCTCAGTGGAGACCGATTATGGTTGAGCTCCACCTAGACCAAGTAGTTACACTCCTTCACAACTGAGCAATGGACTATGCCTTGAATTGTCAGTTTGGCGTCAAGAAGTTTCACCACAGGTCTCACTGATACGAGGCTACCGAAGGCCGACCCCTCTGGTGGAGCATATTAGTCACACTCCTGGCATGTTCATGAGCTTGCTAGAGATCACCCCAATCTCATAGATTGTGACCAGCAGTCAGGCTCATATAGTAGTGTTCCTCCAAAGATCGCTCTGTAGGATAGCATCTTGCTTATGCATATAAGCCTTGGAACACATTAAGACAGTAGTCATCCTTCCATACAGTTTCCGAGAGTATTGCATCTCCGACGGAGTGGGTTAGTAAAGTTACTCTCCTCAGTTCACCACTGGCTTGTTTTCCCAGGTCCTACTTCACGGGATCTCCGATCACATAGGGTTGGGTTACTACCATGGCAACTCATGTGGGTCTCATACCCATCTCCCTTGATGCGCTATCTATCACAACACGTGATAGCCCTTTAGTAAAGGGATCTGCCAGATTCTTAGCCGTTTGAATATAATCCAACGCTATCACTCCGGAGTTCCTCAATTTTCTGACAGCTTTCAATCTCATTCTTATGTGTTTGTTGGACTTCATGTTGTCCTTTGAACTCTTCACCTTGACAATAACTGTTTGATTATCACAGTTCATAAGGATGGCCGGAACAGGCTTCTCAACCACTGGCAAGTCCATCAACAGATCTTGAAGCCATTCTGCTTCGCCACCCGATGTGTCTAATGTTGTTAATTCTGCTTCCATTGTCGATCTTGTTAAGATCGTTTGCTTGCAAGACTTCCAGGAAACAGGACCACCTCCAAGAGTAAACGTATACCCAGTTGTGGCCTTCATCTCATCAGCATCAGAGATCCAATTCGCATAACTATACCCATCAAATAACGACGGGTATCCAGTATAGTGAAGTCCATAGTTCATAGTACCTTTCAGATAGCGCATAACTCTCTCAAGAGCACGTCAATGTACATCACCCGGTTTGGAAACAAATCGGCTCAGTTTGCTAATAGCAAATGCGATGTCAGGCCAAATAGCGCTCGGTAGATACTGGATTGAACCAACAATCTGAGAGTATCTCAATTGATCTATAGCTGTGTCTTTAGACTTTCGAATCAGCACACTAGAATCATATGGTGTTTGAGATGGTTTGCAGTCCGAATATCCAAAACGACTCACCACCTTCTCAACATAATGGGATTGCAGAAGTGTAATCCCACCCTCATCATCTCTCAATAGCTTGATGTTCAAGATAACATCAGCCACTCCAAGGTCCTTCATCTCAAAGTTCTGAGATAGGAAAGACTTAACCTCCTCGATCAACTTGAGATTAGTCCCAAATATCAATATGTCATCAACATACATACACAGTATAACTCCTTCGCCCCCACCGTAGCGATAGTATACACATTTGTCGGCCTCATTAACAACAAAGCCAACAGATGTCAACGTTTCATTAAACTTGTCATGCCATTGCTTAGGCGCTTGTCTCAGGCCATACAAAGATTTCACCAACTTACACACCTTTCCTTCCTAACCATCCATCACAAAGCCATCTGGCTGTTGCATATAGATTTCCTCCTTTAGCTCTCCGTTCGGGAAAGCCGTTTTAATATCCATCTGATGAATGAGAAGACCACGCGAGGCCGCCAACGAGAGTAATACTCGAATGGTGGTCAGTCTGGCCACAGGTGAATAAGTGTCGAAGAAATCTTCTTCTTCTTTCTGGGCGTAGCCCTTGGCCACAAGCCTAGCCTTGTACTTTTCTATCGTACCGTCGGGCCTAAGCTTCTTCTTGAACACCCACTTGCATCCCAATGGTTTGCAACCATAAGGACGTTCAGTAAGCTCCCAAGTCCCCTTAGCCATGATGGAATCCATCTCGCTACGGACCGCATCCTTCCAGTAGTCAGCTTCTGGAGATGCATATGCTTCTGAGGTCCAAAGGTCTTTACCGGCAAAAAGAAGCGCATAGAAGTCGGATTATCCTTATCAGATCATGGCCCTACCTGTCAAAGACTCTCCGTTCCTGACCGGCAAAAAGAAGCGCATAGGAGTGAGCTAGGCTCGGCTCAATCCCGCAAACCGCGGCGCGTCGTGACGAGGCGAGGCGAGGCGAGCGGAGGAGGAGGAGTGCGCGAGGGCCTCATCTCTTCTCAAGCTCCAATAGCATGAGGGAGAGAATCCCTTATAAACCACTCCAACTCTCCTTCCACTTCCGGGGTGGGACTAAACTTCCCACCACCTTGTCATGCCACCTACATGGGCCCTTGGAGATTAAATCTGAAATTGTCATATGGGCTCTAGGCCCATCTCATATTTCAACTCTTGTTGCATTGTTCTGCATGCATTGTAATTTTCCGATTCATAACCGGGCTCTGTAATGTCCTTGTATCTTCTGGGCCACTGTCCAAAATTCATATTATTATTATTATTTTGCGGGCAAAAGCAATTCATTACTTAAGTAGTAATGTTCTTACAATCTTTTTTTTGCGGGGTAATAATGTTCTTACAATCATTCATGATGATAGTACTAATCTCCCGAGGACTAATTGCTACATGCCATTTTTTACGTCCAATGGTTGTGATGGCATGCCCAGCCTGGTTCTCTGTTCTCTTGATTTTTCTGATTTCAGCTTGCCTCCTCTTCAACAGTTCTTCTATTATAGCCACCCGGTACATGTGTCCTCGAATGATCAAGTGACCCTGCATTCACTAAGGACAACACCGACCCCATCAACTACATTGGCTCTTGCAGCTCTTGCCAACATCGACCGTAGCTCTTGCACATCGTCGCGTTGGGCGTCCTACCACAATACACCCGATACTTGATCGGTGGCGGATGCGCTGCACAATGGGACCTGGACCCGTGACGTAGGCCCTAACATCGATCAGACACTACTCCTGGAGGTCTTTGATCTATGGGAAAGAACAGAGGCCATCGATCTTGATCCCACTGTGGAGGATTCGACATGGTGGGCCTCGGAGGAAAACGACGCCTACTCAGCGCGCTCGGCCTATGTGGCCAAATTTTGGGGCATGGAGGTCGCCCCATACGCGGACATGGCATGGAAATCTAGAGCACCGCAGCAGTACTGTTTCTTTTCTTGGCTTGCAGGTCGGAACAGATGCCGGACCTCGGATCACCTAGCTTGACACGGGCTCCCCCACCAGGCCTCTTGCCCGCTATGCGACCAAGGGGCGGAGACGTTAAATCACATCCTCATTGAGTGTGTCCTCGCGCGTACGGTTTGGCATAGAGTTCTTTCGGCCTTGGGCATGCATGGCGCCGCTCCAACGGCCGACGGAACTTTGGTGGACTGGTGCAACTGCTGCACCACGACATGCCATGGAGGGAAGGATATACGGACAATTCTCTCGCTCGTGATGTGGGAGTCGTGGAAGCACTGGAACGCGATGGTTTCGATGGTGTGGCGCCTTCAGCCAATGACGTGCTTGGCAGGGTGATGAGCGAGGGCCAGGCATGGAAGGCGGCGGGACTGATCAAGCGGGATCTCGGAACTTTTTTTGGTTACTTGACTAGGTGGGTAGTCGGAGATAGGTAGCTAGCTAGTTAGCGTCTTCCGTGGTTGGAGTGCCTTGTGTAACCCCATGTAATCACATGTAAGACACTCATGGACGGGGCTCTTTATCCCCTCCCCCTTCTTTAATGCATCATAAGCACACTCGTGCGTATTCCCAAAAAGGAGAACCACCACCACCACCCACACTTCCACCACCATGGTTTGCCGAAAGCATCAACCTCACTTCCACCAACATGACCGGAACCAACACCACCTCCAAACGCTCTTCCATCACCAATGCCAAACCCACCACCTCCAAACGCCCCTCCTCCGCCACCATTGCGGAAACCACCTCCAAAACCAACACAACTACCCATGGCACCCATGCTGAACCCTCCACCACCTCCAAATCCTCCACCACCCATGGCACCAATGCGGAACTCAACACCACCACCCATGCCGAACCCTCCACCACCGGCCATAAAATTTTGAAGCTCCATCTTCCTTTGACACATGATCTCCATTCTTTTCATCTCCCAAAATTCTCTTTCGATTGTATCCATGCCCTCCGGATTCATCATCATGAACTGGTCATCCTCGGCGGTCCTCTCGTCCTTCCTTTTTTGCTCCTCCAGGATGAGCTTGCGCTCCTCGAAGGCGCACCTCTTTTCCCACCTCTCTTCTTTGTGCTTCTCTTTCTTCTCAGCCATGGCCACTTTTGCATCCCAATGCTTGGCTAGCATAGCCTCCTCCATCTTCGCCATCTCACCAGTTTGATCCCTCAAAGTGATTGCCTCGGACGTCCTCTTACTCTTGCTTTGTCCTTGTTTCCATCCGGTTTGCCCTTGTTTCTTCCTCCTCTTGGTGCATCATCACTATCATCATCATCCTCAACCTCCACTTTGATGTCTCTCTTTGGAGGGGTTTCCTTGTCCCTCACCCTCCACTTCTCACTATCTTGGAGCCATTTCCAACAATGTTGAAGATTGAATGACCGGCCATTGGTGCCCGGGGTTTGCTTGTAGTACTCATTGGCGATGCGATCCTGCACACAAACATTGAGACAAGTATGAGCTCATAATCTTTATATGAACACGGCTAGGGACATGGAGATGAGAAAATGCTCACATAATCATCAATAGTGACGCCACTTGGTGGTGCATTCTGTACTTGTTCCAAGCATCCGCTCCAATGGTTGCAAGCTTTGTTGATGGTGTCCCAACGGCCTTGAAGGCCCTTCAAGCTCCGGCCGGATGGGAATGACATCGTTTGATGATATTTTTCCTTGATCATTTGCCAATAGTTTCCAAAGGTTTGATCCTTGCCGACCACGGAGTGAAGAGAGATGCTTTCACATGCTTTAATTAAGCACACATCCTTCATCTCTGTACAGTTTCCAGTCCTTCCCACCCTAGCATCATAGTCGGCCTCCTCGATCTCTTGTACGTCACCCTCATCTTCATTCTCATCATTCACCTCCGCGTAGACCTCAACGTATGATGCTGAAGGAAATATGCCCTAGAGGCAATAATAAAGTTATTATTTATTTCCTCATATCATGATAAATGTTTATTATTCATGCTAGAATTGTATTAACCGGAAACATAATACATGTGTGAATACATAGACAAACATAGTGTCACTAGTATGCCTCTACTTGACTAGCTCGTTAATCAAAGAAGGTTGAGTTTCCTAGCCATGGACATGAGTTGTCATTTGATTAACGGGATCACATCATTAGGAGAATGATGTGATTGACTTGACCCATTCCTTTAGCTTAGCAATTGATCGCTTAGTATGTTGCTATTGCTTTCTTCATGGCTTATACATGTTCCTATGACTATGAGATTATGCAACTCCCGTTTACCGGAGGAACTCTTTGTGTGCTACCAAACGTCACAACGTAACTGGGTGATTATAAAGGTGCTCTACAGGTGTCTCCGAAGGTACTTGTTGAGTTGGCGTATTTCGATATTAGGATTTGTCACTCCGATTGTCGGAGAGGTATCTCTGGGCCCTCTCGGTAATGCACATCACTATAAGCCTTGCAAGCAATGTGACTAATGAGTTAGTTATGGGATGATGCACTACGGAACGAGTAATGTGACTTGACGGTAACGAGATTGAACTAGGTATTGAGATACCGACGATCGAATCTCGGGCAAGTAACATACCGATGACAAAGGGAACAACATATGTTGTTATGCGGTTCGACCGATAAAGATCTTCGTAGAATATGTAGGAGCCAATATGGGCATCCAGGTTCCGCTATTGGTTATTGACCAGAGAAGTGTCTCAGTCATGTCTACATAGTTCTCGAACCCGTAGGGTCCGCACGCTTAACGTTCGTTGACGATATAGTATTATATGAGTTATGTATGTTGGTGACCGAATGTTGTTCGGAGTTCCGGATAAGATCACGGACATGACGAGGAACTCCCGAATGGTCCAGAGATAAAGATTGATATATGGGATAATAGTGTTTGGTCTCCGGAAGGGTTCCAGAATTCACCGGAAGGGGTTCCGGATGTTTCCCAAAATGTTTGGGTACGAGAACACTTTATTTGGGCTAAAGGGGAAAGCCCACAAGGTTTTTGGAAAGCGGAAGTTTTGCGGAGTCCAGGGGCCAGACGCCAGGGTCCCTGGCGTCTGGTCCTGGAGTCCGAGAAGGACTCTTGCCTTTCGGGTGAAACCGACTTTGTGGAGGCTTTTACTCCAAGTTTCGACCCCAAGGCTTAACATATAAATAGAGGGGCAGGGCTAGAACCAAAGACAGATCAAGAAACACCAAGCCGTGTGGCGGCAACCCCGTCCCCTCTAGTTTATCCTCCGCCATAGTTTTCGTAGTGCTTAGGCGAAGCCCTGCGGAGATTTTTCTTCACCAACACCGTCACCACGCTGTTGTGCTGCCGGAACTCGTCTACTACTTCGCCCCTCTTGCTGGATCGAGAAGGTGAGGACGTCATCAAGCTGAACGTGTGCTGAACGCGGAGGTACCGTACGTTCGATACTTGATCGGGACGGATCGTGAAGGTGTACGACTACATCAACCGCGTTGATAAACGCTTCCGCTTACGGTCTACGAGGGTACGTAGACAACACTCTCCTCTCTCCTTGCTATGCATCACCATGATCCTGCGTGTGCGTAGGAATTTTTTTGAAATTACTACGTTACCCAACAGTGGCATCGGAGCCTGATTTTATGCGTAGATGTTATATGCATGAGTAGAACACAAGTGAGTTGTGGGAGATACAAGTCATACTGCTTACCAGCATGTCATACTTAGGTTCGGCAGTATTGTTGGATGAAGCGGCCTGGACTGACATTACATGTACGCTTACGCGAGACTGGTTCTACCGACGTGCTTTGCACATAGGTGGCTGGCGGGTGTCAGTTTCTCCAACTTTAGTTGAAGCGAGTGTGACTACGCCCTGCCCTTGGGAAGGTTAAAAAAACACTAACTTGACGAACTATCGTTGTGGTTTTGATGCGTAGGTAAGAACGGTTCTTGCTCAGCCCGTAGCAGCCACGTAAAACTTGCAACAACAAAGTAGAGGACGTCTAACTTGTTTTTGCAGGGCATGTTGTGATGTGATATGGTCAAGGCATGATGCTATATTTTATTGTATGAGATGATCATGTTTTGTAACCGAGTTATCGCAATGGCAGAGCCATATGGTTGTCGCTTTATTGTATGCAATGCAATCGCATACTGTAATTGCTTTACTTTATCACTAAGCGGTAGCGATAGTCGAGAAGCAATAGTTGACGAGGCGACAAGCGATGCTACGATGGAGATCAAGGTGTCGCACCGGTGACGATGGTGATCATGACGGTGCTTCGGAGATGGAGATCACAAGCACAAGATGATGATGGCCATATCATATCACTTATATTGATTGCATGTGATGTTTATCCTTTATGCATCTTATTTTGCTTTGATTGACGGTAGCATTATAAGATGATCTCTCACTAAATTTCAAGATAAAAGTGTTCTCCCTGAGTATGCACCGTTGCCAAAGTTCGTTGTGCCGATACACCACGTGATGATCGGGTGTGATAAGCTCTACGTCCATCTACAACGGGTGCAAGCCAATTTTGCACACGCAGAATACTCGGGTTAAACTTGACGAGCCTAGCATATGCAGATATGGCCTCGGAACACTGAGACCGAAAGGTCGAGTGTGAATCATATAGTAGATATGATCAACATAGTGATGTTCACCATTGAAAACTACTCCATCTCACGTGATGATCGGACATGGTTTAGTTGATTTGAATCACGTGATCACTTAGATGATTAGAGAGATGTCTATCTAAGTGGGAGTTTTTAAGTAATATGATTAACTGAACTTAAATTTATCATGAACTTAGTACCTGATGGTATTTTGCTTGTCTGTGTTGATTGTAGATAGATGGCCCGTGCTGTTGTTCCATTGAATTTTAATGCGTTCCTTGAGAAAGCAAAGTTGAAAGATGATGGTAGCAATTACACAGACTGGGTCCGTAACTTGAGGATTATCCTCATTGCTGCACAGAAGAATTACGTCCTAGAAGCACCGCTGGGTGCCAGGCCTGCTGCAGATGCAACTAACGACGTTAAGAACGTCTGGCAGAGCAAAGCTGATGACTACTCGATAGTTCAGTGTGCCATGCTTTACGGCTTAGAACCGGGACTTCAACGACATTTTGAATGCCATGGAGCATATGAGATGTTCCAGGAGTTGAAGTTAATATTTCAAGCAAATGCCCAGATTGAGAGATATGAAGTCTTCAATAAGTTCTATAGCTGCAAGATGGAGGAGAATAGTTATGTCAGTGAACATATACTCAAAATGTCTGGGTATAACAATCACTTGATTCAACTGGGAGTTAATCTTCCGGATGATAGTGTCATTGACAAAATTCTTCAATCACCGCCACCAAGCTACAAAAGCTTCGTGATGAACTATAATATGCAAGGGATGGATAAGACAATTCCCGAGATCTTCGTAATGCTAAAGGCTGCGGAGGTAGAAATCAAGAAGGAGCATCAAGTGTTGATGGTCAACAAGACCACCAGTTTCAAGAAAAAGGGTAAAGGAAAGAAGAAGGGGAACTTCAATAAGAACGGCAAACAAGTTGCTGCTCAAGAGAAGAAACCCAAGTCTGGACCTAAGCACGAGATCGAGTGCTTCTCTGCAAGCGACTAGTCCTTTGAGCGGAACTGCCCCAAGTATTTGGCGGATAAGAAGGATGGCAAGGTGAACAAAGGTATATGTGATATACATGTTATTGATGTGTACCTTACTAGAGCTCGCAGAGCACCTGGTATTTGATACTGGTTTGTTGCTAATATTTGCAAGTCGAAACAGGACTACGGATTAAGCTTAAGACCTGGCTAAGGACGAGGTGACGATGCGCGTGGGAAATGGTTCCAAAGTCGATGTGATCACCGTCGGCACGCTACCTCTACATCTACCTTCGGGATTAGTTTTAGACCTAAATAATTGTTATTTGGTGCCAGTGTTGAGCATGAACATTATATCTGGATCTTGTTTGATGCGAGACAGTTATTCATTTAAATCTGAGAATAATGGTTGTTCTATTTATATGAGTAATATCTTTTATGGTCATGCACCCTTGAAGAGTGTTCTATTTTTGTTGAATCTCGATAGTAGTGATACACATATTCATAATGTTGAAGCCAAAAGATGTAGAGTTGATAACGATAGTGCAACTTATTTGTGGCACTGCCGTTTGGGTCATATTGGTGTAAAGCGCATGAAGAAACTCCATACTGATGGACTTTTGGAATCACTTGGTACTTGCGAACCATGCCTTATGGGCAAGATGACTAAAACGCCGTTCTCCGGAACAATGGAGCAAGCAACAGATTTGTTGGAAATCATACATACTGATGTATGTGGTCCGATGAATATTGAGGCTCGCGGCGGATATCATTATTTTCTCACCTTCACAGATGATTTGAGAAGATATGGATATATCTACTTAATGAAACATAAGTCTGAAACATTTGAAAAGTTCAAAGAATTTCAGAGTGAAGTGGAAAATCATCGTAACAAGAAAATAAAGTTTCTATGACCTGATCGTGGAGGAGAATATTTGAGTTACGAGTTTGGTCTACATTTGAAACAATGTGGAATAGTTTCGCAACTCACACAACCCGAAACACCACAACGTAATGGTGTGTCCGAATGTCGTAATCGTACTTTACTAGATATGGTGCGATCTATGATGTCTCTTACTAATTTACCGCTATCATTTTGGGGTTATGCTTTAGAGACGGCTGCATTCACGTTAAATAGGGCACCATCGAAATCCGTTGAGACGATGCCTTATGAACTGTGGTTTGGCAAGAAACCGAAGTTGACATTTCTTAAAGTTTGGGGCTGCGATGCTTATGTGAAAAGGCTTCAATCTGATAAGCTCGAACCCAAATCGGAGAAATGTGTCTTCATAGGATACCCAAAGGAAACTGTTGGGTACACCTTCTATCACAGATCCAAAGGCAACACATTCATTGCTAAGAATGGATCCTTTCTAGAGAAGGAGTTTCTCTCGAAGGAAATGAGTGGGAGGAAAGTAGAACTTTATGAGGTAACTATACCTGCTCCCTTATTGGAAAGTAGTTCATCACAGAAACCGGTTCCTGTGACTCCTACACCAATTAGTGAGGAAGCTAATGATGTTGATCATGAAACTTCAGATCAAGTTACTACCGAACCTCGTAGGTCAAGCAGAGTAAGATCCGCACCAGAGTGGTACGGTAATCCTATTCTGGAGGTCACGTTACTTGACCAAGGCGAACCTACGAACTATGAAGAAGCGACGGTGAGCCCAGATTCCGCAAAATGGCTTGAGGCCATGAAATCTGAGATGGGATCCATGTATGAGAACAAAGTGTGGACTTTGGTTGACTTGCTCGATGATCGGCAAGCCATAGAGAATAAATGGATCTTCAAGAAGAAGACTGACGCTGACGGTAATGTTACTGTCTGTAAAGCTCGACTTGTTGCGAAAGGTTTTCGACAAGTTCATGTTGGAAATATGCCCTAGAGGCAATAATAAAATGGTTATTATTATATTTCCTCATTCATGATAATTGTCTATTATTCATGCTATAATTGTGTTATCCGTAAATCGTAATACATGTGTGAATACATAGACCACAACATGTCCCTAGTGAGCCTCTAGTTGACTAGCTCGTTTATCAATAGATGGTCATGGTTTCCTGACCATGGACATTGGATGTCATTGATAACGGGATCACATCATTGGGAGAATGATGTGATAGACAAGACCCAATCCTAAGCATAGCACAAGATCGTGTAGTTCGTTTGCTAGAGCTTTTCCAATGTCAAGTATCATTTCCTTAGACCATGAGATCGTGTAACTCCTAGATGCCGTAGGAGTGCTTTGGGTGTACCAAACGTCACAACGTAACTGGGTGACTATAAAGGTATACTACGGTATCTCCGAAAGTGTCATTGGGTTGACACGGATCGAGACTGGATTTGTCACTCCGTATGACGGAGAGGTATCTCTGGGCCCACTCAGTAATGCATCATCATAATGAGCTCAAAGAGACTAAGTGGTTGGTCACGGGATCATGCGTTATGGTACGAGTAAAGTGACTTGCCGGTAACGAGATTGAACGAGGTATTGGGATACCGACGATCGAATCTCGGGCAAGTAACGTACCGATTGACAAAGGGAATTGTATACGGGATTACTTGAATCCTCGACATCATGGTTCATTCGATATGATCATTGTGGAACATGTGGGAGCCAACATGGGTATCCAGATCCCGCTGTTGGTTATTGGCCGGAGAGTCTCGGTCATGTCTGCATGTCTCCCGAACCTGTAGGGTCTACACACTTAAGGTTCGGTGACGCTAGGGTTGTAGACATGATAGTATGCGGTAACCAGAAAGTTGTTCGGAGTCCCGGATGAGATCCCGGATGTCACGAGGAGTTCCGGAATGGTTCGGAGGTGAAGAATTATATATAGGAAGTCCAGCCGCCATCGGGGAGTTTTGGGGTCACGGTATTGTCTGGGACCACCGGAAGGGTCCTGGGTCCACCGGTGGGGCCACCTATCCCGGAGGGCCCCATGGGCTGAAGTGGGGAAGGGAACCAGCCCCTGGTGAGCTGGTGTGCCCCCCTTGGGCCTCCCCCTACGCCTAGGGTTGGAAACCCTAGGGGTGGGGGGCGCCCCACTTGGCTTGGGGGGCAAGCCACCCCCTTGGCCGCCGCCCCCCCATCTAGATGGGATCTAGAGGGGCCGGCGCCCCCCTGGCCCCTATATATAGTGGAGGGGAGGGAGGGCAGCCGCACCCAAGTCCCTGGCGCCTCCCTCTCCCTCTGCAACACCTCTCCCTCTCGTAGAGCTTGGCAAAGCCCTCCCGAGATTGCCGCTACTTCCACCACCACGCCGTCGTGCTGCTGGATCTCCATCAACCTCTCCCTCCCCTTGCTGGATCAAGAAGGAGGAGACGTCTTCCCCAACCGTACGTGTGTTGAACGCGGAGGTGCTGTCCGTTCGGCACTAGGATCATCGGTGATTTGGATCACGACAAGTACGACTCCCTCAACCCCGTTCTCTTGAACGCTTCCGTGCGCGATCTACAAGGGTATGTAGATGCACTCCTCTATCTCGTTGCTAGATGACTCCATAGATTGATCTTGGTGAAGCGTAGAAATTTTTTATTTTCTGCAACGTTCCCCAACAGTGGCATCACGAGCTAGGTCTATGCATAGTTTCTATGCACGAGTAGAACACAAACTTGTTGTGGGCGTAGATGTTGTCAATTTTCTTGCCACTACTAGTCTTATCTTGTTTCGGTGGCATTGTGGGATGAAGCGGCCCGGACCGACCTTACACGTACGCTTACGTGAGACAGGTTCCACCGACTGACATGCACTAGTTGCATAAGGTGGCTAGCGGGTGTCTGTCTCTCCCACTTTAGTCGGATCGGATTCGATGAAAAGGGTCCTTATGAAGGGTAAATAGAAATTGGCATATCACGTTGTGGTTTTACGTAGGTAAGAAACGTTCTTGCTAGAAACCTATAGAAGCCACGTAAAAACATGCAACAACAATTAGAGGACGTCTAACTTGTTTTTGCAGCATATGCCTTGTGATGTGATATGGCCAAAAGGATGTGATGAATGAAATATATGTGATGTATGAGATTGATCATGTTCTTGTAATAGGAATCACGACTTGCATGTCGATGAGTATGACAACGGCAGGAGCCATAGGAGTTGTCTTTATTTTTGTATGACCTGCGTGTCATTGAATAACGCCATGTAAATTACTTTACTTTATTGCTAAACACGTTAGCCATAGAAGTAGAAGTAATCATTGGCGTGACAACTTCATGAAGACACGATGATGGAGATCATGGTGTCATGCGGTGACGAAGATGATCATGGCGCCCCGAAGATGGAGATCAAAGGAGCAATATGATATTGGCCATATCATGTCACTATTTGATTGCATGTGATGTTTATCATGTTTTGCTTCTTATTTGCTTAGTACGACGGTAGTAAATAAGATGATCCCTTGTAATAATTTCAAGAAAGTGTTCCCCCTAACTGTGCGCCGTTGCGAAAGTTCGTTGTTTCAAAGCACCACATGATGATCGGGTGTGATAGATTCTAACGTTCACATACAATGGGTGTAAGACAGATTTACACATGCAAAACACTTAGGTTGACTTGATGAGCCTAGCATGTACAGACATGGCCTCGGAACACAAGAGACCGAAAGGTCGAACATGAGTCGTATGGAAGATACGATCAACATGGAGATGTTCACCGATGATGACTAGTCCGTCTCACGTGATGATCGGACACGGTCTAGTTGAGTCGGGTCATGTATCACTTAGATGACTAGAGGGATGTCTAATCTGAGTGGGAGTTCATTAAATAATTTGATTAGATGAACTTAATTATCATGAACTTAGTCTAAAAGCCTTTGCAAAATGTCTTGTAGATCAAATGGCCAACACTCATGTCAACCTCAACTTCAACGCGTTCCTAGAGAAAACCAAGCTGAAAGATGATGGCAGCAACTTTTCGGACTGGGTCCGGAACCTGAGGATCATCCTCATAGCTGCCAAGAAAGCATATGTCCTAGAAGGACCGCTAGGTGTAGCACCCATCCTGAGAACCAAGACGTTATGAACGCTTGGCAGTCACGTGCTGATGATTACTCCCTCGTTCAGTGCGGCATGCTTTACAGCTTAGAACCGGGGCTCCAAAAGCGTTTTGAGCAAAATGGAGCATATGAGATGTTCGAAGAGCTGAAAATGGTTTTCCAAGCTCATGCCCAGGTCGAGAGATATGAAGTCCCCGACAAGTTCTACAGTTGTAAGATGGAGGAAAATAGTGCTGTCAGTGAGCACGTACTCAAAATGTCTGGGGTTGCACAACCGCTTGTCCCAGCTGGACATTAACCTCCCGGACGAGGCGGTCATTGACAGAATCCTTCAATCGCTCCCACCTAGCTACAAGAGCTTTGTGATGAACTACAATATGCCGGGGATGGTGAAAACTATTCCTGAAGTATTTTCAATGTTGAAATCAGCAGAGGTGGAAATCAAAAAGGAACATCAAGTGTTGATGTCAATAAAACGACTAGTTTCAAGAAAGGCAAGGGTAAGAAGAACTTCAAGAAGGATGGCAGGGGAGTTGCCGCGCCCGGTAAGCTAGTTGCTAGGAAGAAGCCAAAGAATGGACCCAAACCTGAGACTGAGTGCTTTTATTGCAAGGGAAAGGGACACTGGAAGCGGAACTGCCCCAAATACTTGGCGGACAAGAAGGCCGGCAACACCAAAGGTATATGTGATATACATGTAATTGATGTGTACCTTACCAGTACTCGTAGTAGCTCCTGGGTATTTGATACCGGTGCGGTTGCTCATATTTGTAACTCAAAAAGGAGCTGCGGAATAAGCGGAGACTGGCGAAGGACGAGGTGACGATGCGTGCCGGGAATGGTTCCAAGGTCGATGTGATCGCCGTCGGCACGCTACCTCTACATTTACCTACGGGATTAGTTTTAAACCTCAATAATTGTTATTTAGCGCCAGCTTTGAGCATGAACATTGTATCTGGATCTTGTTTAATACGAGATGGCTACTCATTTAAATCCGAGAATAATGGTTGTTTTATTTATATGAGAGATATGTTTTATGGTCATGCCCCGCTGGTCAATGGTTTATTCTTAATGAATCTCGAACGTGATGTTACACATATTCATAGTGTGAATACCAAAAGATGTAAAGTTGATAACGATAGTCCCACATACTTGTGGCATCGCCGCCTTGGTCACATTGGTGTCAAGCGCATGAAGAAGCTCCATGCTGATGGACTTTTGGAGTCTCTTGATTACGAATCACTTGACACGCACGAACCATGCCTTATGGGCAAAATGACCAAGACTCCGTTCTCCGGAACAATGGGCGAGCAACCAACTTATTGGAAATCATACATCTTGATGTGTGCGGTCCAATGAGCGTTGAGGCTCATGGAGGCTATCGTTATGTTGTCACTCACCGATGACTTGAGTAGATATGGGTATGTCTACTTGATGAAACACAAGTCTGAGACCTTTGAAAAGTTCAAGGAATTTCAGAATGAGGTAGAGAATCAACGTGACCGAAAGATAAAGTTCTTACGATCAGATCGTGGGGGAGAATATTTAAGTCACAAATTTGGTACGCACTTAAGGAAATGTGGAATCGTTTCACAACTTACGCCGCCTGGAACACCTCAGCGTAATGGTGTGTCCGAACGTAGAATCGCACTCTATTGGATATGGTGCGATCTATGATGTCACTCACCGATTTACCGCTATCATTTTGGGGATACGCTCTAGAGACAGCTACATTCACTTTAAATAGGGCACCGTCTAAATCCGTTGAGACGACACCGTATGAATTATGGTTTGGGAAGAAACCTAAGCTGTCGTTTCTAAAAGTTTGGGGATGCGATGCTTATGTCAAGAAGCTTCAACCTGAAAAGCTCGAACCCAAGTCGGAAAATCGTCTTCATAGGATACCCTAAGGAAACCATTGGGTATACCTTCTACCTCAGATCCAAAGGCAAGATCTTTGTTGTTAAGAACGGGTCCTTTACGAGAAAGAGTTTCTCTCGAAGAAGTAAGTGGGAGGAAAGTGGAACTTGATGAAGTACTACCTCTTGAACCGGAAAGTAGCGCAGCTTAGGAAGATGTTCCTGTGGTGCCTGCACTGACTAGAGAGGAAACTAATGATGATGATCAAGGTACTTCGGATCAAGTTACTACTGAACTTCGTAGGTCCACAAGGACACGTTCCACACCAGAGTGGTATGGCAACCTTGTCCTAGAAATCATGTTGTTAGACAACGGTGAACCTTCGAAATATGAAGAAGCAATGGTGAGCCCAGATTCCAACAAATGGCTTGAAGCCATGCAATCCGAGATAGGATCCATGTATGAAAACAAAGTATGGACTTTGACAGACTTGCCCGATGATCGACGAGTGATAGAAAACAAATGGATCTTTAAGAAGAAGACAGACGCGGATGGTAATGTTACCATCTATAAAGCTCGACTTGTCGCTAAGGGTTATCGACAAGTTCAAGGGGTTGACTACGATGAGACTTTCTGTAAGTGCATCTAGTGCCCCTTAGTGATTTTGGTGTATTGAAGACTTATAGGTTAAGGGACTAATGTGTTTATGAGTGTACACAGGTCTATAAGTCTATGAGGAGTTTGATATTTACAGAGAAAGTCAACCCTAAAATGAAGTTCTTCGACTGAAGACTTTGATATTCGAAGACTTTCAAGACTTTGAAAGTGAAGAAATTGGTGTGACCTTGAAGACTTGATATTCATTTGAGGAACATGAAGCGTGAAGACTTTTGTTTTCGTAGTTTCGTTTTCTCTTTCTTGAGTCATAGGAAACACCGTACTGTTAAAGGGGGTCGAGCAAATACTAAGGAAAAATTTCCATGTGATGCTCAATTCAAAATCCTACACCTACCAATCCCTTCGAGTGAAGCCTTTGGAAATCTCATACAGCTCAGTCAATTTCTTGATGGATGAGACGAAGTTCTTCAGTCATTGAGGAATTTGTTTTGACTGAGGAGTTAGGAATTCGCCAGTGCGGATTACCTACATAGTGAGGAACATGATAGCACTGAGGAATTTGAGAGTCAAATTTCCGACCGTTGCTGTGCTGCGTGCCAGCTGTCCCAAAATATCTTATCCACCTAACGGTCATATCATTGAAGGGCATTTATGTCTTATCATGTCGGGCTGCTCCCTAGGCTATAAATAGCTGCCCCTACAACCACTAGCTGGTTGGCTGCTCCGAGAGAACTTGACACTTGTCATTTGAGAGCAACCCATCCTCCGAGGACTTTGGCGAAAATCATCGAGTGAGGAAAACCCAAAACCAAACCCTACAAACCCAAAGTGATTGAGCATCATGAAGAGATTGATCTGTGTGGATCCGACGCTTGTTACCTTTGAAGACTGTGCTTCTTCCAGACGGTTAGGCGTCATGGTCTAGAGCATCCAAGAGGAATTGTGGATCGCCGAGTGACCAAGTCTGTGAAGGTTTGGAAGTCGCTGAAGACTTACCACAGTGATTGGACGAGGTCTGTGTGACCTTAGTTCAAGGAGAATACGGTGAGGACTTGGTGTCTGAGCTGCGTGCTCAGCCGATCGGGTGTCCGGGCTGTGTGTCCTTGAGTTTAAATACTCCGCTTCCAACCAGACGTATAACCGAGACAATTAGCTTGTTCTTGGTCTACCAAATCATTGTCTTCACCAACCTAATCTGGTTCTATTTCCTCAACTCTTTCATTTCGTCATTCTTGTGTTGAGTGTTCGTTCATATATGTGTTTGAAGACTTTGACTTAAGACTTTCTCAATTTCCTCAGTTCAATTCTTGATCTGTTTGTCTTCATCTTGTGCTATCCTGTGTTTACGCTTTCGTACTCTTTGATTGTCTTCATTTCATCATGATGACCATGCCGCATTCTCTTATGCATACTTCTGAGTACTTATTCCGCTGCAAGTAGTTCTTCACTTAGGAATTTCCTCACCGCAAATTCCTCATTGAAGAATTCATAAAATCGCTATTCACCCCCTCTAGTCGATATAACGCACTTTCAATTGGTATCGAGCAAGGTACTCCCTTGTTACGTGTGATTTTAGTCTAACCACCGGAGTTTAAGTTATGTCGACCGCAGTATGATCAAGGTCTCACTGGGTGTCCTACCTTTGATGGGGCGGACTACCCTTCTTGGAAAAACAAGATGCGAATGCATCTTGAGGCAATTGACAACGATCTACGGTATGTTGTGGAAAATGGTGTTCCTCTGTCTCACCCTCTTTGGGACGCTGCCGATGTGAAGAGATTCAAGCAACTCGATTCTCAAGCGAAGAATATCATATCGCCATCATCGAGCAAAGGATAATATGGAAGAGTGAGTGCTTTGGAAACTGCTAAGCTCATCCGGGACGAGGCTGTCCAAAGTAAATGAAGGAGTCTCAACTCAGCGTGACTCTCGAGTTGATGTTCTTGAAATCTCTTCAACCGCTTTAAAAGACTCGACAATGAAAATGTTCAACAAACCTTCGATCGCCTCATCGACATCTCAAATGAGCTTCAAGCGCTTGGTGCCTTGACATCACCGACCATGAGGTGGTGAAGAAATTGTTGAGATCGCTTGATTCCTCATTTGATACTCCGCACCGATGATACAAGAGCGTGTTGACTACAAGTCACTTGATCCAGCTGATATCCTCGAGAGGCTAAATACTCATGAGTTCCACTTCTTTCAAAAGAGAGATCTCTATGGTTCTAGCTATGGAAAATCACGTGCCTCAAGGCCAAGGCTGTGTCTCGAATCTGATTGTGAAGACTCGGTAGTAGCCTTGGAGATCCTCAAGAATTGAGCCAGGAGCTAGCACTTTGCTCGTGAAGAAATTCCGAAGTTCTCAAGACGTGGTCGCTTTGGAAAATCCTCAAGGAGCAGTGATTCCTCATCCAAAGGACTATAAGAGAAGACTATGCCACAAATGCAAGAAACCGGTCACTACATTCAAGATTGTCCTTAGTGGGAAAAGGAATTAAAGAAGAAGAAATACAAGGATTACAGATTACGATGACGCTAAGAAGAAGAAGAAATCGTCGAAATCTTCATCATCAAAATCCTCAAAGTCTTCTTCTCACAAGAAGAGCAGCTCCAAGAAGGCTCGGGCATTCATTGGCAAGGAAATGGACTCTCAAGCTGAATCTGAGGAACATGAGGAAGAGGAGGCATCAGAAAAATCCGAGTGCGTGTGTGGCGAGTCCGGCTCTCGCCATCGCTTTCGTCAACAAGTCCATCTTCTACTCAAGAAAATGACCTCACCAACAAAGTGATGAAGATAGTGATGACTACGCCCCACCTATTGCTTCATGGAAAAGGGTGCCAAGGTACTCAAATATACCTCCTCCGAATCTAGTGAAAATGAATCTGATGAAGATCTCAAGCCCAGCTACTCAAAACTTGCTAAGATTGCTGTAAAACAACAAAGGGCTTTTGAAAAGGTTCAAGACATGCTAGATAAAAGTGATGATATGTTGGGTGAAGAAATGGATCGCACTAAAGCCCTGACTGAAAATCTTCAAAGACTTCAGTCTAGGCTTGACAGTCTTGAAGGTCATCATAACACTCTCTTGTCTGATCATGAGAAACTTTCTTATGAATTCTTCAAAGAAAGCAAGATCTTGAAAAGCTAAGAGTGAGTTATGAAGATCTTCAGAAGGAGCGCGATTCAATACTTGCTCAACAAATCAGCGCTTCTCAGGAAGAATTTGTTCCTCCATGCTTAAAGTGCATTGAACGTGAATCTGCTAATTCTTCATCTGAATGTTCAAATGCTTCAACTGTTACAAATTCTTCACCTGCCTCTGCTATCACTAATTCCTCATCTGAGGACATTTCGAGTATCACTGACGATGCAGGGCTGAAGGAATTGTACATGACAGGCATGTACAAAAGCCTCAAAGGGCATCAGACTCTTTGTGATGTGCTTAAAAAGCAGATCCTCAACAGAAATCCTAGGAAAGAGGGTATTGCCTTTGAGAGGAAACTCAATGCTGATGGAACATATTGGAAATCTGAGCAGTACCCCAAAACCTCATGGGTTGCTGCAAAGGGACCTCCAGTTGATCCATCTGACTTATCTGGCTTTACATGTGAATCTCCTCATTCTTCTGACGAGTCATTTGACTCCAACTATAAACTGTTCAAAAATCAGAATGGTGAAATATTTGCTAGATATGTTGGCACTAACTGCAGGAACAGTTCCCCTATGAATAAAATCTGGGTTCTCAAGAAGTGCCTTGAAAGTCTTCAGGTGAATGTCCTCATGACACCACCTGTGAAGAATAGGAACCCTAGATCAAACTCTTCATATGGACCAGATTCTTCGTATGGATCCAAGTCCTCATACGGACCAAATTCCTCACGTGGATCAAATTCCTCACATGGATCAAAGTCCTCATATGATTATCATCGTGCTAACAACTCTGTTTCGCAGGGTAGAGCTAAGGGCTATGAATATGTGCATTATTCTTCAAACCAATATGTCCATAAGTCCTCGAAGAATTTCTCTGCTTATTCATATGCTTACCCTAACCCCTCTTATGTGAAACGAAATGGATTGGCCTTTATGCCACCATTCTCGTATGGTGCTCACAGAATGATGAACTCTTTGCCACCCCTTCAGATATGGGTGGTGAAGAAAAAGAACTAATCTCTTCTGCAGGGTCAGGCCTCCAGACGTGCTTTAACGTCTGAAGAATTTGCTGGGGGCCTGACAAAAATGCCTGAAAGGACGCAGGCTAATCATGAAGAAATGAACTTTCATTTCACACGTCCTCATACTGCTTATCTGTTATACTGCCTGATGAAATTGATATCATATTCTTCACTGATGAAGTATATGAGATCGTAAGTTGCACTAATTCATCTGCAGGATGATCAACCCAAAGCCAATGAGTGGGTCCTCGATAGTGGATGTACAAATCACATGACTGGTGACAAGAATCTATTGATGGATGCTCCCTTATCACCATCACATCTGAAGCATATTATCTTTGCTGACAAAGGCAAAAGTCAGGTATTGGGTCTTGGTAAGGTTGCGATCTCTAAGGACATACACATGGACAAAGTCATGCTTGTTGAGTCATTAGGATACAACCTCATGTCGATCTCAATGCTTTGTGATCTTGATATGGTTGTTGTCTTTGGCAAGTATCGTTGTGTTGTGATCATGGAAGTGACAATTCCAAAGTCTTCAAGGCTTTAGGAGAGGAGACTTGTATATTGTTGATTTCTCTACAGGACCACAACCAATCGTGTGTCTACTTGCAAAAGCTTCGAAGGCTGGCTATGACATCGACGACTTGGTCACGCAGCATGAGGAATTTGCACACGGTTGCGAAGAAGAAACATGTCATTGGCATTGAGAATGTCAAATTCCTCAAGGATCACTTGTGTGGAGCCCGTGAAGCTGGAAAATGACCAAGGCCAAGCATCCAGTGAATACTATCATGACCACTACTCGTCCATTGAATTGCTTCACATGGACCTCTTTGGTCCTAATCATTACTCAGCAGTCACTAATGATGCATCTCTATATGGCTTTGTTATTGTTGATGATTACTCTCGTTACACATGGGTACACATTGTTACTTACAAACATGAAGTGCAGGAAGTCTTCAAACGATTTTCCTCGAGGGCTTCAACCAACTTTGGTGTGAAGATCAGGCACATCAGGAGTGACAATGGAGCTGAGTTCAAGAATTCCGGTCTTGATGACTATCTTGATGAACTTGGTATTACTCATGAGTTATCTACTCCCTATACTCCTCAGCAAAATGGCGTCGTGGAGCGCAAGAACGGAACTTTTGTTGAGATGGCTCGCACTATGCTTGATGAATACAAAACGCCTCGTCGCTTTTGGATTGATGCAATCGATACCGCGTGCCACATCATCAACAGAGTATATCTTCACAAATTCTTCAAGAAGACTGCCTATGAACTCCTCACTGACAAGAAACCCAATGTGAGTTATTTCAAAGTCTTCGGTGCTAAATGTTGGATTAGAGATCCTCATCACAATGCTAAATTTGCACCGAAAGCACATGAAGGTTTTATGCTTGGTTACGGAAAGGACTCAGACACCTACTGAGTCTTCAACAATGTTCTTTACAAGATTGTTGAAACTGCAGATGTCTTGATTCGATGAAACTAATGGCTCGCAAAGAGAGCACCTACCTTCGTGTTAGATGAACCAGCACCGAGGAATCTATCAAGTTCAACGCAACCGAGGATGTCATTCCTCATCAAGAATCTGCTGAAGAATTCATTCCTGAACGCGAAGAACGCCGAATGATGCACCGAGGATAATGTGAAGAAAATGGTATCAAGAAAATGCTGATCAAATTCCTCGACGACAACCAGCTCATCCTCGCGTTGCAAAAGAAGTGCAAGTTGACAAGATCATCGATGACATTGAAGCACCAGGTCCTCTCACACACTCAAAAGCTTCACATTTATCTAACTTTTGTGGGCACTATGCTTTTATCTCTATCACAGAGCCCACTAAGGTAGATGAAGCATTTCTAGAGCCCGAGTGGATTCAGGCAATGCAAGAAGAATTACATCAGTTCGAGCTCAATAATGTTTGGGAACTGGTCAAACGTCCAGATCCTCACAAGCATAATATCATTGGCACAAAGTGGATCTACCGCAACAAGCAAGATGAAAATGGCCTTGTGGTGAGGAATAAGGCACGACTTGTAGCTCAAGGCTACACACAGGTTGAAGGAATTGATTTCGATGAAACTTTTGCACCTGTTGCTAGACTTGAGGCTATTTGCATATTACTTGCTTATGCTAACCATCATAATATCACTTTATATCAAATGGATGTGAAAAGTGCACTCCTCAATGGTAAGCTTGAGGAAGAAGTATATGTTGCTCAACCCCCAGGTTTTGAAGATCCAAAGAATCCCGACAAAGTCTTCAGACTCAACAAGGCCCTCTATGGCCTCAAACAGGCCCCACGGGCATGGTATGATACTTTGAAGGAATTCTTCATGAAGAATGGCTTCACACCCGGTTCACTCGACCCTACTCTCTTTACTAAATCATATGATGGTGAACTGTTTGTGTGCCAAATATATGTTGATGATATTATCTTTGGCTGTACTAACCAACGTTATAGTGATGAATTTGCCTATATGATGAGTGAAGAATATCAAATGTATATGATGGGAGAATTGAAATTCTTCTTAGGTCTTCAAATTCGTCAACAACACAATGGCATATTCATATCTCAGAGAAATACCTCAAAGATGTTCGAAGAAATTCGCATGCAAGATTGCAAAGGCGTCAAAATTCCTATGCCCACAAATGGCCATCTATGCAATCGATGAAAATAGTATTGACTTGATCACAGGTATACCGCTCCATGATTGGTTCTTTATTGTACTTATGTGCATCTAGGCCAGATATAATGCTTAGTGTTTGCATGTGTGCCCGATTTCAAGCTACACGAAGGAATCACACCATAAGGCTGTGAAGTATATTCTTCGATATCTAGCTCACACACCAACACTAGGATTATGGTACCCCAAGGGCTCTACGTTTGATCTCATTGGATATTCGACTCGACTATGCTGGTGATCGTGTGGACCGCAAGTCAACATCTGGTACTTGTCATTTCCTCGGACGATCTTTGGTCCGTTGGTCCTCGAAGAAACAGAGCTGCGTATCACCGTCCCATCGCGGGCTGAGTACATTGCTGCTGGCTCTTGTTGTGCTCAATTGCTGTGGATGAAGCAAACTCTCAAGGACTACGGCATCAACGTGAAGAATGTGCCTCTCTTCTGTGACAATGAGAGTGCCATCAAGATTTCTCACAACCTAGTTCAGCACTCGAAGACAAAGCACATTCAGATTCGTCATCATTTTCTTCATGATCATGTGTTGAAGGGCGACATCTCCATCGAGCATGTGAAGACTGAAGAACAGCTAGCCGATATCTTCACAAAGCCCTTGGATGAGAAGAGATTTAGCAAGTTGCGGTGTGAGCTAAATATCTTAGAATCTTCTAATGTTCTTTGAAAAGGACACACATCCTGACACTTATGCAAAATTGATGACTTAGATGTGCAACACATGAAGAAACGTTTTTCTTCAATCAATGAAGAATAACACTCTAAGTGTGAAGAAATTAATGAAGAATTTGATTCTCAGAACCCTACGACAATTGTACGCGGTGTCTGAAATCATCATTCTTATACGGTGGGTCACGCCACCACCAAAATTGAAAATCTTCAATTTGAGTTTTTCCTCAGTTTTGAAGTTCTTCAGTTTTTAAAATTCTTCAACTTTGCAAAATCTTCACTGTTTCCGTTGTATTTCTTCATTGACTATATATATGGGTTTATGTCCTCTACAGCATTCACTTATGGCTATTTCTTCAAGTTGCTTTTTCTGCTAAGTGAATGTGATCGGACCCTTCCCCCTCTATGCTATACTCAACCCAATCTATTCACAAATTCTTCATATGCGTTCTATTTGAAACTCATTCAAAATCTTCACTTTGTGTCCTTGTCACCAAGAAATTGCGAACGGAACTTTAAAACTGATCTTATCCAAATTTTCGGTTTTGCCTCTCAAACCGTTCCGCATCCCACGATAGACTTATCTATTCACCCACGATCTAACACGATCTCCACTTTTCCGTGACGTGGGTGACACATGTCAGTTTAATGAGAAGGGTCAGGCACGTTAGTCCAAAATCTTGAGCGAACAGTTTTTCACCGTGGCTATATATACCCCTCTCCCTTCCTCACTTCCTTTACTCCGCCGACCGCTCTCTCTCTTGCTCGAGCTTTCAAACCCTAGCCCGCCGCTACTCCATCGTCGCCGTTGAGGAAGAGCTTCATGCCTCGACCTCGTCGCCGTCGTACTTTCGCGCCGATCATGAAATCTTCACTCCGCCGCCGTAGCTATCTTCCTCCGCCAAGTTAGGGCGTGGAAGATCTAACCTGACGAACTTCCCATCTGTTCTTCTCAGTTCGTCGTGTTCTTCAGTTCGGGTAATTAAAAGTTACTTTTATTACTCGCTTTGATTCTCAAACCTTCCTGAAAATCTTCAAAGGTGTTTATTCTTTAAATCTTCACACATATGAACACCTCAAACGAAATATGCTCTTGATTCTTTTCTCTAAGCAATGATTTTTCTTCAAGATTCCTCAATTGTGTGGATCCTCGATCTATACAACTCTGGAATCTAAGACAAAGATCGCTTAGTGAAATTCTTCAAGGCTCATCTGGTCAAATTCCTCAAATTAGTTCTTTTGAAAACCTTCCGAGAAGCATATGACCTCTCCAAATTCCTCGCAACTATACTCTGTTCACAGTTACTCATGTCCGCTGCTGAATCACTAGGTTCTCATCAAATTAACTCCTTTGCAGCGTTCCTCAAAGAAAAGTTGCATACTTCTTTAGAGAATTCGATTGTTCAAATTCCTCAGCTGAAGAATATGGCAGAAGGAAAGAAGCCACAGAAAGGAGGAAAGAGGCCTGAGGTCATGACTGTGTTTGAGATTCCTGAGGACATCTATGCTGATTATTGCACACCTGATGAAGCCGAGTTCGGCAAAGAAAACAAAAATCAGCGCAAGGTGCGCATTCAAAGGATTGAAAGGAGATGGGCAAGGGAATCGAGGGAGTACAGATATGTGACTCCAAAGTACATGAAGAAATTCGCACTGAATCCTTCATGCCCAAGAGCTCCATTGGCACTGCCAAGAAGTCGACCCCACCAAAGATCAAGCGTGGTGAGGACTTTCCAAGAATGGGCCAAGCGCCAAGCCAAATTGGCAAGACAAGCCAACGAGGCGGTGAGGAAATTCAATGAGGACTCTGCTCGCATCGCCATCGAGGCCTCTGTCAAGCCAAGAAAATCTATGGCAAAGAAGCCCGCACACAAGCCAAGTGCTTCACCAACAGTGCCCTCACGGCCAAGTTCCTCAGCTGTGCCCTCACGGCCAATTCCTCATGCTGCTCCTGCTCCTCCCAAATCCTCAGCTCCTCCCAAGTGCTCAGCAGCTCCTACAAAGTCCTCAGCAGTTCCGACAAAGTCATCAGCACCTGTGCATCTGGCCACGTGCCAAAGGACTGCAGGCATCTCAATTGCCTCTGGTGTTTCAAAGAAGTTCCTCACCTGCACCAAATTCTTCATCTGGGCTAACTCTGCTGAAGACTAAGGCCACAAATTGGACGAGGTCCTCGCCAAGTCTCAAAGAAGAAACAGTCGCCTTCCAAGAGCCACCAAGATGATGAAGGCGATGATGATGAATTTATGGAAATCATCGAGACCGTCAAGAAAGGGCCGCTAGAGCCAAAGGCACACTGTGCCATCGCTGTTGGATCCAAGAGCGATCCTAGACTACATTGATCTACGCACAAGGACCCAAACACTCCTATGCTCGACTTCAATCGACACCGCCAAAGTCACATGTTGACTCATTTCATCCAAGAGGAGAAATGGAAATTTGATACGCCGAGAGATCAAGAAATGGCAAGATGTAGAAGAGAAACTGCTGAAGAAAAATGTTGTCAAGATGACAATCAAGAACTTATCAAGATGCAAGCTGACATCAAAGCCCTCAGCGACAAATTTGACTCATACTATGCTGATTGGCAAGGAGCCAAAGTCAGATTTGTCAATCTGACGAAGAAATTCTCAAATGTTGCAGCCCCAACGCAACGAGAAATTCCTCAGTGGAGCCTCCGCTCACCGATCGAAGAACATGCCAAGACCACCTGATGAAGTTCAGCTCAAGACAATGCTAGTTCCAGGCTGATGACTCCATTCCACCATTGAAGAAATTGCGTGGCATCCACTAGTGGTGCGCTCGACGAAATCAAGAAGACAGGCAATCATCGATTGCATACCGAGGAAAATCAACCAGATTCCTCGGCTCCTCCTGCGCCAACACCAACTCCAATTCTTCCATCGCATCGATGTGAAGAAGACCAAGGCTGCGAACGAGCGCAAAGTGAAGAAACGGAAAGCATCAGCTGCGTCAAATTCTTGACTGCCAAGAAAATGAAGCCAATGACCAGCTCTTTTGAAAATCCTATTGATGTTGTTCCAATTTCCTCAATTCCATCAAAGGACCTTGTTCCTTTTGGTGAATATTATGAGATCCCAAGCGGATCTGATGAAGAAAATCAGTCTGCTGCTTCGTCAGAGCAGATTGATGAAGAAATTGAAGTGGAAGCAATCCATTCAACCCCAATCATTTCCTAACTTATGCCTAAGTTCACATCTGAAGAGGCTGGTGTTGAGGAAATTTAAGAAGATGTGGATATAGGAAGCACAACGCCAGTGATGAACGATGACTTTTGGGAAAGTCAGCATCCAAATTCTCCACTCTTCACCCCAATCCAACAGATTCCTCAGTCCCCTGCTCCAACAGTTCAAATGGGATCTGAAGAAACTCATCCCACTTCATCTGTTCATGAAGAAATCCCAGCCACTAGCGCTGATGAACTCTTGTTGTTGATCCTCGATCGCACATGTAGAGGAACCAGAAATTCCTCAGCCTGAAGAACCTGAGATTGCGATTCCAGAGGTCGTGATGCAACTCACTGACACTCCACTGCCAAAGCCAAAGAATCCATTCTCAATGAAGCAAAAGTTCAAGGCTGAAGATTTCTTTGGCGAGCACGTGTTCTTCACGGATTACAACCCATACGACTCTGCTCGCATAAGGAAGAGGCGTTTCTGGACTGCTAGTCAAGCCAACTTCTATTCCTCGGTGCTCTTCAACAAATACAAAGTCTTCGATCATGCACATATTCCTCATGTGGACATGGAATCTCTGCGAGGCTTCGAGCCAGTCCTCAGTGTTCTTCACGATGCAGGACTTCTGAATTTCTGCACTGACATCTGTGATTGGAATGAAGAACTCATTCTTCAATTCTATGCAACGCTGCACATCACCGGTGATGCTGAAGATGTGAACTCATGGGTGTTGGACTGGATGTCTGAATACACTCACTGCAAGGCACCAGCAACTGAATTGCTTCGTACCCTACCACTCAGTCCTCCCCTTGATGGTGCTCGTTGTATCTACAATGAACCTGAGCTTTCAAATCACTACATGCAAGCATCGATGAAGCCCTTGAAGCCGTGACAGGCACCTCAACCAAATTCCTCGTCAAGGAATTACTATATGTGCCTCGGACTGTCTATCGGATTCGACGAAGACAATGAGTCCTATCAAAGGCCACGACTCAAATGATGAAGAAGTCGTTGGCATCATGAAGAATATGCTTTTCAATATCATTCATGGCATTCCGCCAACTTCCATGATTTCTTCGTGAGGACTCGCAAATATTGCTATGTCACCTTTTGAGTGAAGCCTTATGCACCATGGATTATGAGGTTCATCAGACAAGGTCTTCACTCAACTACAAGGCTGATACTCAACCACCGCAGCTACTTGCCTCCAATTGAAGTCCTCAAACAGACATTTTCCTCACCGATGACAAGGGCAAGGCAACTGCTGTGATAGATGAAGGCATTCGCCCATTGATGGTCGGCCGCAAAGCTGCATCCTACTCCACCAATGATGACTCGCCACACATGACTCGCCGCCAATACCTCACCAAGCAAAATCCTCAAGCCACAAAGACCTGTGGTGATGACTGATCGTGAGTTACTCCTCGCCTTCATCGGAAGGTTGATCGCAATCATAAATGGGTCAAGCGTCAGTTTGGTTCAATTCTTCACAACATGACCTCTACACACAATGCTGTGAAGAAAAACCACTACTACCTCCATGAAACCTTCAAACGCTCCTGGGCTGTTCTTTCTAATGTCTACAGCGTGGAAGAACTAAAGACAATGGGTCTCAAGGAAGACTTTGACTGGTCTGCACCTCCACCGAAGAAATACAAGAAGGTCAAAGTTCCTTCCTTGGTGGTCAGCTCCTATTCTTCATCGCGAGACACTGATGAAAATGAAGACTTGGACGACATCGTGGAGGCCCTACTACGACAACCGACCCTAACAACGCCGGGCGCTCCTTCATCAACTTGAAATTCTTGAGGCGTTAGTCCTCGCCGATCCTTTTGGTCATTCGATGACAAAGGGGAGAAATGTGAGTTAGTCTTCAAGCGGGTCTATTATATGGGCAATTATTTTTGATAAGTTACAACTCTCGTTCTTCTGAAACTTTTATTGGATCGAGTTGTAATCTTAAACCCGATGGTGCTTTGATACTCTTGATGCACTGTGCTCTTGATGCATTATTTTGCATGCTTGTTCCACATTAATGTAATTGCACGCATGCTGAATTTCATCAAGCACCATATTTCATCATGCATTTCAAATTCTTCATATTATATGTCAAATGCGTGTATGAATTACAAGATATAGGGGGAGATCTCCATGATTCAACTCTTCAAATGTGCAATGCCTCAAAAGCAAACTCCTCACTATGCACATCTTCAGGGGGAGTTCCTCTATATCTTGCAATCAAATTCCTCAATATCAGTATTTACACTTCATATGTTTATCCCCATTGAAAACTTAACCTATATTGTCATCAATAGAAAAAATGGGGAGATTTTAAGTGCATCTAGTGCCCCTTAGTGATTTTGGTGTATTGAAGACTTATAGGTTAAGGGACTAATGTGTTTATGAGTGTACACATGTCTATAAGTCTATGAGGAGTTTGATATTTACAAAGGAAAGTCGACCCTAAAAATGAAGTTCTTCGATCAAGACTTTGATATTCAAGACTTTTCAAGACTTTGAAAGTGAAGAATTTGGTGTGACCTTGAAGACTTGATATTCATTTGAGGAAAATGAAGCGGGAAGACTTTTGTTTTCGTAGTTTCGTTTTCTCTTTCTTGAGTCATAGGAAACACCGTACTGTAAAAGGGGGTCGAGGAAATACTAAGGAAAAATTTCCATGTGATGCTCAACTCAAAATCCTAGACCTACCAATCCCTTCGAGTGA
Source organism: Aegilops longissima (assembly GCA_021605205.1). Classification (NCBI taxonomy): domain Eukaryota; kingdom Viridiplantae; phylum Streptophyta; class Magnoliopsida; order Poales; family Poaceae; genus Aegilops; species Aegilops longissima. Next base: position 495,112,419 of record CM038680.1, read on the forward strand.
AGCCTTTGAAATCTCATACAGCTCAGTCAATTTCTTCAAAGGATGAGAGACGAAGTTCTTCCGTCACGAGGAATTTGTTCGACCGAGGAGTTAGGAATTCGCCATGCGGATTGCCTACACATTGAGGAACATGATAGCCCCGAGGAATTTGAGATTCAAATTTCCGATCGTTGTTAAAGCGCGCCACCTGTCCCAAAATATCTTATCCACCTAACGGTCATATCATTGAAGGGCATTTATGTCTTATCATGTAGGGCTACTCCCTAGGCTATAAATAGTCACCCCTACAACCACTAGCTGGTTGGCTGCTCATGAGAACTTGACACTTGTCATTTAAGAGTAACCCATCCTCCGAGGACTTTGAGCGAAAATCATCGAGTGAGGAAAACCCAAAACCAAACCCTATAAACCCAAAGTGATTGAGCATCATCAAGAGATTGATCATGCGTGGATCCGACGCTTGTTACCTTTGAAGACTGTGCTTCTTCCAGCGGTTAGGCGCCATGGTCTAGAGCATCCAAGAGGAATTGTGGATCGCCGAGTGACCAAGTCTGTGAAGGTTTGGAAGTCGCTCAAGACTTACCACGAGTGATTGGACGAGGTCTGTGTGACCTTAGTTCAAGGAGAATACGGTGAGGGCTTGTTGTCCTGAGCTGCGTGCTCAGCGATCGGGTGTCCGGATCTGTGTCTCCTCGAGTTTAAACACTCACCGCTCCAACCAGACGCATAACCGAGACAGCAGTTGAACTGGTCTACCAAATCATTGTCTTCACCAACCTAACTGGTTCTATTTCCTCAACTCTTTCATTTCCTCATTACTGTGTTGAGTGTTCATTCATATCTGTGTTTGAAGCTTTGACTGAATACTTTCTCAATTTCCTCAGTTCAATTTCTTCAGTCTGTTTGTCTTCATCTTGTGCTATCCTGTGTTTACGCTTTCTGTACTCTTTGATTGTCTTCATTTTATCATGATGACCATGCCCGTATTCTGTTATGCATATTTCTGAGTACTTATTCCGCTGCAAGTAGTTCTTCACTTAGGAATTTCCTCACCGGCAAATTCCTCATTGAAGAATTCATAAAAATCGCCTATTCACCCCCCTCTAGTCGATATAACGCACTTTCAGGATGTCATTGATAACGGAATCACATCATTGGGAGAATGGTGTGATGGACAAGACCCAATCCTAAGCATAGCACAAGATCGTGTAGTTTGTTTGCTAGAGCTTTTCCAATGTCAAGTATCATTTCCTTAGACCATGAGATCATGTAACTCCCGGATGCCGTAGGAGTTCTTTGGGGGTACCAAACGTCACAACGTAATCGGGTGACTATAAAGGTATACTACTGGTATCTCGAAAGTGTCATTGGGTTGACACAGATCGAGATGGATTTGTCACTCCGTATGACGGAGAGGTATCTCTGGGCCCACTCGGTAATGCATCATCATAATGAGCTCAAAGTGACTAAGTGGTTGGTCACGGGATCATGCATTACGGTACGAGTAAAGTGACTTGCCGGTAACAAGATTGAACGAGGTATTGGGATATCGACGATCGAATCTCGGGCAAGTAACGTACCGATTGACAAAGGGAATTGTATACGTGATTACTTGAATCCTCGACATTGTGGTTCATTCGATGAGATCATCATGGAACATGTGGGATCCAACATGGGTATCCAGATCCCGCTGTTGGTTATTGGACGGAGAGTCGTCTCGGTCATGCCTGCATGTCTCCCGAACCCGTAGGGTCTACACACTTAAGGTTCGGTGACGCTAGGGTTGTAGAGATGCTAGTATGCGGTAACCTGAAAGTTGTTCGGAGTCCCGGATGAGATCCCGGACGTCACGAGGAGTTCCGGAATGGTCCGGAGGTGAAGAATTATATATAGGAAGTCCAGTTTCGTCTATCAGGAGAGTTTCGGGGGTCACCGGTATTGTACCGGGACCACCGGAAGGGTCCCGGGGGTCCACCGGGTGGGGCCACCTATCCCGGAGGGCCCCATGGGCTGAAGTGGGGAAGGGAACCAGCCCTTGGTGGGCTGGTGCGCCCCCCTTGGGCCTCCCCCTGCGCCTAGGGTTGGAAACCCTAGGGGTGGGGGGCGCCCCACTTGGCTTGGGGGGCAAGCCACCCCCTTGGCCGTCGCTCCCCTCCATCTAGATGGGATCTAGAGGGGCCGGCACCCCCTCGCCCCTATATATAGTGGAGGGGAGGGAGGGCAGCCGCACCCAAGTCCCTGGAGCCTCCCTCTCCCTCCGCAACACCTCTCCCTCTCGTAGAGCTTGGCGAAGCCCTGCCGAGATCGCCGCTACTTCCACCACCACGCCGTCGTGCTGCTGGATCTCAATCAACCTCTCCCTCCCCTTGCTGGATCAAGAAGGAGGAGACGTCTTCCCCAACCGTATGTGTGTTGAACGCGGAGGTGCCGTCCGTTCGGCACTAGGGTCATCGGTGATTTGGATCACGACAAGTACGACTCCCTCAACCCCGTTCTCTTGAACGCTTCCGCGCGCGATCTACGAGGGTATGTAGATGCACTCCTCTATCTCATTGCTAGATGACTCCATAGATTGATCTTGGTGAAGCATAGAAAATTTTTATTTTCTGCAACGTTCCCCAACAGTTCAAGGGGTTGACTACGATGAGACTTTCTCACCTATAGCAATGCTTAAGTCTGTACGAATCATGTTAGCAATTGCCACATTTTATGATTATGAAATTTGGCAAATGGATGTCGAAACTGCATTCTTGAATGGATTTCTGGAAGAAGAGTTGTATATGATGCAACCAGAAGGTTTTGTCGATCCAAAGGGAGCTAACAAAGTGTGCAAACTCCAGCGATCCATTTATGGACTGGTGCAAGCTTCTCGGAGTTGGAATAAACGTTTTGATAGTGTGATCGAAGCATATGGTTTTATACAGACTTTGGAGAAGCCTGTATTTACAAGAAAGTGAGTGGGAGCTCTGTAGAATTTCCTATATTATATGTGGATGACATATTGCTGATTGGAAATGATATAGAATTTCTGGATAGCATAAAAGGATACTTTAATAAGAGTTTTTCAATGAAAGACCTCGGTGAAGCTGCTTATATATTGGGCATCAAGATCTATAGAGATAGATCAAGGCGCTTAATTGGACTTTCACAAAGCACATACCTTGATAAAGTTTTGAAGAAGTTCAAAATGGATCAAGCAAAGAAAGGGTTCTTGCCTGTGTTACAAGGTGTGAAGTTGAGTCAGACTCAATGCCCGACCACTGCAGAAGATGGAGAGAAAATGAAAGATGTTCCCTATGCTTCAGCCATAGGCTCTATCATGTACGCAATGATGTGTACCAGACCTGATGTGTGTCTTGCTATTAGCCTAGCAGGGAGGTACCAAAGTAATCCAGGAGTGGATCACTGGACAGCGGTCAAGAACATCCTGAAATACCTGAAAAGGACTAAGGATATGTTTCTCGTTTATGGAGGTGACAAAGAGCTCGTCGTAAATGGTTACGTCGATGCAAGCTTTGACACTTATCCGGACGATTCTAAATCGCAAACCGGATACGTGTTTATATTGAACGGTGGAGCTGTCAGTTGGTGCAGTTCTAAACAAAGCGTTGTGGCGGGATCTACATGTGAAGCGGAGTACATAGCTGCTTCGGAAGCAGCAAATGAAGGAGTTCAAATCCGATCTAGGTGTCATACCTAGTGCATCGGGTCCAATGAAAATCTTTTGTGACAATACTGGTGCAATTGCCTTGGCAAAGGAATCCAGATTTCACAAGAGAACCAAGAACATCAAGAGACGCTTCAATTCCATCCAGGATCAAGTCCAGGTGGGAGACATAGAGATTTGAAAAATACATATTGATCTGAATGTTGCAGACCCGTTAACTAAGCCTCTTCCACGAGCAAAACATGATCAGCACCAAGACTCCATGGGTGTTAGAATCATTACTGTGTAATCTAGATTATTGACTCTAGTACAAGTGGGAGACTAAAGGAAATATGCCCTAGAGGCAATAATAAAGTTATTATTTATTTCCTCATATCATGATAAATGTTTATTATTCATGCTAGAATTGTATTAACCAGAAACATAATACATGTGTGAATACATAGACAAACATAGTGTCACTAGTATGCCTCTACTTGACTAGCTCGTTAATCGAAGATGGTTGAGTTTCCTAGCCATGGACATGAGTTGTCATTTGATTAACGGGATCACATCATTAGGAGAATGATGTGATTGACTTGATCCATTCCGTTAGCTTAGCAATTGATCGTTTAGTATGTTGCTATTGCTTTCTTCATGACTTATACATGTTCCTATGACTATGAGATTATGAAACTCCTGTTTACCGGAGGAACACTTTGTGTGCTACCAAACGTCACAACGTAACTGGGTGATTATAAAGGTGCTCTACAGGTGTCTCCGAAGGTACTTGTTGTGTTGGCATATTTCGAGATTAGGATTTGTCACTCCGATTGTCGGAGAGGTATCTCTGGGCCCTCTCAGTAATGCACATCACTATAAGCCTTGCAAGCAATGTGACTAATGAGTTAGTTACGGGATGATGCACTACGGAACGAGTAAAGAGACTTGCCGGTAACGAGATTGAACTAGGTATTGAGATACCGACGATCGAATCTCGGGCAAGTAACATACCGATGACAAAGGGAACAACGTATGTTGTTATGCGGTTCGACCGATAAAGATCTTCGTAGAATATGTAGGAGCCAATATGGGCATCCAGGTCCCGCTATTGGTTATTGACCAGAGAAGTGTCTCGGTCATGTCTACATAGTTCTCGAACTCGTAGGGTCCGCACGCTTAACGTTCGTTGACGATATAGTATTATATGAGTTATGTATGTTGGTGACCGAATGTTGTTCGGAGTTTCGGATAAGATCACGGACATGACGAGGAACTCCGGAATGGTCCGGAGATAAAGATTGATATATGGGATAATAGTGTTTGGTCTCCGGAAGGGTTCCGGAATTCACCGGAAGGGGTTCCAGATGTTTCTCGAAATGTTTGGGTACGAGAACACTTTATTTGGGCCAAAGGGGAAAGCCCACAAGGTTTTTGGAAAGCGCAAAAGGAAGTTCTGCGGAGTCCAGGGGCCAGACACTAGGGTCCCTGGCGTCTGGGTCCAGACGCCAGGAACCCTGGCGTCTGGTCCTGGAGTCCGAGAAGGACTCTTGCCTTTCGGGTGAAACCGACTTTGTGGAGGCTTTTACTCCAAGTTTCGACCCCAAGGCTCAACATATAAATAGAGGGGCAGGGCTAGCACCAAAGATAGATCAAGAAACACCAAGCCGTGTGCAGGCAACCCCGTCCCCTCTAGTTTATCCTCCGTCATAGTTTTCGTAGTGCTTAGGCGAAGCCCTGCGGAGATTGTTATTCACCAACACCGTCACCACGCTGATGTCTACTATGCAACCTTATCCTTGTAGATGTTGTTGGGCCTCCAAGTGTAGAGGTTTGTAGGACAGTAGCAAATTTCCCTCAAGTGGATGACCTAAGGTTTATCAATCCGTGGGAGGTGTAGGATGAAGATGGTCTCTCTCAAGCAACCCTGCAACCAAATAACAAAGAGTCTCTTGTGTCCCCAACACACCCAATACAATGGTAAATTGTATAGGTGCACTAGTTCAGCGAAGAGATGGTGATACAAGTGCAATATGGATGGTAGATATAGGTTTTTGTAAACTGAAAATATAAAAACAGCAAGGTAGCAAGCGATAAAAGTGAGCGTAAACGGTATTGCAATGCTATGAAACAAGGCCTAGGGTTCATACTTTCACTAGTGCAAGTTCTCTCAACAATAATAACATAATTGGATCATATAACTATCCCTCAACATGCAACAAAGGTCACTCCAAAGTCACTAATAGCGGAGAACAAACGAAGAGATTATGGTAGGGTACGAAACCACCTCAAAGTTATTCTTTCTGATCAATCTATCTTAGACTTCGTACTAGAATAACACCTTAAGACACAAATCAACCAAAACCCTAATGTTACCTAGATACCCCAATGTCACCTCAAGTATCCGTGGGTATGATTATACGATATGCATCACACAATCTCAGATTCATCTATTCAACCAACACAAAGAACTTCAAAGAGTGCCCCAAAGTTTCTACCGGAGAGTCAAGACGAAAACGTGTGCCAACCCCTATGCATAAGTTCACGAGGTCACAGAACCCGCAAGTTGATCACCAAAACATACATCAAGTGAATCACATGATATCCCATTGTCACCACAGATAAGCACATGCAAGACATACATCAAGTGTTCTCAAATCCTTAAAGACTCAATCCGATAAGATAACTTCAAAGGGAAAACTCAATCCATTACAAGAGAGTAGAGGGAAAGAAACATCATAAGATCCAACTATAATAGCAAAGCTCGCGATACATCAAGATCGTATCATCTCAAGAACACGAGAGAGAGAGAGATAGAGATCAAACACATAATTACTGGTACATACCCTCAGCCCCGAGGGTGAACTACTCCCTCCTCGTCATGGAGATCGTCGGGATGATGAAGATGGCCACCGGTGAGGGATCCCCCCTCCGGCAGGGTGCCGGAACAGGATCCCGATTGGTTTTTGGTGGCTACAAAGGCTTGCGGCGGCAGAACTCCCGATCTATTCTGTTCCCCGATGTTTTTAGGGTATATGGACATATATAGGCAAAAGAAGTCAATAAGGGGAGCCACGAGGGGCCCACGAGGGTGGAGGGCACGTCCAGGGGGGTGGGCGCGCCCCCTGCCTCGTGCCTTCCTCGTTTCTTCCCTTACATACACTCCAAGTCTTCTGGATTGCTTCTGTTCCAAAAATAACTCTCCCAAAGGTTTCATTCCGTTTGGACTCCGTTTGATATTCCTTTTCTACGAAACACTGAAACAAGGGAAAAACAGAAACTGGCACTGGGCTCTGGGTTAATAAGTTAGTCCCAAAAATAATATAAAATTGCATAGTAAAGCCCATTAAACATCCAATATGGATAATATAATAGCATGAATACTTCATAAATTATAGATAAGTTGGAGACGTATCAGCATCCCCAAGCTTAATTCCTGCTCGTCCTCGAGTAGGTAAATGATAAAAGAAAGAATTTATGAAGTGTGAATGCTAGCAGGTGCACAAGTTTGATCAATGATAATTTCAATCACCTTTTCTAGCATCATTATATGTCATAACAGTAGCTCATATCATAAAACTTTGCATGATCAAGTAACAAACTATTCACATGTTAAAGTATAGATCATAAACTTTCTTGAAAACTAACAAACCGTGTTATTAGTCATCAAACAATTACAATTCATCTTATTTTCAGGAAGAGTCTATGTCAGAGCTTTGATTTAGCAAATCCCACATACTCAACTATCATATAGTCTTCCATGATTGCTACCACTCAAAGCATATTTTTAGAACAAATAGTATTTATCGAACACAGAGAAAGATAGGGGCTTAATATTTCGCCTCCCAACCTTTTACCTAAAGGGTAATGTCAACAATAATAATTCATGCTCAAATATATTTGAATGGCCATATATGCTTAGATCTTTCCATCACATGATGCTTCCAACTAAAGAGTAGGTTGGAATGAGAAGGAATACTATTGACTCTTGCATAAAAGTAAAAGATAGACCCTTCGCAGAGGGAAGCAGGGATTTGCAGAGGTGCCAGAGCTCGAAGCAAAAACAGAGATGAAATTTTTTTTGAGAGGTATGCTTTCATTGTCAATGTAACGACCAAGAGTTCCCAATATCTTCCATACTAGATACATTATAGGCAGTTCCCAAACAGAAAGGTAAAGATTTTACTCCCCCTCCACCAACAATCACACTCCACGGCTTGTCTGAAACAACGGGTGTCGTCCAACTATCAACAATCCTGGGGGAGTTTGTTTAAATTATTTGCGAATTTGTTTTTGATCTTTTGATCATAGGACTGGACATCCCAGTTACCAGCCATTTTCTCGTGAATGACGAGCGGAGTCCACTCATCGTGATAATAACCAACCTAGCATGGAAGATACTGACAGCCCCTAGTCTCTACATGAGCGATTCGGGCATACAAAACAGATTATTATTTAAAGGTTTAGAGTTTGGCACATGCAAATTTACTTGGAACGGCAGGTAAATACCGCATATAGGTAGATATGGTGGACACTTATGGAAGAAACTTGGTTCAAGGAATTTGGATGCACAAGTAGTATTCCCGCTTGGTACAGATATTTTGGCTAGCAAAGGATTCTAAATAGCAAGCACCACATGTTAGAGGATCCATAGTAATATAACTTCTATACAAATATAGCCAAGCATAACTCATTATGTTGTCTTCCTTGTCCAACTTCAACTAATTTGCTCAGGTTTGAAAATAATTAATGGGGCTCATAATCATAGAAGATGTCCAAGATAGTATATTTATATGTGAAATCTCTCTTCCTTCAATATTCTTTCATGAATTGTTCAGGTGACCAATACAATGTTTGCTAACCTTCAATAAATTTACCACCTCTAATTCTTATATGTGAAGTCATTACTCCCCATGGGATAAGCATATGAAACATATATAATTTCAGATTTATGACATTCAAATCATTCGACTATTTACTCATAGGATATAAGTGAAGCACACGAGTAAATGACAAACTACTCCAAAAGATATAAGTGAAGATCAATGAGTAGTTAAATAATTATGTAGCTATGTGAAGACTCTCTATCATTTAAGAATTTCAGATCTTGGTATTTTATCCATACAGCAAGCAAAACAAAAGAAAATAAAATGACTCTCCAAGCAAAACACATATCATGTGGTGAATAAAGATATAGCTCCAAGTAAAGTTACCGATGAACAAAGACGAAAGAGGGGATGCCTTCCGGGGCATCCCCAAGCTTAGACTCTTGGTCATCCTTGAATATTACCTTGGGGTGCCTTGGGCATCCCCAAACTTAGGCTCTTGCCACTCCTTATTCCATATTCCATCAAATCTTTACCCAAAACTTGAAAACTTCACAACACAAAACTTAACAGAAAACTCGTAAACTCCGTTAGCAAAAAAAAAACAAAACACCACTTCAAGGTACTGTAATGAACTCATTCTTTATTTGTATTGGTGTTAAATCTACTGTATTCCAACTTCTCTATGTTTTATAAACTACTTTACTAGCCATAGAGTCATCAAAATAAGCAAACAACACATGAAAAACAGAATCTGTCAAAAACAGAACAGTCTGTAGTAATCTGTAACTAACGCAAACTTCTGGAACTCAGAAAAATCTACCAGAATAGGAAGACCTAGATAATTTGATTAGTGATCTGCTACAATTGGAATCAGTATTTTATCACGTTCTGGTGATTTTAAACAATTGTTTTCGTGAACAGAAAGCTTCTGGAATTTTCAGCAAGATCAGATAACTATCATCCAAGAAGATCCTATAGGTCTTACTTGGCACAAACACTAATTAAAACATAAAACCACATCCAACAAGAGGCTAGATGATTTATTTATTACTAAACAGGAGCAAAAAGCAAAGAACAAAAATAAAATTGGGTTGCCTCCCAACAAGCGCTAATGTTTAACGCCCCTACCTAGGCATGATGATTTCAATGATGCTCGCATAAAAGATAAGAATTGAAACATAAAGAGAGAATCATGAAGAATATTAATAGCACATTTAAGCCTAACCCACTTCCTGTGCATAGGGATTTTGTGAGAAAACAACTTATGGGAACAATAATCAGCTAGCATAGGAAGGCAAAACATGCATAACTTCAAGATTTTCAACACATAGAGAGGATATGTAGAAGCATATGATCCTCTCTAATAATAATTTTCAGTAGCATCATGAATGAATTCAACCATATAACCAGCACATAAAGCATTCTTTTCATGATCTACTTGCATAGAAATTTTATTACTCTCCACATAAGCAAATCTATTCTCATAAATAGTAGTGGGAGCAAACTCAACAAAATAACTATCATGTGAAGTATAACCCAATTGAAAATTAAAATCACGATGACAAGTTTCATGGTTATCTTTATTCTTTATAGCATACGTGTCATCACAATAATCATCATAAATAGGAGACATGCTTTCATCATAATAAATTTGCTCATCAAAACTTGGGGGACAAAAAATATCATCTTCATCAAACATAGCATCCCCAAGCTTGTGGATTTGCATATCATTAGCATCATGGGTATTCAAAGAATTCATACTAACAACATTGCAATCATGCTCATCATTCAAAGATTTAGTGCCAAACATTTTATAGACTTCTTCTTCTAGCACTTGAGCACATTTTTCCTTCCCATCATTCTCACGAAAGATATTAAAAAGATGAAGCGTATGAGACAAACTCAATTCCATTTTTTTGTAGTTTTCTTTTATAGACTAAACTAGTGATAAAACAAGAAACTAAAAGATTCGATTGTAAAATCTAAAGATATACCTTCAAGCACTAACCTCCCCGGCAACGACGCCAGAAAAGATCTTGATGTCTACTATGCAACCTTCTCCTTGTAGACGTTGTTGGGCCTCCAAGTGTAGAGGTTTGTAGAACAGTAGCAAATTTCCCTCAAGTGGATGACCTAAGGTTTATCAATCCGTGGGAGGTGTAGGATGAAGATGGTCTCTTAAGCAACCCTGCAACCAAATAACAAAGAGTCTCTTGTGTCCCCAACACACCCAATACAATGGTAAATTGTATAGATGCACTAGTTCGGCGAAGATATGGTGATACAAGTGCAATATGGATGGTAGATATAGGTTTTTGTAAACTGAAAATATAAAAACAGCAAGGTAGCAAGCGATAAAAGTGAGCGTAAACGGTATTGCAATGCTAGGAAACAAGGCCTAGGGTTCATACTTTCACTAGTGCAAGTTCTCTCAACAATAATAACATAATTGGATCATATAACTATCCCTCAACATGCAACAAAGAGTCACTCCAAAGTCACTAATAGCGGGGAACAAACGAAGAGATTATGATAGGGTACGAAACCACCTCAAAGTTATTCTTTCTAATCAATCTATCATAGAGTTCGTACTAGAATAATACCTTAAGACACAAATCAACCAAAACCCTAATGTCACCTAGATACTCCAATGTCACCTCAAGTATCCGTGGGTATGATTATATGATATGCATCACACAATCTCAGATTCATCTATTCAACCAACACAAAGAACTTCAAAGAGTGCCCCAAAGTTTCCACCGAAGAGTCAAGACTAAAACATGTACCAACCCCTATGCATAAGTTCACGAGGTCACAGAACCCGCAAGTTGATCACCAAAACATACATCAAGTGAATCACGTGATATCCCATTGTCACCACAAATAAGAACATGCAAGACATACATCAAGTGTTCTCAAATCCTTAAAGACTCAATCCGATAAGATAACTTCAAAGGGAAAACTCAATCCATTACAAGAGATTAGAGGGGAAGAAACATCATAAGATCCAACTATAATAGCAAAGCTCGCGATACATCAAGATCGTATCATCTCAAGAACACGAGAGAGAGAGAGATCAAACACATAGCTACTGGTACATACCCTCAGCCCCGAGGGTGAACTACTCCCTCCTTGTCATGGAGATCGTCGGGATGATGAAGATGGCCACCGGTGAGGATCCCCCTCCGGCAGGTGCCGAACAGGATCCCGATTGGTTTTGGTGGCTCTGAGGCTTGCGCGGCAGAACTCCCGATCTATTCTGTTCCCCGATGTTTTTAGGGTATATGGACATATATAGGCGAAAGAAGTCAGTAAGGGGAGCCACGAGGGGCCCACGAGGGTGGAGGGCACGTCCACGGGGGTGGGCGCGCCCCCTGCCTCGTGCCTTCCTCGTTTCTTCCCTTACGTACACTCCAAGTCGTCTGGCTTCCGTTCCAAAATAACTCTCCCGAAGGTTTCATTCTGTTTGGACTCCGTTTGATATTCCTTTTCTGCGGAACACTGAAATAAGGGGAAAACAGAAGCTGGCACTGGGCTCTGGGTTAATAAGTTAGTCCCAAAAATAATATAAAAGTGCATAGTAAAGCTCATTAAACATCCAAGATGGATAATATAATAGCATGAATACTTCATAAATTATAGATACGTTGGAGACGTATCACACGCCGTTGTGCTGCCGGAACTCATCTACTACTTCGCCCCTCTTGCTGGATCGAGAAGGCGAGGACGTCATCGAGCTGAAGGTGTGCTGAACGCGGAGGTGCCGTACGTTCGGTACTTGATCAGGACGGATCGTGAAGGTGTACGACTACATCAACCGCGTTGATAAACGCTTCTGCTTATGGTCTACGAGGGTACGTAGACAACACTGTCCTCTCTCGTTGCTATGCATCATCATGATCCTGCGTGTGTGTAGGAATTTTTTTTGAAATTACTACGTTACCCAACAAATGCACCAAAATCGCCAATGAGGGCACTCAAATTCATCGTGCTCTCGGCCAACATCTCCGTGTATGTGTAGGCACATTTTGGCTACAAAAATCAATGGCCAAAGCTCAAGCAAGTGTTTCGAATGGCCGAAACATAGATAACCAGAGCAAACCAAACAAAAGATTTTTTTTACCTCCCGGCCGTTTCATCGAACACGTTGTAGGCATGGCCGGCGGCTTCACCGTCAATGAGGATGTCGAGGTCGGCAGAAGGCAGAGGAGGAGCCCGACCCCTTGACGCGACTGACTGCGCACCGGCAGGGCCAGTGGAGGTGGTCTTCTTCCTCTTGGCGCTTGGAACTGGAGCGGAGCCGAAACTCGGTGGTGTCGCACCGGCTGCGCCGACTTGAACAAGATGGTTCCCTTGTCGCTTCTCTTGATGGCGGCGGTGGGAGGAGGAATTGGGGCGGTGGCGGAAGGAGTTGGGGTTGTGGGAGGCCTGGACGGATGGAGCGGCGGCGGTGGACGCGGCGGCGGCGCATGGTATGGCGCACCCGGGGGCGGCGGGTACCCCATCCGGCTGAATTTTGACTCCGCGAGGATGAATTGGCGGCGGCGGCGGAGTGGGAGGCGGGAACTGAAGCCGGCAGAAGTGGGTTCGCGCCAACCGTAAGGGGATTCGGTAAAATCGGGTGAAACCCCGCACATATGGAGGAATTAGGCTCGCGTATTCTTTTTTTCTAGAGAAAAGACGCAGCCGAGCCTGAGAAGGGCGCTAGCTTAGTCCGACTTTGAATTTACAAAGCCATCAACCGGCCAGGGTACAACTGCAGAGTACAACAACAAACTAGAACAAAGAAAGCAGCAAGATACGTCATGGCCGATACGTCATTGCCGGCGCTCCACCATCGCACTGCCCGAATCCGTGCACCACACCCATATACAGTGCTCACCTCCAGTGGCTCGCTGACGTGGAGGGGCTCAACTCCGGGCAGTTGAAGAGGATGCTCAAGTTACCTCCTCCCATCTGAACGAATTCACACTCGACATTTATTGAGCGCCCATCGGCAGCGGGTACCTCGACGGCTGCGGGTGGGACGTTAGTTGTGGTTGCCGGGACATCCACTGTAGCAGAGGCAGGGATTGTGACGACCGCGGCCGCGGCGATCCTGGCTTATTCCTCTGGTCCGATGGCATCAACTCCACCTCCGGTTGCACGCCACCTCTGGCGATGATATAAGTGCCTCAAACCTCGATCTTGGTTACCCAAAACCATCACACTTGAGACTAAGGTAACAATATGATATCGCATTTTAGGTAGGGCACAAAAAACCACTGAAATTGTGCGTAATTCGTAACGGAGAGCATTGACTATCTGATTTGTTCGCGAAAACAGTGAAACTGACAAATTGGGCCCACCTATCGGGCTGACATGACGAAGACTAATCCAAGGCAATATTTGACCAGCTGAGGTGGACGGGGACCCACCATTCAGTCACTCATTGTCTTTCTCCTTTTATCTTCTTCCTCGTCTTTTCCCTGCGGCTGCTGGTCCAGAGCGGAGGCAAACACGCGGGCGCGTTGATCGGAGACGGCCTTCGGGACAAAAGGGAGGATGCGCGAGAAGGGCCTGCCGGCGGCGGCCGTGCCTCGCATCCATCCACCCTATCGCCCAGACCGCTACCTCGCCGCCTTCCATGGCGTCCGCCGCCCCACCTTGAACCCCCTTGTCTCCGTTCCTACTTGCTCCCCCATGAACACACCCGCTACAAGCAGCTCCTCGCCTACGCCGCCCCTAGACCCGACGATGAAAAAGGGATGCAACCATGTATGAAGGTGGAGCCAGGCTGACTCCGATGTGCAGCTCCTGTTCCATGCGGCGCCGGAGGTGGAGCCACGCCGCCCAACTCCTGGTCCACGCCACGTCGGAGGTGGAGCCATGCCGCGCAGCTCCTGGTCCACGCCGCACCGGAGGTGGAGCCATGCCGCGCGGCTCCTTCTCCACGCCGCCCAGGTCCTGGTCCACGCCGCCCCGGATGTGGAGCCAGGCTAACTCTGACAGGAAAATATTTTGTAGAGCATAGACTGTGGGACACCCTCTTATCTAGCCACTCATTTTTGCATCGTGATTCGTGCGAGTACATTTGTCTTTTTTGTTTCTCCCATATAGAAAAACATATGAACTTCAAACTTGGCAGCTCAACAAAACATTCTTACTAGAATGTGGGAAAAAACTTTCAAAAAATTTCGTGCAATATAAATACTAAAAAGTACATTTTTTAATAAAAAAATCTAATTTCGTATATTTATGTTTGACAAAAAAGTCTGAAAGTTTTTTCTCACATTCTAGTTAGAACGTTTTGGTGTCTTGCAAAGTTTGAAGTTCATATGTTGTTTTATTTTGAAGAAACAAAAAAGAGAAAATTTAATGTACAAAGTTAGTTATCTAGCACGGATCTCAAAGCAATGTTAGAGGGTAAAGATAAGGGGTGTCCAGAAACCTGAGCTCTAAAAATCCGCGTCCAACTCTGACACGCAGCTCGTGCTCCGGCTCTCTTGGCACGCTCGCGAGGGACGTCGCCATGGTGCCGTTGGAGTCCATCTAGATGCATAGCACTTGGGGGCCGGCGACGAGCTCCGTCCATCTAGAGCACCCATGGCAACGTCTGCGATGAGCAGACGAGGGATCAGGGCGCGAGAAGCACGCCGCCGCTCTCCGGGCGCCTAGAAGGTGCTTGACGGAATGCCCTACAGAAACAGTGATATGAAGAAGACCATCTGGTCATTGACAAATGGGGACCAAGTCTCATTTGCCACATTAGTTGGTCAATTTTTTTGCCTTCGCCACGTCAGCACAACAGGTGGGCCTAATCAGCCAGTTTCGTTGTTTTCGTGAGCAAATTCGACCATCAATGCTCCGTGTTATAGATTAAGCACGGAATGGTGGTTTTTTGTGCCCTAGCACAAATGTGATACCAAGTTGTTACCCTAGTTCCAACTGTGGTGGTGGTTTTGCGTAAATAACTCGTTTGCAGCGGTTGCTGCTCCAGTGGCAATGCTATTTTACATTGTATAGAGATTTGTGTCAATTAATTCGGATGGGAGGGAGTACTAAGTTTATTTATTGTTGTACCAGATTTTTTTTACGAACTTGGTCAAAGTTAAGCAAGTTTGATTTGGATAAATGTAGGACTTCAACTATTTTGAAACGAAGGGAGCGATAGAGCTGTGTAATCGATTAACGGTACATTCCATGGAAACCAAACAAGACTGATTTTTCTCCCGTGCATTTAAATTAACAGTGTTATTATATTACATTCCGTTTACAAACTTACGGACCAAACAAGTCCCTAATGCCAACGGCATTACATCGGTTGCAAGGCTCCAAGACAATTAACTTAGCCGTGGAGGGAACTTTTCCTGCGATGTAAGCCCGGATAGCCTCGAGTGCTTTAGGGGCTTCCACAAGAGTGGCCTTCCTTACAACTGAGCATTTGCTAAATCTTTTGTCAGAACACTTCAACCCACCATGAGTTATGTCGAGTGTGAGGCACTCGAGCGATGGTGTATTCTCAAGAATATGACATGTGAGCTTAACCAGAAGCTTAGAGGAGCAGAAACTAGTGATCTTCACATGCCTCAGATTGTCGTAGCAGTGTCCCGGAGTCCGCTCCAAATGTGAGGGATCTTCAAAGATGGAGTCATGCTTCTGGCGTCTCCTTGATGCCTGCAGATGGAAAAACAACACGCTTGAATTCATGGCTCTAAATGGTACAGTCACTAATAATTATCTCAGGCAGGGCCAACAGTTGCTTACGTTTAGGCTGAAAGTCTCCAAGCAAGGAGACGCGCCAAGAAACGAAACCAACGAGAAAATATCATAGGACGTGGGGAAGGTCCATCCAGTTATTGTCAAATATTTGAGGTGGAGGAATTTGCTTGGTAGCATTGGTGTACTGACCATCTGCATAAAAATTCTGTAAGATTAACCCTCTTATATACAATATAATAACTGAATCTATATGCATATCGCTAGCCCATAGACACCAGAGTTTTAGAGTATATACCTCACCAGTCGAAACTATGTTAAGAGTTTCAAGATTTGGCGTACTTGACGGGAGCATGGCACGAGCATAATGAAGAACACATGAATGTGACATGAAAATTGTCTTCATCTGCAGCGATTCTCCAAGAAATAGCTGTACTTGTTCACCGTCATAGTGAAAACTGGAGATATTTGGGGCTTTGCTTTCAATCACTTGCAGCATGGAACACTGGGACACCTTCAGATAGCTGAGGCCCTGAAGCAGGGCAGGTATCTTTAGGGAAATTATCTCACTGCAACTGGTGAGTTCCAATCGCTCCAAAGCAGCAGAACTGGAAAGAAGGAGCCCCAGCTCAGCGCTCTCGATATTCACATAACATAGATATAGACTCGTCAGGCTTCTCATGCAACCGATTCCTGCTGTGGGGCGGAAGGCGCAACCGACAAGGTCTAGCTCACGAATGGAGTTTCCACTGCCATTAGATAAAAGTGGGCATGGAAAGTTGTAGATTGCCTTTTTTGATAAATGATCACTTTTTGAATGCAGTATGAGGCTGAGTTCTTCTATGCCTGGTGTAACAGCAATCTGGAGCCAACCATCGAGACAGTAGCTGGTGTTGGCATTGTAAGGACCATAGAATCCAAGGCTGAGTGTCTTCACACCGGTGCCTGAGTGGTTTCTCAGAATGTGGTCAACTCTGCTGTTGTAATCTCCTGCTGTTTTTCTCTGTGTACGTGCATTTTCCATGTAGTCCATCACTTCTCTTTTTCTGGACCATGCAGGAGGACCGTAGCCCATTGTTTCCTTACTGAAGGTGAGGTTGGGATGGCACCTCCACGAACTTCGAAACGCGTGGGAAACACAAGCAGCACGCGCAGCATCTTTCAGTGGCAGAAAGTAGCATATATGACGCCAGATATCCTGCAAGCATAAGTAGAAAAGTTCAAGATTTGAATTGCAGAAGCAAAAGGTATTAAATACTAGATAAAACCTTTGTGTCTATGTCAGACTATAGTTTTCACTTCCAGTGAGATTTCGATGAATTTCAGTAGACACTGAAATATTTACCTTTAGATCAAAATATTTCAGTTATACACAAGAATTTAAATATTTTTAAAATATTTTCAGATATATTTTTGAATTTCAAGTGAATGTTTCAGTCCTTTGGCCGAAATGCAAACCAAAATAATTGAAATTCACTGAAATTTAGTAATTTCGGTAAGTGCCGAAATATTTCTGAAACTGAAATTTAAAAACCACTCAAACACAACATCGTAAACGGTGCAGATTCGTGTCCAGGACATGCCTAAAATTTTCCATGTAAGAAGAAGAAAACACTTTTGGCTTCAGATACGGCTGGACTCGGTAGGAGCATGTGAGAAAGTGACCGCAGATTTAAAGCACATTTGCTTCAGATATCCAAGGTTGGGATCAGTGTTTGCACATGTGACAGATCCTAGGATTGTACGCTTTGTTGCTGAATTTGAGCGGTGCTTACATGCTTATTATGATAAATTTAATCTTGTTCTCAAATTGAGCATTGTCTACTCCTTGCAACGATACAGATGGATCTTAAGTTAAAGCACACTTGCATAAGATATCCCAGGTTGTTTGGCATCTTGGAGAACTAGTTGCTGTATTTCAGCGATATTTATATGCCTATCCTAGACTGAAGTTCAGTATACAACTCATGCTGAGCATTGTCTACTAGGTCATCCTAGTATATTTAACATCGTTCACCTTCTTTGATGCAGAAGAACTATGGTAAATCGGTAATATCAAAGCATAGGATGGCTTTCTTATTGCAGTTAGCACAAGTATATTGAACACACATTATATCAATCATGTTACAATTTAGTAGCAGTGGGAATACTGGGTAGCTCAATGATGGTAGAACACATGGTCATCGTTACCTCCGGAAGGTGTGAGCCTGAACATCGTAACTTGTTGCCAATTTGAGAAGCATCCACTTGTGAGCGCTTTTCTTCAGCAAATGAATCAATTGATGCATCTGCAACAGGTCATCGCTATGGAAAGTAGGCACGGCAAATGAAGGAACACAACATCATTCAGAAAAAAAAAATGGCATATGCAGATAAAATAAGGCAGTGGCTTCCGGCTGCCTTGGATTTGCCGGCGACGAGGATCCATGGGTCCACACCAAAAATCCTCTCTTTTCCGCTCTGCCTCTTCCTCCTCTGACTCTCAAGCCCTCTATTTATCAGGAATTAATCTATTTGCGCCCAACCTGATCGGATTCTTCCTTTTTTGAGGCAAACCTGATCGGATTCGACTCCAACAACAAACAATACGAAGGGAATCATCGTGTGACCCCGGGTCCACTATCCCCGCCCCTGGAAAGCGGAACCCTCCTCAGAAACTCTCTCGCATGGGCCATTGGGCCACCAGGAGATGTTGCTCCGATGCGCTTCACATATTTCACCCTTTTGGGGGTGTTCTTGTAATACCTCTTTCTGATCAATGAATTTGACAGTTTTCCTGAAAACGTTCAAAAAAAATTTCACCCGTTCCTAAAAAAAAAACATACTATTTTACCAGCATATTCGCCCTCTAATCAAATAGCTGACTAGACTTGGGGTGCCCTTTACAAAGTTCAATCTCACTTCCCTCACATGGTGACAAGTGACGTACTGCAAGTGTGATACCTGTCGCAATTTGAGAATTTTGTGGGTTTTTTCTTCATTCATTTTTTTCAAAACGTTCATCTTTGAAACCGTGGGTGTAAATCACGAACCGTTTAAATCATTGTGTTTCTTCTTTTGAGATCTTCGAAAATAGATCTCATGTTAATTGGTTTGGCTGATTTTTTAAAAGGGGAAACCAAAAAAAACAGAAATAAAAATAAGAAAAAGAAAAGTCAACTAACAAAAAAAACAAAAACCAGAAGCACATCTATGTTTTTCACTTTTTTTTAAAGCACACATGTGCTTTTTCACTTTTTGGAAAACACATCTATATTTTTCACTTCCTGGAAAGCACAACTGTGTTTTTGACTTTTCGGAAAGTACAACTGTGGAAAGCATAGACACACTTCACACGAAAGCACAGCTATGCTTTTTTGCTTCAAATAAAAAAAATGCCGAAAACCTAGGAAAATCCAAGCAAAATACAAAAACGCCCCCTCCCCCCAAAAAAACCGAAAACACGTGCAAAAAAGACATGTTTCCGGGAGACGCGCTACCGTGTGATACGTGGTGGCGATAAGGCGCACCACATGACATGTTGGGGGCACTCCCGTAGTGCCCACCGTACGGGGTATATATGCTTTTATGATAAACTACTCTTCTTCACTTATCTCCCCTCCCCCCTCTCTTTTAAGGTGTCATGTGTTTCCATTGGACATCACAAAGATATAAAAGGGATAGGTGGATCGTCGGTCCTGCTGACCCAGGTGAACCTCCTTGCTGGCAATTTATTTTTTCGACTCAGCCGCTCGATTTTCTGTGGACGGAAGATCAAACAGTGGACAAAGTGCCCTGGGTGACCGAACGGTAAACCATGTGTTCATATCTATTATTAAAAACAGACCGTTCGCCAATCAACTTTGATTTTTTTAATATATACTATTTGACTAAATCTTATAATGTTTGACTTTAGGCAAATCTAATATGCGGAGTAAAAAGAGACTAAGGGAGTGTTGCTCCTTTCGTTTTATAATATAGTGCATATAGTTTTTTTTTTCAAAAAGTCAAACTTTACAACTTTGACCAAATTTATAAAGAAAACTATTCACATCTATAATATCAAATATATAAAATATAAAACTGCATCTTATGATGAATTTAATGATATATGTTTTGCATTCTAAATGTAAATGTCTTTCTTCATAAACTTGGTGAAAGTTTGCGAGGTTTGACTTTTCAAGAAAAAATATGTGATACATTATGAAACGGAGGGAGTAGTTTTTTTTTAAACAAGGCAAAAGACTTGCCATTTTCATTTAATAAGAAGAGGTTTCAGAACAGATATTGCCAAGCGGCGGAAAAGCAAAACAATTACTCTCGCGGCATTACGTTACGCAAATGCTTAGCGCCTCCAGTGGCCCAAATCAAAACTTCCTCTTTGATGAATCGCATGACTATCGCCACCGGCGCCGCTTTGCTCCTGAAGACACGAGCATTCCTTTCATTCCATATCTCCCATCCCGCAAGAAGTAAGAGGGAAGATAGGGCCGTTGTTGGGAGTGTATTATTAGAGAGAACCACATCCCATCAAGATTTCACCGAATCGAACAGGAGCCACGGGGCCATGGGGATAGCAAGCCCAAGCCAAGAGAAGACCGCATGCCAAATCCGAACAGAGAAACGACACTTGAAGATCAGGTGTGCTGCAGATTCTTGCACCTGATTGTGGATAACAGCCGTCCTCTTCTCTGAAGTCTATCAGCCGTCCAAACTCTGTTGGACAATTTGGCCATCCTCTTCTCTGAAGCCTATCAGCCGTCCAAACTCTGTTGTGGATAATGAGTCACGTGAAAAATTTGCATTTGGAGGAGCCCACGCCGTCCAAACCGCAGCAGCCGGGAGGTCATGAAACTGCGCCAAATAAGCTGCATGTGAGACAATGCTGGCACCCCGTTTATGTTAAACTTAATTTGAACAGAAAATGAATGGGTTATCTCTGACATGGCGAAACCATCAGCAGAAAATGGGTTATCAAGTTGCGGTTGTTTTGCATGCATTGTCATTTTCCGAGTCATAACCGGGCTCTGTAATCTTCGTGTATCTTCTGGGTCACTGTCCAAAATTTATATTTATACCACCGAAGAATCCAGAACTTCATCCGTCTGCGCTAGAATACAAGGAGCACATTTTCTTGCAAGTAGTCAAACCACGACCATATATGGCTGACAAGTTGAGTTACGCACTCAAACAAACCGGCTATCAAAACAGCATGCATGATTCCCGCCAACCAGAGGTTGCAGCACAACCATAATAATACGTATAAGATCTTTTTCGATATATATTGGTCTGCCCGACCACCGCGTCGGAGGTATTTCTTCTTGTTTGATATACTGGTCTGGCCGCCGTCTCATAATAACTACTCCCTCCGTTCGGAATTACTTGTCGCGGAAATGGATGTATCTAGACGTATTTTAATTCTAGATATATCCATTTCCGAGACAAGTGATTTCAAACAGAGAAAATAGATAAGTGGCACGCCTTGCTGCGCGTTACCCGCTTCACGGCGAGCAACTCACTTAAAAAAACTATTTGCACCAGAACATAACCAAAACAAAACAATCACAAGGAAACATGTTTGTACACTTGGTTCTACAGCCAACATATCCACAAAATAGCTCTGTAGTCCTAAGCTACACTACACTATCTCTGATTCTCAGAAGCTTTGTCATTCTGCTCCACCAAAAAAGCCTACGTGGTGAGTCACATTGGGTTTGGTCCATCTTTTTGCTGCAAGCAGGTCCAAGGTGTAAGTCTACATCCAGAACAACACAGATTAAGCATGACATCCAATATTGAAAAGACAAATTTGAACAGATGAGATAACACTTGAATATATGAATATGAATAGGCATCTCGTCTTTTCGACACTAACTTCAGAAAACAGATGGCAATAAAAAGACTTTGAGCAATTGCTGACCAAAGGAGAAACATGCTTTCAAATTCCCAAAATCACAATTACCTTCCATGGCAGTAAAAAAAAGTACCATAGGCATCCACACTGGGTCACATTTTTTAGTGCATACCAACAAAAAACCAGAAAATAGATCATACTGATTTTTCTTTCTAGCTTTGGATGACCTAAAAACATATATACTAAACACAAATAGTTCAATAGATCATACTTGTTTGGGGAACCTTTACCATGAAACATCCTAATCCGAAATTTTTTATTAGCTCCACACTGATAAACTTTGTAGGAATAGAACTGAAGAATGAAAATGAATCTAGGTCAACACTGAAATATAGGGAAATTTTGTAGCTTGTTCCCACAAGAAAGATCAATACTGCAACTCAAGATATACAACATGGTTACCTCTCTGGTATTTGCATCTCAATCAGCCTATTCACTTCAACTAACTTCTTGGAGGATTCTTCGGGACCTTTAACGGTTGTGCAAAACAAAGTGTTCCTGTTTTTACAAAATCATAAGCTCTTAGTGAACTACACCATTTCACCATCATAACACCTATTCCAGACAATCTCTAAGGGAAAAATAAAATGTTTAGAAGTAAAATCACATAGCGACCATGACATTTATCAGAGTTTACACATACGATGAAAATATTTGCACAGAAACCAAAAGTTTGCATCATGCTAGCTGAAATATTTACTGCTATAGTCTGCATCCACTTAAACTTGCAAAGTCACATTCAGTGTTGTTTTTAGATAAACTTAAACAATAGTACTGCGACCACAAGCTCGGAGCTATGTATAGCCCAAATGTTTACCCAACTCATGTATGATGGATCTCCCAATACTGAAAGCGATGGAAAAATATCCTAGAAGAAGATGTATACTGAAGTAGCTCCATAACTATCCATAAGCAATAAGGGAAAGAAAAACTTCTCAATATAATGTTTGGAGAATCACATGTTGGGAAACTAAAATGTGAGTGAGAGAGAAAGATAGAGAAGCACCTAATTCAGATTGCCTTGGGGTAGCCATCTCTTCACGAAAAATTGTGTACCCAGAACTACAAAAGAAACCGCCTTGGTGGTATAGGACCGGCGCCGTCCCAAGGCAACCCATGCTCTACGTTAGAGCACACAAAACCATTGTTAGAGAACTCATATATTAGCAAATTTAAACGTAGCTGGCAGCAATGATTTTACAAGTGCACATACACATCATCACAAATTATAGCATCAAAATGCAAGAAAAGGTTGAAATGAGGGAGAAAAATCACGTTGATCTTCTTCACCTCTATAGCTAAACTCTTCTTCTCTTCAACTCAGATCTGCCTATATATCGCTTGCCTAAGGAACATACATCCAAACCACCCTAGGTGGGGAACTCTCACAACCTAGAAACCACAAAAACTATACATATCTGTAATGTTCTTTTGAAAGTATACATATCTATACCAGTTGACCAAGACTACACAAATCTACACGACAACATGTTTTCGAAAGATAAAGGACAATTTATATAGCTCCTCCTTTTAGTTTAAAACTATGAGAAACAACACGAATGGAAAAAAATGAGGCAGCATTTCAGAACTACTCTAATAAAATGGCACTCAAAATCTTCCAATATATAGATATCCCTTGTTACTTCTATTTCTTGTTGTTTGGCACATCGATTTCAGTTGTATATACCAGAGGTCAATACATTTAAAAAATGAGGAGAAATGAAGGAGATCGTGAGTACTGACGAATATGGCCAAGGTCTAAAGATACTAATCACAATCACAATTCCCTCTGGGGGATAACTGATTACCACAGACATGTGGGGAAGAAGGTCGCAGCTCACCTACTAAATAGAGCGCATAAAAAGTAGGAGCTCATCATTTTCCATACTTGAACATACCACTACCGGCCAATTAACATTCCATTACTCCTGAAAAATTGTAAATCAAACAAAAATTAATGCTCTGTGATTGACCATCAAGAATTAGAAAACAGATCTTATAAACGAAGGTGCTCTGAACCTAAATCTCTTCTTCATAAACATGGAGAAACTCTCATGAACAGAGTAAGCTTGTGTCATATAAAAGGATATTATAACAACACCAGATAAGAGCTAACAAAATGAAGTTTAGAATATATGCTAGCAAATCAATAGCTATACAAAAATATCGTGGGCTAAATCGAATTTATATAGGCCACTAACTGAAGTAACAGGAACCAAACATGCATGGACTGAATTCTTCAGCAAAATAATATATATCTATTCAAAGCTATATGTTTCCAGATTGTTTAGGATTATTTTAACTGCTCTTAAAATATTATGTTAAATAATAAGAGAAAGGAGATGCCATATGAATGGATAGATATATGTCTAAGAAGCAAAGAAAGCTTCTCAGTTAATATGGCAGCGTAATATTGTTTCAAAATCGTGGTAAGCTAAAATCAGAGTATAATAATGCCTGGACAATGAATACTTCAGTTAATCTAAAAACGGTAGTACTACAATAAGACTGCATGCTAATCGAATTAGCTTATCGAGAATGTCAGCATGCTTTCTTGGTTGATGTAAAAAAATGGTGAAGTTAAATCACACTAACAGTACATTTATGCAATATAGAATCTTAATCAGAATTCTCTTGTGTAAAACTAACAACTGTAGGGGATAAAGCGGAGGGATTTCTTTTCACTCTACCAGGACACACCCCTATGATAAAGCGGAGGGTACAACCTATGATACAAACACAATGGAGACATTCAATCACTTCATATCAATCTCTCCCCCTTCTCTCTGCATAATTTATAGGACAAATCTGCCTAAAAATTGCAGTAAGAAAAATTCATACGGCAGACAATTGATTCAGACCACAATGGAATCACGAAAGTTGCAGTAAGAAAATGGGATGGGCGTGGACAAGCAGAGCATAGCATGAGAGGGAGAGGGAGTAGAGAGATACCTTCCATGGCGTCCAGTAGGGTTGGAGAAGCCGTGACCCGGAGGAGCGAAGCGATGGTGTGCCCTTTCTTGTGTCTGCGTGCATCAGGGAGTGAGGGAGGGAGGGGAGCGCCAAATCAAAACAAGCAAGCAGAGGGGGAGGGGGAGTAGAAGAGGGACCTTGCATTCTCATTATGTGGTTTGGAGCTCCATGTCCATTTCCATGGAGAAGAAGCACATAGTTGCCACTGCCGGTGACGGTGTCGTGGTTGTGGCCGATGTGGATTCGGTCAGCGCCGTGCTGGGAGCAAGCAGAGGAAGGGCTGCCTCCCCACGCGAGACAGAGGGAGAGAGAGACCTAGTCTCCCTCCTCACCCGCTCCGCTCGGTCGCACCATGGCCGATCTGGGGGCGGCGCCTTGGCGATCTGGACGCGCCGCCTGACCTGCTCGGTCATGGTGGCCCTCCTTTCCTCTTACCTGCAGTGGAAACTATGTATTGGTAAGCATGTTTCTGGTGTACCTGGCACTACAGAGTAAAATTAGGGATGCACGACCTGTTAGCGCTTTTGAAGATCGTCCTAATCTCGTTTTAACCTTTCTTCCTTGAAAGGAGCCTAAAATGCCCCCAAAGAAATATATGATCTGTGGAACCTAAAATGGAATAGTACAAAAAATAAAGCTTCAGATAGCTTCTCTTAAATGGCTCCCATGCTCAACACTGGCTTCTATGTTACATGCATGCAGACATGTTTTTCTATCTTCCAATGTATTATTTGGTCATACAGGAATCAACCAGTCCAACAACTGGGCAAATCTTACTAAAAGTAAACAAAGGAACATAACATGGAGGAGCTTACAACCTGATAGACTTAACTGGGCAGTGCCAACGGTAGTCAACAACCTTTGAGCCGCAGAACAACAATATCAAATTGAGCTTTTGGCCAAAATTATTCATTTTAGAGGCTTGCTCACTGCTCAAAGAAAATTGTTTTGCAGTTTACTTTTGTTGACAGGGTGAAAAGAAAGTACCAGCCTAAAAAGAATAGCTATTGCCTGCCCGCAAGATCAACCAAGGCAAGGTTTCCACGAAGAACTTGACTAACACATCATACTTTCTGCTTGTGTCTTACAGTAATCTCCAGTACAATGCGTGAACTTGAAATAAGAGAGGAACAAACAGTATTTTCTATGTGAGAATAATGTACAAAAATCAGGGGAGCGATTGATTGATCATAACTACTGTAACTGTCTATAGATTATAGACTCAGAATCTTAACAATTTATACTAAGATATACTATCAAATCAATCCATATTTGTACTTCAAGATACAAAAAAGAAGAGGACTCAGTTCGGTCATCCATGTGAACGCCCCTCCAAAAAAGGGCTCTTGTTCTTTCTCCAGGCAGTAAAATAAACTCAAAGTATACTACAAACTCCATTGATCCTGTCTCACTAAATAATAATCCAAGAAGCGGCAGGTTAATTAGGATACTGACCACGGCTTGGGCTCGAAGGGGGTGCTCCGCTTAGAGGTGCGGGAAGAGGGATTCTCTTTCGAACGGGAAATAAATATGAAGAATTCCCTAAGACTAATCCTTCCAAGTATTTTGCTATGGGAATAGCCGATAGAGATTACAGAAACCATAAACAAATCTTTTCCATCGAT
Organism: Aegilops longissima; assembly: GCA_021605205.1. Taxonomy (NCBI): domain Eukaryota; kingdom Viridiplantae; phylum Streptophyta; class Magnoliopsida; order Poales; family Poaceae; genus Aegilops; species Aegilops longissima. Next base: position 495,139,083 of record CM038680.1, read on the forward strand.
CAAGTCAGAGATTACAGGGCATATGTGGTAGTTAAGGAGCATTGCCAATTTGGCATTTTAAAATTCAAAGCATGGGTATTATGTTACCATCCAAGTGTATGTAAAGCTTCAAATATCATGTGTGTGCTTTCAGAACAGGGTATTCGGCATACTTGATTGACTAATACAGTAAGCACAAAATACTAAGCTGCCATACTATTTTTTTTGACAAGAGCTGCCATACTAAGTAATCAGTGACCCGCCAAGCTTAACTTAAGCCACATGGTTTATGATAAAAAAACTGCATATAGTCCAATGCAATGTGGAGTGGGCTGACGTGGTGAACTATTTCTTAGAAGATCAAAAGATATTCATGATTTTGTAATATAACAGATGTATGAGCAGGTATAACTTGGAATATCCAGGAGAACTGTTTCTTAGAAGATCAAAAGATATTCATGATCTAGTTACAGAAGTAAGGTCTCCCAATAAACATATTAAATCTGAATTTTGATGTCAATACAAATGTGACCATCGTACACTAAACAAAAAAGACTGCCAGAACCTCCTTGATCCTCCTAATAGCAATGATGGCCTGCTTTTGAATACTCCCAGGATTAATTAACCATGGAAACAAAAGGAAATTCTCCTAACAGAACCTCCTTGATTCTCCTAATAGCAAAACCACACACACACACACACGCACGCGCGTGCGCGCGTACATCAGACATCTCTGTATTACTAATTCAAGTAGATCAAGAAAATGGATAGCCAAATAGCATGGCATATATAGAATTGTAGATTAGTATCTAGTATAACCAGAAAAGTTGAAGAGCATCCAAACACACAAACACCTCATACCAAATTCAGTCACATCAAGAAAATCAATAGTTGAATACAGTCTCAATCGCAATCACCCATCTAGTAGCCATAACAAAATATAAAAACAACTAACCATTGCTGGAAGTAAGTCATTTACCGGACCATCAAATAAAACAACTCCCAGAAGATACACGTTTAGTCAATTAACAACTCCCAGGGCCACTTCTCAAGACAATAAATCAGCTTGACTGCAAGCTCCTACAGTTATAATATTCAACATAGGGCACACACTACAGTATCTCTGAATCCAAATCTAAAGACTGCTGTCATTATCGAATGGCATACATATGAACAAAATGCTAAACCGAACATATATAATCCTTATTGGCATGGATATCAAGGTGGTCGGCCACCTGCCCTCTTTCATCAATCACATGAGGTTGTTCACACACATGTCTCGACACCCCATCAACAATCATCCTGCAATGATATATTCCAGATGTCAGAACCAACAATACAGCATGTGAACCAACAATATATCGGCATGAGATAGCAGAGAAACAATTGTGATAGAAGACACAGTGTCTATTGATGACCGAGGATATACAATGCACAAAGGAAATCTTATCATCACCGAGAATAACCTCTTTCCCATAAAACAGACTGTACAAATATCATCATCATAAACAGTTGACATATCATCAAGAGAAAAGAGAAGCAGGACATGAATCTATGGTGCCGGTGAGAGGTGCGACAACCTAGGGCCTCTTTGATCCAAAGGAAGTTCACACAAACTGGTTAATCATGTAGCTTGCACCAACACCACCACCAACAAGTTGGGGGCCTCTTTGAGTCAGGGTATTTGCAAAGGTTGCGGCAGTGCCGCAACTGCCACTACTCGATCCCTCACATCGCTGGGTTCGTCCCTAACCCCTAAGAGGTCTCCCAGCGCCCAATGGACCAACTGTTCGGAAGAACCAGCGACCAACCAAACCGAGCTGCGCACACACACACACACACACACACACACACACACACACACACACACACACACACACACACTCGGATGGCGAGGGGGTGGGTGAGAGGGGAGAGATGGAGGTACCAGATCAAAGCATGGAGGAAACAAAGTGGAGGGGTCGGAGACGAGCGTGCCGAGGGCGACGCAGGCGAGGACGGCGAGCAGGACCTGGTAGGATGCCGGGGCCTATGGTGACTGGGGGTCCTCGAGCGCGAGGAGGGCGCAGATGGGGACGGGGAGGGCTCTGGTGGAGCGGAGGGGCTGGCGCAGCGCGCCGTCCTTGCCGCCGTCGCCCCATGGGGAGGAGAGGAAGGAAGAGGATGCGAAGGCGAGATGACGGTGTGGGGTTGGCCTCAGACGGGAGCGGGCAAAGGCGGGCGGCGGGAGGAAGAGGAGAGGAGGCGAGGCGGCAAGGCAGTGGCCGGCCAGGTGAGGGAGGAGGCGCGGGTTAGGGTTTCGAGGGGGAGAGAGAGACGAGAAGGGAGGAGCTGGGCGCGGGGGAGGCGCGAGTGCGGGAGGGAGGAGGCGGCTTAGGTCATCCAACGGCAGCGGCCCACTTTTTATACCCCTGTACGGCTGTACGCAAAATGACAAAAATGCCCTCGGCGGGGCAGCGAAATTACAGGCGGTGGCACACTGGAGGGCTTACAACGGTCTACTATTCATTGTAGCAGTAGATGATCTGGATCCAACGGACGAGGGCTGCCAAGAGCGAGATCGAACGGTCCAGAACGCATCAAAATTTTGATCCGACGGCTGACAGTCGCTGAACTCTGAGAACGCCCATGTTCTCCCAACATGCTTATTTCTGGATATAAGGATCTTTTTTAACAGTAGTTTGCCTTATATAAAAGCGTCTTTTACACTGACGGGTGAAGTACTCCCTTCATTTCATAATATAATGCATCTGCGTTTTCCGAGATTTAAATTTGACTATAAATTTAACCAACAAGACCGATTGCGGCTAAAGCAAAAATTATATCACTAAATTCATATCGAAAATATGAATTCAGTGACATAATTTTTGCTTCAGCTGCAGTTGGTCTTAGTAGTTAAATTTACAATCAAACTTAATCTTTGAAAACACGGGCGCACTATATTATGGAACAAAGAGAGTACTTTTGATGGCCGCTGTGACGCGTTTAGAAAATCGGCAGGTAAACTGCCCGTTCAATTACCAGAAGAGTTGAGCGTACAGACAGCAAAAGAAAAGAAAAAAAAGTCCTGGCGAAACATGCGCATCACTGCAGCGGATACACTCTTCGGCATCGGGACACATTGGAGATTGGACAGGCTTGGTGGTTCTAGTTCACGTGCCCGGCAGTCTCTCTCTCTCTCTCACACACACACACACACGCACCCGGCAGAAGCAGGCAGCACGGCACGCCCATGGCGACTCCGAAGACGATGAGAGCCGTGCAGTACGACAAGTATGGCGGCGGAATAGAAGGCCTCAAGGTACGATCTCTCTGTGTGCACAATTGAACTGAAAATCATCTCTTCTTGGACGTGTTCGCTGATGGAACTGACCGGCTAAGCCTTGTTACTTTCACTCGCAGCGTGTGGAGGTGCCGGTCCGTCGCCGAACAAAGGCGAGGTGCTGCTCAAGATGGAGGCGGCCAACATGAACCCCATCAACTACATTGGCTCTTCAAGCTCTTGCCAATCCATTGTGGCTCAGTTGTTTTATACAGTGACTTATATTAGATGCAACGAGTATAATCAACATGTGCATGGCATTTTTCTCAAATCAACATGTTCTATTCGTCATGCAAATTTACAGTGGTGATATATATGAGAGACATTTTGATGACTGTCAAATAAACTAAGTTGTAGAACATCAGTGTAAATTCACAAATTCACAGTGGTGATAAATATGTTCTATAGAGCACCTTAGCTAATTTGAATTAAGGAGTTCTAGAACTAAATTTTCGGATGTTTTATGCACGCCATAATTTTTACTCACGTAATCGAGCATTTTTTTATCCACCCCCTAATGAGCGGCGACTCCACCTAGTTCATACAAAGATTTCCATGCAAAAAAGAAGTAGAAGTGTAAGAACAGAGTATGATGTTGATCTGGACTTTGTTTGATGCATGCTAGAATCTGGACTTTATTTGATGCATGTTGGAATGACAAAAAAACTTGTTTATTAGGCACAAATCTGCCGAATCGCTCATGTTATGATCCTATAAGTATGAAACTGGGAAAGCTACATTTAGAAAAAGCTGCAAGTGTTAGATGATTATCTAATCAAATTACTTCAAAATCCATCACCATGAAATTTCTAAATGCGGGTTTCTTCAATGTGACCAAATACAGTGTCACACATATGTGGCATTCTTTTAGTCTTACAACATTTAGTGTCAGTTTTATGGATGTCAAATACTATCATCAAGATCCATAACATAAATCCCATTCACAATAAAAGTATGGCCTTTACGTAATTAATAACATGAAGCAACAATTGTTCTTCTATGAGCAACCCCTTTACAACAAACATGATGCAATAGGCTAGAGTGTAGTAATAGTGTACTAGAATTTTAAATTAATTATGAAGATAAATAAAGAGGTAATACATTGATGGTTAGCATAGTAACTTTAACTATGTTCTCAATGCGTATCTATACCTCATTACTAGCTAGTCTTTTAGGATGTAGTAGTTCTTGCATCGAGTTACAAAAGTATGCAATCGAATTGGTGTCCTTGCGGTCAACTTTTAATCACAATAAAAAATTAAAAGACTACCAACTTATTCACAATTCCTAAGAATTACACATTTGACCAGCCATCTATACATCTATAGCACATATGACCTTCATACCTGAGGTGGACCTACTAGTCTTCTCTCTTTTTGCCTTCATACTTTTTAAATTTTTACTTCCAATATTTCTCATACTCATAGAAGAAGTACCCAATTTTAAGAGTGGCACTAACACCAAACTTCCTTGGTGTCTAAATCTCACACCCTTTGGACTTGTCCTTTCTCTTTAAGTTAATCGCTTTATTCACATCATCATATGGCTGGTATTCTTCTGGATCCCACTCACATCAGTCTTAAACATAGAGAACACTCTAGTTAAACCTGTAAGCAAATATTGCTTTGGATATTTCATATTTTTCAGCCTTTGTTTGTTCCTGAAAAAAAATCTATTTCAAGAATATCACATAACTACCCAAATGTTTTGAAATTCGGGTCTCATGAAAGCAGGCATATTGCACTTTGGCAATGACAGGATTCTAGCTTTTGGAGGAAGGATGTGAATCTCATCATTCATAGCATCAGCATATAGAAAGCATGCAACAGAACATAGTCCTTCTCGGTGCCCTTGAGGACAATCCTGACATTACAGTACCAATCGTAATATTTTAAGTAGATATTTTAAAATAGCTAATCAATTTCAACAGGGAAGGTGAAGACACAAGCCATTATTCTACAACTATAATGCAAATTATACTTAGAAATGTTCATAACAAATTGCATTTAGTAATTAAACAATTTTAATTTTAAACTGCACTTCCACTCATATCAACATCTCTCATAATTGATTGTGAGAAATTCAAGACCCATGTCTCAATTGTTCGCCAATGATGATAGCATCACTGATGCCGAAGTGTTAAGCCTGCAGAGGCAAAATTTCGTGTTTTGACCCTTTTCATGTACTTTAGCTGGATCTGACCCTGGTCGGAATTTTTTCCCAGGATTTGACCCTTTTGGCTACCTCCACAATCCCTGACGGTAGCTTTAGACAGCCTACCACCGCATCCCTCGGCGGTAGGTGGCATAGACGGCCAATGACGTGGCAAAGTACCCTACTGTCATGGCCCTTGGCAGTAGGGTAGCAGAACCTACCGCTGGGGTCCATGGCGGTAGGTTCCTGGATAAGGTTGTAAGGGGTGGGGGCTGTGCTCCCCAACCCACTCATTCACCCCCATTCCCATTCTCACTCTTTCGAGCTGGAGGCCTCTTCTCCCCTCTTCTCCTCACACAAGGCCCTCTCAAATCTCACTCATTTGCTTGAGATTTGTCCGGTGCATCCGAAGCACTTTCATCACCCAAGGTACCTCACTCACTCCCCCTAATTTTGGTTGGTTGGAATCATGTATTTAGCTCATTTTCTTGCAAACCCTAGTTCATGATTTTGTTATGGTGAGAAATGTATATGATGCTTTTAGGGTAATGTTTGTGCTTTGACAATGTATTGTGTGACTAGCATTGTTGGGGCTACTAATACCTAGCAATTAGGGTTTTGTTATGGTTAGGGTTAAGGTTATGGTTAGGGTTATTCTTAAGTATATGCCTATTGATGGACCGTTATAGTAGTTACCCATCGAATTGTAGCTCGATCTAGTCATGTGGTCCAAAGCTCCAAAAAACTCGATGGAACACTCCCTCAATTGACTCGACCCTATGGCGCATGCCTGGGTACCGATGAGCAACGGTTCCCAACATTCTCGGAGGAATATTGTACGCGGCGGCATAATCACCATGTAACATCCTTATAGCATTTGCCTTGGCCATCCACACCTTTCCATACTTGACCTCGCATCCGAATCGTTCGAAGACCGAACTCATGAGGAACTTACCGAAAAAGGCTTTCACCCCGCTTTATAAATAAAGCAAACCGCCACAGAGCACAAATACATAGTCAAGTTCAGACACACACACCCAAGTCTCACACCAAAGTACAGAGGTTCTGCTGAGGGCACAGCTCAACAAGCCCAGACAAATAAGAAACAACAGAACACGCCGGACAAAGATAACGCTAGTCTGGTTCCGGCGGTGGCGGCGGGGGTGGCGGCGACAGGCGGACGACCATCGAGCGAAGGTCGGCGATGAAGGCTGAGATGGCGTCGCGGTCCAGGGGGCGGCTAAGCGGCCGCCAAAGCTGCAAGAAACCCGAGAGTTTGAAAAGAGTGTCAGAAGTCCGTTGAAGAGGCGTGCGCTGAATCACAAGCTTATTGCGGACAGTCCAGAGGGTCCAGGCAAGGACCCCGATCTCGAGCCACCTAATGTGGCGAGAGGCCACGGGGACAACGGAGTTCGCAAATAAGTCAGGGAAGTTGGTGTGACACCAATTTCCACCAACCGCTTCGCGAAAGCAGCTCCAGAGGAACTGAGCGGACACGCAGGAGAAGAAAATGTGGTTCGAGTCTTCGGGGACCCCTCAGAGCGGGTGGATGCCAGTACCCGGACCATTTCGCTTGCGCACCTCCACCCCGTACGGGATCCGACCACGAATCCACTGCCACATGAAGATACGGATCTTTAGGGGCAGGCAGATGGACCATACCATCGATAGGGGGAGGGGGCGGCGGATGGAGCGATGGCCATGTACATCGACTTGGTGGAGAATTGGCCCGAAGGCTCAAGGCGCCATCGCACCAGGTCAGGGCCACCATCCACCAACGGTTCGTGGAGAGCAACACAGTCAAGCAATTCACGCAAGGCGGCGGATTCCATGGGGCCGAAGGCCCGCCGGAAAGCAAGGCACTCATGAGGAACTTCACCTTGACGGTTGGGTCGTGGGTATCTCATTCAACAATTTTGTAACCTAGATACTCGGACGTGGGTTGATGGTGTCCCTTGCTTTGGTCCGCTTTGTCCAGCAGTATGCACTCATGGGTGGCCACACAACTCTTCAACTCCCATTACCCGGTTTCATTGATCTTTCTTCCACGGACCTTCCATGGGCAACCTTCTTTGTCACATTTGATGGTGTAGCGCACATTTTGGTTGGAATGACCAACAACGAATGGCCTATGGTTCCGAATGGCGTAGTCACTCAACCATATCTTGAACTCTTGCAAACAACCAGGCTTGATCCCTTTCTTCAAGTGGGCATTCTCGTCCTCACCCGGTGGCCTTGGATCACTCATTGTCGGGCAAGTTGATGGTTCGACCAAACACAACCTCATGCCACCATCAACAACGGCCTTGTCGGCAAGACTAAGATCACGAAACAAAGAGGGTCCTCTTTCCTTGCCATTGACCTTCTTGTAGACTTGATTTTCTTGCGCCGTGAATCCATCCTTGTCCAATTCTTCCGGCGGACCCTCATCATCTGACTCATACCTACACATACGGCTATAAGGGAGGTTACGGTCCATGTCTTGTTGATGCACAATGACATCCAAGTCACCAACAAGGTTGTAATGAATCTCTTCTTGTTCTGCATACACATCATCTTGATCAAAAACATCTTCATCAACATGACCAGTGGCATCTTCGTCAATATGAACAATGGAATGTTCATCAACATGAGCAATAGCCTCATATCCAACATGATCAATATCATCACCTCGAACAACTATGGCTCTAGCATTGATGTCCTCTTCATTTGGTTGGCTACTTGGTGGTTGGCTACAGGCATTGTGGTCATACACCACAACACCATCATGTATTGGGGAGGACACATTCTGGTTCAAGTCGAGTAGTAGCCGAGGAACTTCAACCTTCGTGGCAAATAACTCAAGTGACTTGTCTTGTGATTCCTCAACTTTATCCTTATACACATTCCAATGCAATTGAGAGGTGATGGGCATACTCTTTAACGGGATTTTACTCCCACTCCCACATCATACCTCCCAGTAAGCTTCACCTCATCACTTGGGTTAATCCAATTGAGGACGCTTCTCACTTTCACGACAATATCATCATAGCTCGGGCTTGTGTCAAAAACCATGGCCTCCTCACATTCATCGGCATTTCCATTCATAAAAGCCGCCTTGTCCAAATAATTCACATTCACTAGTCTATCCATCTAAAAACAATGGAAAAAATTGAGTCATCCATGGGTCGGCCATTTCATATGGATGAACTACCTAAAATATGCATACTATGAATCAAACAACTAGTATACCTTAATCATAACATTAACCCAAACCCTAACCCTTCCCTAACTAAATCACTAACCCTTACACAAAATCTAGCTTCCAACAAAAAGGATTGACACAAAATACTTAGGCAAACCATAAATGCACCATAAATGCATCATAAATGCAAGAACTTGAGGTGCACCTAGGGTTTGCAAAACTTGTTGATTCCAACCAAATTAGGTGATTCCAAACAACCAAAAGAAGGGGGAGTGGGAGAGGTACCTTGGGTGATGCAAATGCCCTGGATCCACTGGACAAATCTCAAGCAATGCAGGAGGGTCTAGAGGGTGCTTCGGTGAGGGAGAAAAGGGGGGAGAGGGATTGAGCTCGGGGGGAAGAAGATGGTTGGGTGGATGGGTGGTGGGTGGGCCCCACCACCTTATCCACCATGAGACTCTACCGCCATGGTCCCCGGCGGTAGGATGTGTCGACCTACCGCCGTCTCCTCTGGCGGTAAGCGCTTTGCCACGCAAGCAGCCGCCGTTAACGGCTTGACGATTGTCACCACCCTACCGCCGAGCATGGCGACGGTAGGTGGTTCAATGCTACCGCCGGAGTCCTTGACGATAGCAAAAGGGTCAGATCCCGGAAAAAAATGAAACTAGGGTCAGATCCAGCTAAACTACACCAAAAGGGTCAAAACACGAAATTTTACCGCGTGCAGACAGGCACGGGGAAAACAACAGAAGGAAAAGAAAAGCCCTGGCGAAACATGGGCAGTGTCACCACTAGTCTCAGCCATCTCAGCCCGACCTGTTTACCACCTGTGCCAGACCCTAAAATCCAGGCCTAGACCGATGGGCTTGCTCGTGGGCGGGCTTGGGCCTAAGTTTTGAGACCACCAAGATGGCCGGGACGGGCTTGGGCTTGCATATTGGCATTTTAAGGAAGAGGTTCTACCACGGCCCTAAGCCCTAAGGGCTTTTGAGGGCTTTTGATCAGATGGGCCGGGCTTGGGCTTGAAAAGTAGGCCCGATGGTGGGGCCTGGGCCTCAGTATTCTGCCGTGGGCTTTTTTAGGCCCGGCCCAAGCCCGGCCCGGCCCGGCCCAAGCCCGGCCCGGCCCGGCCCATGGCCAGATATAGTCACCACTACGGCCCACTCTGCGGCATCCGGACACGTTGGACAGGTTGTTGGTGATGGTTCAGGCAGGCAGGTACCGCGAGAATGGACACGTCTCGTCCACAAGGGCCAACCATATCAGCATCACCGCATTACACACCACACCACCCACCAGTCTCTCCCTCGTCCTTCTCCCTTTCTCTCACGCGGGACACGGCGCTGCCATGGCGACCCCGAGGACGATGAAAGCCGTGCAGTACGACAAGTATGGCGGAGGAGCTGAAGGCCTCAAGGTACGATCTCTCTGTGTGCAGACCTGAACTGAAAATCATCTCTTCTTCTTCTTTGATGTGTTCACTGATGGAACTGACCGACTAATAACTCCATGGTAAATTTCACTCGCAGCATGTGGAGGTGCCGGTGCCGTCGCCGAAGAAGGGGGAGGTGCTGCTGAAGATGGAGGCGGCCAGCATCAACCCCATCGACTGGAAGATCCAGAAGGGCATGCTCCGCCCCTTCCTCCCCGGCAAGTTCCCCTTCACGCCAGGTAACTAGCTTCAGACTGAGGCATGGCTACCCAATTCAGACTTGGTTGCGGCAATATTCGCCAAACAGAGATGAAAATCGCGTGATTCCGGCCGGCTTGGCAGCTGATAAAATATCCTCGATATCATTTGCCTAGTGATTATGGTCCCGCCCCCCTGTCACAACTAAACATGCTCTGCTTTGTACTGAACTTCTTTGATTCCACTGTTAGTTCTCTGCTGCTGAATCAGAAACGAAACAAGCTTCTAAAATCCGCCGGCTTGAATCGAATGCAGACTGAAACAGACTAATGGACCCTTTTACTACTACTGGGCACTACGTCAAATTCCACATGTATAGTGTATGCTCAATGCTCATGCAAGAATTCTTGCCATGGCGAAACATGCAGTGGGCGATCTGGCCGGCGAGGTGGTGGAGCTGGGCAGCGGCGTGACCAGCTTCAAACCGGGAGACAAGGTCATCTCCATCAGCTTCCCGGTAAGAAGACAACGAACTGACAAGTACTACGGTTCCGTCTCTACCGAACACTGTCAAAATCTAGTGCTCTGACACGGTCGGCGACTGCAGAGCGGCGGCGGGCTCGCCGACTACGCGGTGGCGCCGGCGTCGCTCACGGTGGCGAGGCCGCCGGAGGTGTCCGCCGTCGAAGGCGCCTGCCTGCCGGCCGCGGCCGGCAGCGCGCTGCAGCTGCTCAAGCTCGCCGGGGTCAGCTTCGACGGGACCTCCGGCGCCACCGGCCCGAAGAACGCGCTGGTGACCGCGGCCTCGGGCGGCGTGGGCCACTACGCCGTGCAGCTGGCCAAGCTCGCGGGCCTGCACGTCACGGCCACCTGCGGCGCGCGCAACGTGGACTTCGTCCGGGGCCTGGGCGCCGACGAGGTGCTCGACTACGGGACGCCCGAGGGCGCGGCCCTGCGGAGCCCGTCGGGCAGGAGGTACGACGCGGTGGCGAACTGCGCGGCGGGGGTGCCGTGGCCGGCGCTCAAGGCGGTGCTGGCCGACGAGGGCGGCACGGTGGCCGACGTCACGCCGGGGGTCGGCGCCGCGCTCACGTCGATCCTGCAGAAGGTGACCTTCGCCAAGAAGAGGCTGGCGCCGCTGATGCTGGCGCCCAGGAGGGAGGAGATGGAATGGCTGGTGGGCTTGGCGAGGCAGGGGAAGCTCAGGACGGTGGTGGACTCGAGGTTCCCGCTGAGCAGAGCGCAGGAGGCCTGGGCTAAGAGCATGGAGGGGCATGCCACTGGCAAGATCGTTGTGGAAATGGGAAGCGCAGAATGAACATGAAACTGTTGATGTGTTTATGTATGTGTGGCAATTTGAGAAATTAAGATTTATGGAATCAAGATATGCTAGCTACTCCCTCCGTCCCAAAATTCTTGTCTTAGATTTGTCTAAATACAAATGTATCAAGTCACGTTTTGGTATTAGATAATACGGATATATCAAGTTACGTTTTAGTATTAGATACATCTGAATCTGCACTAATCTAAGACAAGAATTTTGAGACGGAGAAAGTAATATGCAGTGCAGGTAAACACTTATGCAGTGCATGTAAAAACTTATGTTTTTATGTTAAGGCACTTAAAAAAACTCGTGTTAAGGATTAGAGCACCTCCAATAGCAGCCTAAAATAGGCACCAAAAAAGGTTGTAGTAAAAAAAAAGTGAGAACGAAAAATGTCTTTTTCTTTTCCATAAAAATGCGTCGTCTCCAACAGCTGCCTTGGGCAGCAGTCCGCACCACAGCGGCATCTGCACTTTCATCTCTTGCATACAAATAATATCAAACGCAACTTAAATACGTCGAAACAAGCGCAACAATAATTTTATCAATCCACAACATCAGATGTGTTAGAATAAATTCAAGGCATACCGTCAATCATCCGAGGACCAAGCAATCACACGAGCACGACACCGAGATTTGTTAACGAGGTTCACCGATATGGCTACATCCCGGGCCCGACCACGGCGCTCCTCCCGTGACACCGTCACAATACCGCACATCGCCACCTCGCGCCGCACAAGCCCGCGGCTCCCCTTGCGCGTCTGTGCTATTATGTTGGCATAGGTTACATCGTGTGTCTACCCCCGTTATATATGAGAGGCCTAGGATACAAGTGTCCTACTAGGACACGACTCCATATCCTATCTAAACACAATACAACTACAAGTCCAACTGTAACCCACCTTGTACACAATATTCGACACAACTCCAACAAACTCCACCTTGGCGAATATTCTCCACCACCTTGAATTCGTCAATGCGTCAAACTTCCATGTACATTGGACTTGAGTTTATCCCATGAGCATCGCTGCTACTCCAAAGACTCCATGTCACTCCACCTGCAACTTGTAGTCCCTTCTTTTCTTGACCACAGTCAACACTCGAGCAAAATTAAGTTCCTTGTTACTCTAGTTTGTGCTCCAACTTCCAGAGTATCCGTCCAACGCAATCACACATTGATCACTGACCTGCGTGAAAAATGAACAACTCACATATTGGATGTCACACATAAGAGTTACCTGAACTCAACACCACCGCTTCTTTCTTGACCGCTTTATCGAAACTTGAAGGAATTTCACCGTTGCTTGTAGTCATCCCGAGTCAAATTCGCAGTTGTCTCACCACATGTATGACCACCGAGCCACGCCCGTCTCCATGCCCGTGCAGATACATGACGCCTCGCCCGCTATTACGCGCCGAGCCTCCTTTATCTGGTCGAGTCTCAAGGGTCGTGAAACCACACCACTCAACCCCCACCGCAGAGTACCACCGATCATCACCGATCGATGACGAAGTTTCACGCTTCCATCGGACCACTGGGCTCCAAATCCAAACGCATGTCACTCGCTTTTTCCCCCTTGCTGAATAGACTTTGATTCCCTGGATCCTTACATCGCAGCCCTCAATCCAGCTCCACCTTCAACATGACTCCATGGTAGATGATCAGTCCACCCTCGCGCCCCGTCGACTTCAAGCTCCGTGAGTACATCACCTTGAATCAACTCCGCGTCATAGTCTTGTCGAAGCCACACAAGCCCTCAGGCTTGCACCACGTGTTTCCACGCCCAGAAGTCGGTCACCATCAGCATCACGCTCCTATGTCGTCGTCGCCGATCCCACCACCGTCTTCTGTACCAACCGACTCGCGTCGATCCATCAGACTGTCTAGTCCGACCCAACCGAACTTACTCGACTGCACGACATGCTCCAGACTCCATGAGCCTTATATGCATGTCACCGATCCCGGTTCCCGTATGACTGTCTCTGCTGAACAACAATATCGCTACCATGATGTCATCCTTGACCAGTGTACAAAGCAAAGAACACAAACGTAGTCTTCCTGGTAGTCTACCCGTGTAGGTGTAGCAGCCAGCAAATCTCAACTCCACAACCTAACACCACGTGACCCTCCTGACTAGTCTCTTATTTCTTTTCTTAATCACACTTCAAATCAACCTAATAACAGCTAGAGACTTCCATGTCCAACCACACTGTCATGCGTGAAAACTGACCCTTTTCTTCAAAACAAATCTCAGATCCTCCGTAAGCTGCTCACACCAGCGCCCAACCTTGGCTCGCATGGACCAGCCTGACCAACACGCCTTTGCACCCAGCTTTCGCCGCCCATTGTCTGCTAACACAGCCCAGCCTGCCCCTCGCGCCATGGGCCCGAGCCCTCCATAAGTGCGTCCTGCTGCTCGCCAATGAGCGCGCCTGTTGCCGAGTCCGATGCACACGCGTTACGTCGCCGCCGCCCTCCTTTGTCGAGAGCTCGCTGCCAACACGTCATCGCCGAGATTCCTTCGCCGATCTGCGACGCTTCTGATTGCTATCTTCAAACACGACGCCGTCCTTCGTGAATCTTCAACTCGAGCAACCTTGATCCACCGACGCAACAACTTCGCTGCCATGTCTCCAATCACACACGATTGCATCTCGTCAGATCCGTTGACAGCTTCCATGTGTTCTCCTCTAGATCAACAAACATCAACCTCTTCGAACCTTGCTCATGATACCACTTGTTAGAATAAATCCGAGGCATACCGTCGATCATCCGAGGACCAAGCAATCACACGAGCACGACACCGAGATTTGTTAACGAGGTTCACCGATATGGCTACATCCCGGGGCCTGACTACGGGCGCTCCTCCCCGTGACACCGTCACAATACCGCACACCGGCCACCCGGGCGCCGGCACAAGCCGCCGGCTCCCCCTTGCGCGCCTGTGCTATTATGTTGGCATAGGTTACATCGTGTGTCTACCCCCGTTATATATGAGAGGCCTAGGATACAAGTGTCCTACTAGGACACGACTCCATATCCTATCTAAACACAATACAACTACAAGTCCAACTGTAACCCACCTTGTACACAATATTCGACACAACTCCAACAAGATGGAACACAAATGTCATGAAACTCAACAACAAAGTTTTTTTATCACACAAATACAACAAAGTTCATCACACAAATACAACAATCATAAGAGATACAACTAGGACTGTTATTTCCCATGTTATGTCCAACATTCCTCCATGAGATCTTTTTGCAGATCGTCATGTGTATGTGCATCTCTAATGTGATGGTACACCTTAAGAAAGCGTTTAATTTGGTCTTGCCTTTTAACCGGCCGCACGGTGTAATCCAAATCTTGCCCACTGGAATACGAGTGTGCGGCAAGATTTGGATTACACCTTGTAAGACCTCTCGAAAGACTTGATCATTCGGAAGTACCTCACTGGATAGCGAGGATTCGGCCCAAAATAGTTGCACATCAATCGGTCATGCGCCTCTGTCCATTCTCCGTAAAAACTCACGGCCAAAAATGGAACCGCCATGCTTCGGGCTCTTGTTCTTGTGCACTGTCAAGATCAACACAATATCTTCCTCCTCCTCCATGTCATACTCCTCATCCAACGAGGAACCATCACAAAAATTGGAGTCACATGGACTCTTGTACGCTACAAAATCTCTATCAAGCTCAATCTTCGGTGCATATGCAAAGAAAAGCACAACATTTGTTAACCTTGTAGGAATTCCGTCGAACACCTTGTATGCGACGTGGAGCAAACCGGTTGACGGCTAGATGGTAGCCGGGCAGAGGTGATTGACGGTAGGAATGGCCTCCTTGAGACGCGAGAGAGTCGATGTGGCTGGGGGAGCGATGTCGCGCCGTGGACCGCTGGTTGAGACTTGGTGGGAACGGCTCCATCAGGACGGCCGAGCGGCCAGCAGCGATGCACTAGCGTCAAAGAGGGGGCTCCGGTTGACTGAAAATGATCGGAATCTATAAGGCAGCGCATTACAAATCGACGTGATGGAGGGGGCTCCGGCGGCCATCCAAGGCGGCAGGGCGAAGGGGTGGGGTCGGGGGGGTGAGCGGCGGTGCGGCGACAACAACATTTGGGACTGCAAATCAGGCCCTGTCGTTCGCCGGTGGGAGGTCCGGTTGGGGGCGGGAATGAAACCTACCGATTGGTGGCTCGCGCGCAGCTCGATTTCAATTTATGGCAGCCGCCCAACTGTTGTTTATTTGCAACACTTGGTGCCTTCTTTTTGGGCTGCCCAAAAAAATTTGCCAAGTTTTTTATGATATGGCAGCTGTTAGAGGCTGTTTTTTGCCCCCAACGGCCCAAGAAACTGCTAGTGCCATATTTTAGGGCTACTATTAGAGATGCTATTAGCTAGAAAATTTGTTCATGGACGCCAATAGCTGGTCGTCGTTAGTAACTTGAGGGATCCCAATGAACTATTCGATAGGTGGGGGGGAGGATCGATCCAACGAAGCGAACCCAATAGCCTTACAGACCCCAAAGGCCCAAATCATCATCCCCTTTAAAAATATCTATTGGATAAAAAATCCAGGCTCTGAAGAAACAAATTTGCCAAAGAAAGTTATTTCTATACAAATAACATATTGCACAAAAAAGATTTTCCCGTGATTTTGAAAAAAAATAGAAGATCCATAAATTTAGTCATGTCAAATTACCAAAAATATATTAGAAAAAATACACTACTTTGAGGGCAAAAAATATAAATAATAAAATTTCCATGGTAGTTATTGATGAAACTACCCATGATCTAAATAATGAAATTGCCATGTTGATTATGATAAAAGTGCCATGGTCTAAAAAATAAAATTGCAATGGCCTACTTTATATAAAAAATGCCATGCTACCTACTCCCTCTATCCCATAATATAAGAACGTTGAACCTTGGCCTAATTAAAACTAGCATGCTCTACAAAAACATATAAAATGCCATGTCAGAAGTAATAAAATGCCATGGCTCATACAACGAAACTACAGGGGCCAAATTAATAGAAATGTCATGGAGTAAAAATACTAAAAATTTGTCATGGGCTAAATTATAAAATGGCTAGGCTACCTAAAATAAAACTACTGTGTTCTAATTAATAAGGTGCCATGCTACCCATGAAATGAAACTTCTGTGTTTATAGGTTCTCATGACCTACAATTGTACCCTTGTCCTGTTCTAACCGAATGATTTTCTTATTTCTGTGTTTTTCATTCGCAATCATATGAAAAAACAGTGTATTATTATCACCCTCGACTACCTGCCGCACTTTAGCTCTAGGTGCCCATTTCTTCTCTTCTTCTTTGAGGAGGTTTCATAATTTCTCCTCGGCATCTGTTTTAGCAGTCCGATCACTCGTGTCGGGGGTTGGGTGCGACATATGCTAATGGATGGCTTATCATGGTGGGAGCGAGTAGAACGTCGCCGGTGCCTGGAAGCGGGATAAGGCGTAGACACAAACGTCGGCGCACTTTACCCAGGTTCGGGGCTCTCCTAGGAGATAACACCCCTAGTCTTGCTCTGCAGGGTCTCCGCATGATCACTAAGGCACTAGTGAGTATAATGGTGCTCCTTGAGCTGTTTGCTAGAGGTGGAAGAAAGCAAGGCTAGCTCTCTCCTCTCTCTATGGGTCGGTCTAGTTCTAACCGGTTGGGAACCCTTTGCATGGGTGCCCTGGGGGGTTTATATAGGCCTACCCCCCAGGGGTACAATAGTAATCCGGCCGGGTGTAGGACCCGGATGTCGATCTCTCGGTGGCGGCTTCTCCGTGGCGGCCGGGGCCCGCCGTCTCTCGTCTGCACGGAGCCGACAGCCGCCTCCGCCCTTCATGGTCTTGTCGGCTGCCGATCATCGTAGCCGTGATGCTAATGACGCCGCTCGGTCAGGGAAGCATGGCTACAGCCCGCCGCCGGGCGGCGACATCGTAGCTACTCCGTGTCTCGCCTAGTTAATGGCGTGGGCCCCGAGGAAGGGGCGGCCGACCGCCGGGCCGACCTCCCTCGGTCTCGACGGTGAGGCTCTAACCGTCTTAGGGCTCGCGATCGGTGGGGCCCGCTGCCTTGGGCCGCACCGACAAGCCATCGGGAGAAGGGCTCCGCTTGCCAGGATGACATCAGGCTGGAGGGCACAAGCATGCCGGGCGGAAATCTCCGCATGTACGGTGCACTGTGGCCACGCATGTCCCTGGATTTGGGAGGGATGGGCTATACTGTAGCCACTCCCTGTCCTGTCTTTCTTGATGAGGGCGCAGGCTTCATGGGCGCCACGGGCCGACTGCTGGGGCCGGCTTCTCTGGAAGCCGCCCGCAAGGATTCGGCTTGTCTTGATGCCGGCTTCTGGAACTCGGCCGTCTACGGGCAGCCGACTATTCCTCCAGCCGGCCACCAGAAGGCGGCACCTCGTCTTGACGCCTTGAGGGGCGCAGCCAGCCCCGATGTCTTGAAAGGTTCTGGGTCTCGGGTTAGCCTACCTGTGGCCCATTACTCGGCAAAGAGTCCCCGGTGGTGAGGTGCCGCGGCTGAGCAGCCGAGGAGCCTTAGCAGTTTCTTTCTCCGAGTGCTCGAGGTGGAGCTTCGTCCGACTTCTGCCGAGCCGACTGGCGGGAGTCGGCCTCGTCCAGCCTGACTTATTCAAACTTTGAACGCGTCGGCGGGAACCAAGTGGCGTGCTAGCTAAGCCTCCAGGCTGCCGCCCACTGTGGGCATGTCACGTGGTGCCGAGTGGCCGGGCCAGTCTGCCAACCCACACTTGTGATGGGACACGCCTGCTGGCGGTGCCCGCCACTACCACGCCTCGGCACGCGAGCGGATCCGCTGCGGTCGAGGCGGGCGGTTGAGTTTCCCGTGGAGTTACTGTGCGTAGTAACTTGCGCGATAAACGTGGGGGCGTGGGGTAGTGGGTGCAGTAAATCCCACGATCGCCCCCTCGGCTTCGCAGCTCGTAGGCCTAGAAGTAGGGGGAGGAGGGGGAGCGGCGGAGCACGCGCGTCCCTCCTCCCCATTCTTTCCTCCTTCTTCTTCCTCCAGCCATAGCGCCTCCAAGCCACGCTGAGCGCTGCGGTGGTTCGTCTCCGATGAGCTCATCCTCCAATCTCATGCCCCCCATGGCGCGCTCCGGAGCATGGGACGGCTCCGAAGTTCACGACGACCACATCGATTTCCTCCGCCAGACGCGGCGGCTGCCCGGCAAAGGTTACGTGAAGGTCCACCTCGCGCCGAAGAGGGAGATCTCGCCGGCGCCGGAGGAGGGCGAGCGGGTCGTCTTCCGCTCGCACTGCCTGCGGGCCTCGGCCTGCCGGCGAGCGGCTTCTTCCGGTCCTTCCTCGAGTTCTACGGTCTTCAGCCGCACCACCTTACCCCGAACACGTTGGTGCTGCTATCCGCCTTCGTCACTTTGTGCGAAGGCTTCCTCGGCGTCCTCCCCACCATCGAGCTTTGGGGGGAGTTCTTCTACATCAAGCTCGGCACCCTCGTCGCGGGCGTGTCGGCTCAATGCGGCGCATTTATTGCGGTGCGGAGGCCGGCGGCCGACAATCCGTTCCTTCCCATCCCGCTGATCAAGTCGGTGAAGATGTGGCAGCGGTCGTACTTCTACGTGAAGAGCGTCTTCCCGGAGGGCGACTGGGTCAACTTGCCGGCTTACAAAGCCGGCCCGGTGGCTAGGAGGCGGCCCAACTGGTCGTACCGGGCCAGGACACTATCGCCCTCTGGAGTCGCCGCCATCGCGCGGCTCCGAGTGTTGACACAGTCGGAGGGCCTGACCGGGCCCGACCCGATGTCCGCCTTCGTGGCGCGCGGAGTGCTCTCGCTCCAGGGCCGCCCTCATATGATCTGTCAGATGAGCGGGCATTGGGACCCAAGCCGGCTGTGCACCAAGGAGATGCTGTTGGAGATATGCCCTAGAGGCAATCATGTATGATGATATTTCCTATGTGTTTATGAATAAAGATAGTCCTTGGACATTATCAATGATGTGTATCAGCAAGTACGTGACTTGTTTGTGAGACTATGCATTGTATGATGACTATCCTAAAAGGTCCCTAGTCGAAAGGGCTGTGTGGACGCGCAGCCGACTAGACTGGCATATGACACGGTCGATGGCTTGGTCTCACTAGCCATGGAGCATTGGATGCTAACCGGATAATATGGACTTGGAAAGGTCTGGTCGGATTCGACGTAGTCGGATCTGAGTCGAGATAAGGTCCGAGTCGGACAGACCCAACTATGAGACGCAGCGATATGTCATCTGTGAGGCTCTAGTACAACATACGTTCTATGTCCTAAGACCTGAGCTGACGCATGTACTCGGGATGGTGACTGACTTGCTTTGGGCCGACCAAATGCTACTCCGTGACTTGGTAGTTACAAAGGTAGGTTTCGGGTTTGTCCAGTCCCATGCTGCGAGACATGGTCGAGCAAGATGGGATTTTCCCCTTCGATCAGGAGAGATATACTCTTGGGCCCCTCGTGTGATCCGACCAGGAACAGCATGGCCATGCGACAAGGATTATGAGATAATCCGGATTGTGGTCGGCATCACTAGAACGAGAAAGAGGTCGGGCTAGCACAAGGATGACAGTCTCGCCTTGAGCCCGACAACATATATCGTGCGTGCAAAGGGAATGAAGTGTGATACGTTATGCTGTGTTCGCTTAACCAGCTTCATAGTTTGCTTGGTGGTCGGCATGCCTTGCTAGAGGCCGCTACCAACCGTGCAGGTTGGAGGTGATCCGAACTATGACCAAGCCGACTTGAACCTAAGGGGTCGCGCTTAAGGGAAGGAACCTACGAGGTCGGGTTCAGAGGACACCGGTCGGATGTGATCCGAATCGACAAGGAACGTGACCGAGTAGACTTTGGGCTTTAGGGCCCGTGCAAGGCCCAAGTGTTGAGCCTGCGACGGACGCCTATATAAAGTGGAGGTGCGGCACACTCATGCGGTTGATTGCTTCGGCTGCGACTAGGGTTTGCATGTGTTGCGAATAGCCACCTCCACTCGCTGCCGACTGTGTGATCGGACCTAGCAGTCCGCCGCACGGTGTTCCTCCTGCACGCGCGGATACCGTTAGAGGCGGTGCACTTGCGCCGCTCAGGCGAACTCGTACGTGGGATCGGACGACCGGCTGTTCGAGGGAGATCGGACGAGGAGGAGACGATCCACGCGGATGCGCTGCCCCAACTCTTCTTCCGCTGCACGGCACTGCGCGTCTAGTGGTAACAAACTGTGATCCATCTCCCGTAGCATGTTCCTGGATGTTCTGCGCGTAGGAATTTTAATTTGTAGTCGACGCACCCTACCGTAGAACACAACAGATGCCTCACGCAGAGGTAGCTCTCATGGTGAACTATCTTGTGAACTGCGAGCTCACGGAGGAGTGGCGGTTTGGCAAGGAGCCATACTCACGCGCCAAACCCCCGCCTATGGTAAGTTATCTTTCTTTTTCTCTATCCTTTTGTTACCAAGCTCGGCCTGTCCATCCTGACCAATCGGCTTTTGAACAGAGCCCCCTCCTCTGGCCGGCAGCCGGCGCCGCGGGGCTGGAGCGCCAATTCCTCCCCGACCGAGCGGAGAGCAATGTCGAAGACCCCGACTTGGGGGTGGCGGCCTTGGAGGACGACGCCAAGGGAGGAGGCGGCGAAGCAGGCGGCTCGAGGCTCGGAGCCGTCCTTGAGGACTGGCCCGACGATGATGCGGGGGTAGTCGCCCCGCGCCACCAGCCAGAGTCCAGCCAGCCGGGCGCGAGCTCGTCTACCGCGCCGGATGCCCAAGGCGGCGTGAAAAAGCGCAGGGCC
Organism: Aegilops longissima; assembly: GCA_021605205.1. Lineage (NCBI taxonomy): Eukaryota > Viridiplantae > Streptophyta > Magnoliopsida > Poales > Poaceae > Aegilops > Aegilops longissima. The sequence goes on from CM038680.1 coordinate 495,160,504, forward strand.
GCGCCGAGCTTGTTCGGCAGCCGGCCGAAGAAGCCCAAGGGCTCGGCCGCGGCGACTAAGCAGGATGAAGCGGCCGCGAAGGCCATCCGCTTCCGCAAGGTGGTGAAGGAGCCGCAGCTGGTTCCCGCGTAAGTATTGCCTTCATCTCGTACTTTCTCCTTCCTTGCCGATATTGTCTGAGTTTCTTTGCTTTATTTCCCTTGATCTAGGGCTCCGCTTTCTCTTGAGAAGTCGGTCGCCGCCTCCATCATGGGGTCGGCGGAGACTTCCACCACCACTCAGTGGATTGATCCGGCCGCCGACCTCCGGGAGGCGACGGAGGGGAACGCACGGGAAGCGCGCGAGGAGCAGGAAGCCGCCCGCCTGGAGAAGGCGGAAGCGGAGAAAGTGGAGGCCGCTGCCCTGAAGAAACTGGCGGAGGCCGAGGCAGCCGACGCGGTGAAGAAGCAGGCCGAGGAGGCCGCCCGCCGCCAGTCGGCGGTGTTTGTCAATCCCCCTGAACTCTGCGCCGCCACTGCCGGAGTTCGTGGCGCAGACTGGGGAAGCCGGCGACGAGCACCCGATCATGGAGAGGGACGGCGTCGATGTCGCCATGCCGGACGTGATTGTGCCTCCACCGCCGCCATCTGGAAGCGCGCAGGGCGAGCAGCCGGTGGACCCGCCGGTGCCGCCAACCGGAAACGAGGTGGTGACGGGCCCGACTCCTGAGGTCTGCACACCGACGCGCCGCCATCTTGCGAAGGCGGCTTCGGCGCCACGCCCGTTGGAGACCGGCGCCGCGAGCTCCTCGATCCCGGACACCGAGGCGACCAGCGCCGCGCCCACTGGGTGGGTGCGGGGAAGCGGGACGGGCCCGTTGAATCAGGCGCTTCTGGACTCGCGAGAGGCCATCCGGGTACGTTTCCCTCTTTCTTTGTTTATGTTTCTTGTGCTTCTTCGTGAGGGCGCGTCAGCGCACCCACTGGGTGTAGTCCCCGAGTTCCGAGCCGGCTGCTGAGCAGGCGGCTCAAAACTTTAATTAGCAGGCTCTGAGCGCTTACATCCTTGCTGCAAGATTATCATAACCTCCGTGCGGCCGCCTTCAACTCCAAAGTCCAGGAGTTGGACCAACGTGCTGCCGACTTGTTGGAGAGCCGAAGTAAGTCCTCTTCTTTCTCCGCGGGGGCGCACTGGCGCACCCGCGGGCTGTAGTCCCCGAGATTCGGGCCGACTGCTGAGCAGTCGGGCCGGATCTCCCCGGCAACTATTCTTCTTTCTGCTGGTTACTAACGCCTTTCCCTTCTTCTTTTCTTCTGCAGAGGCCAACGCCGCCTTGCAGCAGCAGCTGGGCGAAGCCAACACCGCATTGCGCGCTAAGGAGGAGGAGTGCGGCAAGCTGGCTGAAGAGCGTGACCGGCTGGTCGCGCAACTGGCGGAGCAGGCGGAGCTGCCCAAGAAGGCCCAGAAGGAGGCGGAGGACAAGGAGATCGGCCTCCTTGCTGAGTTCGCGACCGAACGCTCCACCTAGACCGACAAGGAGGCAATGCTGACTTCCGGCTTTCACGAGATTGAAGACATAGTTGACGGTGAGCTTCCCTCTTTTTCCTTTTTTGAGCTGTCGGCTGCTGGTCGAGCTGGCCTCTTGTCTCTAACTTTGGCTCTTCGCTTTTTGTCTTGGCAGACTTCTTCCCTCGTCACTCAGACGCCGCTAATCAGGCCATTGAAGCCGACCACAAAGGACAGAGGGCGGAAGGCGCACAGATCGCCGCCGATGCCCCCGAACCCTTATCGAGCAGCTCCTGAGCACCGAGGCCCGTCTTCGGCCGGCTCACCGAATGTTGCGCCGTCTTCAGCGTGTCGGTGCCCAGGAGATCGCTGCCCTGTGGCCGGACATGCCGGCACCGCGCACTCCCAGTCGGACTGCTGACTGGCTGGAGGTGGCGGCTGGCCGTCTTGAGGCCTGGAAGGGCTCCTCCGCCCGGGCTGGAGTGCGTCGGGCCTTGGAATTCGTCAAGGCATGATACCCTAGGCTAAGTCTAGCACCGCTGGCCACATTTCGGCTGGAGGCTCAGGAGGAGTTGGTGGTCGTGGAAGATGACCTTGTCAAGCGTGCGGCGGCAATCGCCGAGTACACCGACACCAGCGTCTTCGTCCCGGAGCGGGTTGAGAACGGCGCCGAGGCGCCACCAGAATGGTTCGGGCTGAACCCGGAGGACGGCGAGGACTCGGCCGAGGTGATCGACTCCAGTGGCGAGGAAGAAGGCGAGGAGGAGGAGGAGGAAGGTGAAGGGGAGGCGCCAGAGGTCGGAGCGGACGGCCAGCCTCAGCTCGACCGCGCCTCCAAAGAACGAAAGCCACGCCAAGCGAGCGGCTACTACGGGAGGGCAAGCGAGTAGATCGACCAGCCGGCCGCTCCACCAACCGGCGCCACCGACACCTCCGATCCACCGAACCCGTGTGCCGCTCCCTAGGCTGCTCCCTAGGCCGCCAGTTTATCTTTTGCTTTACCTGTCTATCAGTCTCGATGAACTTGTTAATTTTGCACAATTCCACCCGCGGGGTGTATCTCAAACTTCCGTTGAATGTCGGCCAAGGGCCTTTTGCTATTTAAGATATTTTTCCGAGTTCTATCTTTTCTTGCTTGCTGCTCTTTGGCTTCTTTCCTTTGCCGCCTTCCCTTGGTTGCCGTCTTGCCAGCCGAACAACTGCTCTGCGGACTGTGGCTGGGTCAAGTACTTTGCTGCTTCCAGGGAGGCAAGTACTTAGCCGTTTTAGAGTTCTTTTAGCAAGTTAAGTAGAATCCGACCGGCCGGCTGCTCAACAGCCGGTCGTAGAGGCGGGAAGCCGGCTTGAACTATGCACATGCTTTGGGTCCTTAGCCATTTTTCATGTGGGCACCCTTTCTGCCTTACTCCTGCCCACCAGACAGTCGCTCTGCGAGCTGTGGCTTCTGGAAGGAGACGGCTTAGGTGCCAACACATTACTTGTCCGGCTGCAGGAAGCATTTCATAGTACAAGACGGCGAGTCCCCGGGCCGACTAGTCGGACCAGGTGCCAAGGGACATAAAGATAATGACACATTCATAGGCATAATTCTTATCATATAGATAAAAGAGGGCAGTCCCCGAGCTCTTCTCGGGGGAACCGGAGTCTTCGTACTTTAAATACAAAAGGTAGCGTGGTACATACTACATCAACTGTAAAATCTTCGAAGGAGATTTGCATTCCATGGCCGCTCCGTCTCCTTGCTGGAGTTGTCCCTCTTGCGCGCTCGAGGCTTCTGAGTGTCGATTAGGTAGTAGGAGTCGTTGCCCAACACCTTGCTGATAATGAAGGGGCCTTCCCAAGGCACTGAGAGCTTGTGCTGGCCGGTTGTTCGCTGGATCAGCCGGAGCACAAGGTCTCCCTCTTGGAAAGATCTCGGCTTGACCTTCCGGTTATAGTACCGGCATAGGCTCTGCTGGTAGATGTTGGACCGACTGAGTGCCAACAGCCGTCCCTCTTCCAGCAGATCGACGCCGTCTTGACGCGCTTCTTCTGCCTCATCTTCGGTGTACATGGCGACTCGAGGAGAGTCGAATTCTATGTCCGTCGGGCTGACGGCTTCGGCGCCGTATGAAGGAAATATGCCCTAGAGGCAATAATAAAGTTATTATTTATTTCCTTATATCATGATAAATGTTTATTATTCATGCTAGAATTGTATTAGCTGGAAACATAATACATGTGTGAATACATAGACAAACAGAGTGTCACTAGTATGCCTCTACTTGACTAGCTCGTTAATCGAAGATGGTTATGTTTCCTAACCATAGACATGAGTTGTCATTTGATTAACGGGATCACATCATAAGGAGAATGATGTGATTGACATGACCCATTCCGTTAGCCTAGCACTTGATCGTGTAGTATGCTGCTATTGCTTTCTTCATGACTTATACATGTTTCTGTAACTATGAGATTATGCAACTCCCGTTTACCGGAGGAACACTTTGGGTGCTACCAAACGTCACAACGTAACTGGGTGATTATAAAGGAGTACTACAGGTGTCTCCAAAGGTACATGTTGGGTTGGCGATTTCGAGATTAGGTTTTGTCATCCGATTGTCGGAGAGGTATCTCTGGGCCCTCTCGGTAATGCACATCACATAAGCCTTGCAAGCATTGCAACTAATAAGTTAGTTGTGAGATGATGTATTACGGAACGAGAAAAGAGACTTGCGTAGCGAGATTGAACTAGGTATTGGATACCAACGATCGAATCTCGGGTAAGTAACATACCGATGACAAAGGGAACAACGATGTTGTTATGCGGTTTGACCGATAAAGATCTTCAGAGAATATGTAGGAACCAATATGGGCATCCAGGTTCCGCTATTGGTTATTGACCGAGAATAGTTCTAGGTCATGTCTACATAGTTCTCGAACCCGTAGGGTCCGCACGCTAACGCTTCGATGACAGTTCATTATGAGTTTACAAGTTTTGATGTACCGAAGTTTGTTCGAGTCCGGATGTGATCACGGACATGACGAGGAGTCTCGAAATGGTCGAGACATAAAGATTGATATATTGAAGCCTATGTTTGGACTTCGAAAGGTTCAATGAATGAAACAGATTTTCTGGAACACCGGGGTTACGGAACCCCGGGGTCAATGGGCCTTGATGGGCCATAAGGGAGAAGAGGAGGGCCGGCCAGGGCAGGCCGCGGCCCCCCCCTCTAGTCCGAATAGGACAGGAGAGGGGGGGCGGCGCCCCCTTCCCTCTTCCCCCTCCCCAAGACCTAATCCAACTAGGAAGGGGGAGTCCTAATCCCGGTGGGAGTAGGACTCCTCCAGGCGCGCCTCCCTAGGGCCGGCCGCACCCCCCTTGCTCCTTTATATACGGGGGCAGGGGGCACCCCATGAGACACAAGTTGATCTACGTGATCGTTCTTAGCCGTGTGCGGTGCCCCCCTCCACCATATTCCACCTCGGTCATATCGTCGCGGAGCTTAGGCGAAGCCCTGCGCCGGTGAAGCATCATCATCGTCACCACGCCGTCGTGCTGACGGAACTCATCCCCGACGCTTTGCTGGATCGGAGCACGGGGATCGTCATCGAGCTGAACGTGTGCTGAACTCGGAGGTGCCGTACGTTCGGTACTTGGATCGGTCGGATCGTGAAGACGTACGACTACATCAACCGCGTTGTTATAACGCTTCGCTTCGGGTCTCGAGGGTGCGTGGACACACTCTACCCTCTCGTTCTTTGTGCCATCACCATGGTCTTGCGTGTGCGAGGAAATTTTTGAAATTACTACATTCCCCAACAGTGGCATCGAGCCGGCTTTATGCGTTGATGTCATATGCACGAGTAGAACACAAGTGAGTTGTGGGCGATATAAGTCATCTTGCTTACCAGCATGTCATACTTTGGTTCAGCGGTATTGTGAGATGAAGCGCCCGGACCGACATTACGCAGACGCTTACGCGAGACTGGTTTCACCGCTCGAGCACTCGTTGCTTAAAGGTGACCGGCGGGTGTCATTTCTCTCACTTTAGTTGAACCGAGTGTGGCTACGCCCGGTCCTTGCGAAGGTTAAAACAACACCAACTTGACAAACTATCGTTGTGGTTTTGATGCGTAGGTAAGAACGGTTCTTGCTCAGCCCGTAGCAGCCACGTAAAACTTGCAACAACAAAGTAGAGGACGTCTAACTTGTTTTTGCAGGGCATGTTGTGATGTGATGTGGTCAAGACGTGATGCTATATTTTATTGTATGAGATGATCATGTTTTGTAACTGAGTTATCGGCAACTGGCAGGAGCCATATGGTTGTCGCTTTATTGTATGAAATGCAAACGCCATGTAATTGCTTTATGATAGAGGCAAAGGTGTCCCGATGTTTCGATGAGATGGTGGCTATCGTTTCTATGGGAGTCGACCTTGACGATCCGACTACGAACGTGCGAGACGTCGCGCTTTAGCAATCGCTAAACCAACTTCCGAGGGTTATTGACCACGCCGAGCACGATCAACGACCACGAGGGCCTGTTTCTGCGAGCAAACGAAGAACAAGCAAGAAACTGAGATTGCAATCTGGATATTGCGAATATAAGATGAAAGCTTTATTGATCAAGGTGGGGTTCGTGGACGCTTTGTGCAGTCGTTGAACACAAACGAAATGCACGCGAAGTTGCAGCTATGGCGAACTTTTAATCTAAACAAAACCCAAGGTCTAAACGGTGCCCTAAGGGCTGTATATATGGAGGAAGAGGGGGAATTTCGTGGCCCTTGGTGGAGGGGTCCAAATCAACCCTAACTCTTGTTTCCCCACACATACGGACTCTAAAACAGCCTATACTTAAGTATTTCGAAATTACATGGGCCTGGCCCAATAATAAGGTGACGCAGCACCTAGAATAGCCTATAAACGAATATTATGAAGTGGCATCTTGTATATTTCGTCCAAGGCCTCATGCACTCATTAGGGTGGCTTCAAAGTCCTGGAATCATCACTTGTAACTCCGTTCTTGTTCCCCTTGCACATGCCAACATCTCCATGCTTGAACTTGCTCCAAGGTTCATCTTTCTTGTCCATGGTAGGCCCTTCATTTGTAAGCAAAACAAATGTATCCAATTTAGGCAGCATCATATTCTCATGAACATTGGAATCGTTACCAAGAAACGAAAGTACCTGATAATTCAATTGGCGTGCGCGTGCTCTAGTAATTGGTCCAGTATGTATAGCAGCAGGGCTGTGGGTGTAACAATGGTATTGATGTCCTCATCATCCTCCCCTTCTTGAAATGAAGTCGTCCTCGACGGAAGCTCATCTTCCTCACCCAAATAAGGCTTCAAATCTGCAATGTTAAAAGTGGGACTAACCCCAAAATCTGCAGGCAGCTCAAGTTTATATGCATTATCATTTATTTTCTCTAACACCTTAAATGGACCAGCAAGACGTGGCATTAGCTTTGATTTTGCAAATTAGGAAACCTATCCTCACATAAATGTAACCAAACAAGATCTCCGGTGCAAAGACAACATGTTTTCTACCCTTATCTCCAACAAGTTTATATTTAGCATTCATACGCTCAATGTTTTCCTTAGTTAACTCATGCATTTTTAAAATCAATTCAGCACGTTCCTTAGCATCAAAATTAACCTTCTCCGAAGATGGAAGAGGCAACAAATCAATAGGTGCACGAGGTAGGAAGCCATACACAATTTCAAAAGGGCACATCTTAGTAGTAGAATGCAATGAACGATTATAAGCAAATTCAATATGAGGCAAGCATTCTTCCCACATTTTCTTATTATTCTTCAAAACAGCCCTAAGCATAGTAGACAATGTTCTATTGACTACTTCAGTTTGTCCATCAGTTTGGGGGTGACAAGTAGTACTAAAAAGCAGTTTAGTCCCCAACTTAGCCCATAAACATCTCCAAAAGTGGCTAAGAAATTTAGTATCACGATCTGAAACAATAGTATTTGGCACACCATGCAAGCTTAATAATTTCACGAAAGAACAAATCAGCAACATTAACAAGATCATCGCTTTTATGACATGGTATAAAGTGTGCCATTTTCGAGAATCTATCCACGACAACAAATATGCTATCCTCCCTTCTTTGTTCGAGGTAAACCTAAAACAAAGTCCATAGATATATCCTCCCAAGGAACACTAGGCACGAGCAAAGGCATATATAAACCATGAGGATTGAGTCGTGACTTAGCTTTTTGACATGTAGTGCAGCGAGCTACAAAACGCTCAACATCCCGCCTCATCTTTGGCCAAAAGAAATGTGTAGCAAGTATATCCTCCGTCTTCTTCACGCCAAAGTGTCCCATTAATCCTCCTCCATGCGCCTCCTGCAACAACAAAAGACGAACAGAGCTAGCAGGAATGCATAGCTTGTTAGCACGGAACACAAAACCATCATTAATAACGAACTTGTTCCATGTTCTTCCCTCTTTACAATTCTGCATTACATCTTTAAAATCAGCATCATGCACATATTGATCTTTGATGGTCTCCAAACCAAATATTTTGAAGTCAAGTTGTGAAAGCATAGTATATCGACGAGACAAAGCATCAGCAATAACATTTTCTTTACCCTTCTTGTGTTTAATGACATAAGGAAAGTCTCAATGAATTCAACCCATTTAGCATGTCTACGATTCAGTTTAGCTTGACTTTTAATATGTTTCAAAGATTCATGATCGAATGTATAACAAATTCTTTGGGCCATAAATAATGTTGCCATGTCTCTAAAGTCCGAACAAGAGCATATAATTCTTTGTCATAAGTAGAATAGTTCAGACTAGGCCCACTCAATTCTTCGTAAAAGTATGCAACAGGTTTGCCATCTTGTAATAACACACCTCCTAATCCAATTCCACTAGCATCACATTCAAGCTCAAAAGTCTTATTAAAGTCAGGTAGTTGGAGTAAAGGAGCATGTGTCAACTTATCTTTCAATACCGTGAAGGCTTCTTCCTGTGCGGTACCCCAAACAAAAGGCACATCCTTCTTTGTAAGCTCATTGAGAGGTGCAGCAATGGTGCTAAAGTCTCTCACAAAACGCCTATAGAAACCAGCGAGTCCAAGAAAACTCCTCACTTGTGTGACCGTTTTGGGCTGCGGCCAACTCTCAATAGCTTCAATCTTGGCTTTATCAACTTCAATTCCCTGTGGAGTAACAACATAGCCAAGAAAAGATACTCGGTCGGTGCAAAAGGTGCACTTCCCAAGGTTACCAAACAAACGTGCATCACGAGAGCATTAAAAACAACACGTAAATGTTCCAAATGTTCTTCCAAAGATTTGCTATAAATCAGTATATCATCAAAGTAAACTACCACAAATCGTCCAATGAAAGCACGTAAAACTTCGCTCATTAATCTCATGAAAGTACTAGGTGCATTAGTTAACCCAAAAGGCATGACTAACCACTCATATAATCCAAACTTAGTTTTAAATGTTGTTTTCCATTCATCTCCCAATTTCATACGAATTTGATGGTATCCACTACGCAAATCAACTTTGGAGAATATTGTAGAGCCACTCAATTCATCAAGCATATCATCTAGCCTAGGAATAGGATGACGATAACGAATAGTAATATTATTAATGCCTCTACAATCAACACACATACGACGCACCATCCTTTTTAGGCACTAGTATAATAGGAACAGCACAAGGACTAAGAGATTCGCGTATATAACCTTTGTCGAGCAGCTCCTGATTTGACGATAATCTCCTTCGTCTCCTCCGGATTGGTACGATATGGTGCGCGGTTATTAGCGATGCACCGGAATTAAGTCAATTTGATGCTCAATTCCTCGAATAGGTGGTAATCCCGTGGCACGCCTTGTGGGAAGACGTCGTGAACTCCTGCAAAATGTTAGTGACAGCAGGGGCAAAGAGGAAGGCACGTCCTCGAATGAAAATAATGCCTCTTTGCACACAAAAGCATAGCAAACAGATTTGCTAGAATCTAGCTCATCAATATCAGATTTGGTGGCAAATAAACATGCACTTTTCAGTTTAATTTCAGAAGCAACATTAGATGGTTTATTATTAGGCTTCATTTGTTGCTCAAATTCTTTTGCCACAATCTGATTTTCACTCTTATTTTTCTCCTGTTTTGCTTTATTAGCTCGATTAATATCATCTTTCAAAATGGAATCAGAGTCATAGGAAGCAAAGTAATATTTTTATCCTTGTGAACAAGAGTATACTGATTGTTTCTACCATGGTGTACAGAATTTTATCAAATTGCCATGGTCTACCAAGTAATAAGGAACATGCTTGCATAGGTACCACATCACAATCAACATAATCAGCATATGTAGAGATACTAAAATGCACACTAACAAGACGTGTTACCTTAACCTTGCCGCTGTTGTTGAACCATTGGATGTAGTAAGGATGTGGATGTGGTCTTGTGGTGAGAGAAAGCTTCTCCACCATATCCATGCTAGCCAAGTTGTTGCAGCTCCCTCCATCTATGATGACTTGAATAGAACGTTCCTTCACAACTCCCTTTGTATGGAACAAGTTATGCCTCTGATTTTGCTCAGCTTGTGTAACCTGCACACTCAAAACACGTTGAGCAACTAAACATTCATACCTGTCAAGATCTTCAGACAGCCATGTATTGCGCCTCGTGATCGAATCATCTCCACCGTGTTCTTCATGTGTAATAAGAGCCAAAGTCTCTTCATCATAGTCACTAGCAGACTCATACCCACCATCCTCGTGAGCAATCATCACACGCTGAGATTGGCATTCTCTCGCACAATGTCCTCTTCCCTTACAACGACGACAAATAATATCACTTGTGTGCCCTGTTGACGCCATGGAAGAAGAAGAGCTCTGTGTAGGCCCAGCAGTGTACTCTTGGCGATAGTGGTGGTTGTGCCTGCTTTCTTGTATCACGGTTGGAGGTGGCAGCCGACGGAGGTGCCGTGTAGTAGAACGTGTGGAAGTAGATGATGCACGTGGTGTCCATGATGAAGGTCGACCTGCAGAAAAGTTAGTCCGCCAAGGCACATCGATCCTGCACTTCACGCTCAGCTTTACAAGCAAGATGGAATAATCGAGTGATATTATTATAATCCTTGTAGTCTAGAATGGTCTGAATCTCTCTATTTAATCCACCCGTAAAACGTGCAAGCATAGCTTCATTCTCCTCAACAATACCACATCTAATCAAGCCAGTTTGTAATTCCAGATAATATTCTTCTACCGAATTTTTTCCTTGTCTTAAGCGCTGCAATTTTTGAAGTAATTCACGTTGATAATATGGTGGAACCCAACGAGTACGCATAGCAGTTTTCAAAGCAGCCCAAGTAGCTGGAACAGGATATAATCTACAATGTTCAGACCACCAAACACATGCAAAGCTAGTGAAAGCACAAACAGCAGCAGGAACACGTCTCTCCTCAGGATATTGTAAACATGTAAATCGTTGTTCAGTTTCTAACTCCCAAGTAAGATATATATCAGGAACATATCTACCCTCAAATGGTGGAATATTCAATTTCAGTTTAGGGAGATGGTCATGATCTCGCACTGAAGGGGAGCCCAACATTGCCATTATTTGCATGTGGACGACCGGTGGTTGTGGTGCTGGTGGTTGCACGTAGTTCGATGGTGATCAACCTCATCCTCGTAAGCTCTTACATAATCATCCTCCCCACCGCAGCAGCAGGAGCCATGTAGTATCAACAGCAGCACCAAAGCAGCTTGGCCGGTGAAGAGGGACACGGAAGCTCGGCGGAGGGCTGTTTCAGCGATGTGGAGGTAGTCCGTGTTGTTGGAGTAGAGGTGCGTTAGGTGCAGCCGGTGGTGGTGGTGGTAGACGCTTGAGCAATTCATTAAACTTGTTATCGAGCTTTGTTTCAACGCCTTCTCAATGCCATCTATCTTCTCCATGGCCTCTTCAAATCTATTTAGCACATCGTCCACCTGCCCACTCATCATTTGTTGAAACTTATCATGTAGCGCTTTGTTTGTCATGTTCTACCGGTCGGTCTCTCGCGGCTTGTGATCCTGCCATGGTTAGCAGCAATAGAAACACACAAGAATATGATTGACAGACTACTAGGAAGTGGTGGTGGTGGTGTGGTGGACAGTCACAAACCGTCAGCAAATCTCAAATTCTTACCAGTTCTTACCCAAAGAAGAAAGGTGATCGCAACCGATGTAGTCAAAACTCTCAAAGCTTGGATAGAGCGATTACCAGGGAGAGTCAAACGCACGATGTAGATGTATGTGGAGCTGGGAAGGCTTATAATATGGTAGCAAAAAAAAGGTTAGCAATAATCAATTCAGAGATGCAAAGTTGAATAAACGCTCAACGACGGTACTGTGCTGGTCCTAGGCTAGACCGTGCTAGAGACGCGAGCCTAGAACACTAACAAAATCACGGCGCTGCACGTAAACAAGGGAAAAGCACACTCTGGATTTTTTTTTCGCTTTTCTTTTTTTTTTGCGCTGCTTTTTTTTTGCGCTGCTTTTTTTTTTTTTTTTTTTTGCGAAAAATCACTATAATGGCGAGTGTCTCAAAACTCTTCCGAGGTCAAACTGACAGGATGGGCACGAAATTTTTTCGACCAAATTTTTTTTTTCGACTGCCCGGACCCAAAAACTGGAAACGGGTCAAAAAACTTTCTATAACGGCGACTGTCTCAATACACTTAGAAACACTTAAAAACAGGATAGCGTAAAAATTTTCGACAAGTGCGTTTTCGAAAAATTTTGGGCCTAAACGGAGGGTGGTTTCCGGACTCTTTTTTTTTCGAAACCTACTCCGGCAAGGAAACACGAATCGGAAACTAGATGGATCTCGAAAACAACCCTAATATGCAAGGAACTCGGATTGGATATATCTTTGGTGGTATATGGCAGCGGTGGTGGTAGTAGTGGTAGTATATGGATATGGATCGGTGGTGGTATACGGACACGGATTGGTGGTGGTCTATGGATACGGATTCGGAGCGGTGGTGGTAGGTGGCGGGGCGATGATGATGGTGCGGTGGCGGCGTGACAACTTATGACCGAACTCAAACTCTAAAGGACTAGACGCTAAGACCAGCAACTAGACACGACGATGCAACCGCAAATTCAACAAAGCAAAACCCTAAAAAGATTATGCAAAGGCTCGATTGGTTCGGATATGATGAACTAACCCTACTTTTTTGTGTGGCTTTTTCGTGGACTTTAGGTATGAAGAACAGACTCGATCTAAACTATTTAAAACTGTAAAATCTCACCGAGCAACCTGAAAATCTGATACCACTTGATAGAGGCAAAGGTGTCCCGATGTTTCGATGAGATGGTGGCTATCGCTTCGTGGGAGTCGACCTTGACGATCCGACTATTTAACGCGGCGAGACGTCGCGCCTTAGCAATCGCTAAACCAACTTCCGAGGGTTATTGACCACGCCGAGCACGATCAACGACCACGAGGGCCTGTTTCCTGCGAGCAAACGAAGAACAAGCAAGAAACTGAGATTGCAATCTGGATATTGCGAATATAAGATGAAAGCTTTATTGATCAAGGTGGGGTTCTGTGGACGCCTTTGTGCGGTCGTTGAACACAAACGAAATGCGCGAAGTTGCAGCTATGGCGAACTTTTAATCTAAACAAAACCCAAGGTCTAAACGGTGCCCTAAGGGTTGTATATATGGAGGAAGAGGGGGATTTCGTGGCCCTTGGTGGAGGGGTCCAAATCAACCCTAACTCTTGTTTCCCCACACATACGGACTCTAAAACAGCCTATACTTAAGTATTTCGAAATTACATGGGCCTGGCCCAATAATAAGGTGACGCAGCACCTAGAATAGCCTATAAACGAATATTATGAAGTGGCATCTTGTATATTTCGTCCAAGGCCTCATGCACTCATTAGGGTGGCTTCAAAGTCCTGGAATCATCACTTGTAACTCCGTTCTTGTTCCCCTTGCACATGCCAACATCTCCATGCTTGAACTTGCTCCAAGGTTCATCTTTCTTGTCCATGTTAGGCCCTTCATTTGTAAGCAAAACAAATGTATCCAATTTAGGCAGCATCATATTCTCATGAACATTGGAATCGTTACCAAGAAACGAAAGTACCTGATAATTCAATTGGCGTGTGCGTGCTCTAGTAATTGGTCCAGTATGTATAGCAGCAGGGGCTGTGGGTGTAACAATGGTATTGATGTCCTCATCACTTTACTTTATCACTAAGCGGTAGCTATAGTCGTAGAAGCAATAGTTGGCGAGACGACAACGATGCTACGATGGAGATCAAGGTGTCGCGCCGATGACAATGGTGATCACGACGGTGCTTCGGAGATGGAGATCACAAGCACAAGATGATGATGGCCATATCATATCACTTATATTGATTGCATGTGATGTTTATCCTTTATGCATCTTATCTTGCTTTGATTGACGGTAGCATTATAAGATGATCTCTCACTAAAATTATCAAGAAGTGTTCTCCCGAGTATGCACCGCTATGAAAGTTCTTCGTGCCGAGACACCACGTGATGATCGGGTGTGATAGGCTCTACGCTCAAATACAACGGGTGCAAAACAGTTGCGCACGCGGAATACTCAGGTTAAACTTGACGAGCCTAGCATATAACAGATATGGCCTAGGAACACGGAGACCGAAAGGTCGAGCGTGAATCATATAGTAGATATGATCAACATATTGATGTTCACCATTAAAACTACTCCATCTCACGTGACGATCGGACATGGTGTAGTTGATATGGATCACGTAATCACTTAGAGGATTAGAGGGATGTCTATCTAAGTGGGAGTTCTTAAGTAATATGATTAATTGAACTTTAATTTATCATGAACTTAGTCCTGGTAGTATTTTGCAAAATTATGTTGTAGATCAATAGCTCGCGTTGTTGCTTTCATATGTTTGTTTTGATATGTTCCTAGAGAAATTATGTTGAAAGATGTTAGTAGCAATGATGCGGATTGGATCCGTGATCCGAGGTTTATCCTCATTGCTGCACGTAAGAATTATGTCCTTAATGCACCGCTAGGTGACAGACCTATTGCAGGAGCAAATGCGAGGCGTTATGAACGTTTGGCTAGCTCAATATGATGACTACTTGATAGTTTAGTGCACTATACTTAACGGCTTAGAATCGGGACTTCAAAGACGTTTTGAACGTCATGGACCATATGAGATGTTCCAGGAATTGAAGTTAATATTTCAAGCAAATACCCGAGTTGAGAGATATGAAGTCTCCAACAAGTTCTATAGGTAAAAGATGGAGGAGAATCGCTCAACTAGTAAGCATGTGCTCAGATTGTCTCGGTACTTCAATCGCTTGAATCAAGTGGGAGTTAATCTTCCAGATAAGATAGTGATTGACAGAATTCTCTAGTCACCATCACTAAGTTACTAGAACTTCGTGATGAACTATAGTATGCAAGGGATGACGAAAACAATTCCCAAGCTCTTCGCGATGCTAAAATCGGCGAAGGTAGAAATCAAGAAAAACATCAAGTGTTGATGGTTGACAAGACCACTAGTCTCAAGGAAAAGGGCAAAGGGAAGAAGGGAACTTCAAGAAGAACGGCAAGCAAGTTGCTACTCGAGTGAAGAAGCCCAAGTCTGGACCTAAGCACGAGACTAAGTGCTTTTGCTGCAATGGAACTGGTCACTGGAAGCGGAACTACCCCAAGTATTTGGCGGATAAGAAGGATGGCAAAGTGAACAAAGGTATATTTGATATACAGATTATTGATGTGTATTTTACTAGTGTTCATAGCAACCCCTCGGTATTTGATCTTGGTTCGGTTGCTAAGAGTAGTAACTCAAACGGAGTTGCAGAATGAACAAAAACTGGTTGAAGGGGAAGTGACGATGAGTGTTGGAAGTTGTTCCAGGATTGATATGATCATCATCGCACACTCCCTATACTTTCGGGATTAGTGTTAAACCTAAATAAATGTTATTTGGCGTTTGCGTTGAGCATAAATATGATTTGATCATGTTTATTGTAATACGGTTATTCATTTAAAGTCAAAGAATAATTGTTGTTCTGTTTACATGAATAAAACCTTCAATGGTCATACACCCAATAAAAATAGTTTGTTGGATCTCGATCGTAGTGATACACATATTCATAATATTGATGCCAAAAGATGCAAAGTTAATAATGATAGTGCAACTCATTTGTGGCACTGCCGTTTAGGTTATATTGGTGTAAAGCGCATGAAGAAACTCCATGCTAATGGGATTTTGGAATCACTTGATTATGAATCATTTGATGCTTGCGAACCGTGCCTTTTGGGCAAGATGACTAAAACTCCGTTCTTCGGAACAATGGAACGAGCTACCGACTTATTGGAAATAATACATACTGATGTATGCAGACCAATGAGTATGAAGGCTCGTGGCAAGTATCGTTATTTTCTGACCTTCACAAGATGATTTGAGCAGATATGGGTATATCTACTTGATGAAACATAAGTCTGAAATAGTTGAAAGGTTCAAAGAATTTTAGAGTGAAGTGGAAAATCATCGTAACAAGAAAATAAAGTTTCTGCGATCTGATCGCGGAGAGGAATATTTGAGTTACGAGTGTGGTCTTCAATTAAAACAATGTGGAATAGTTTCACAGCTCACGCCACCTGGAACACCACAACGTTATGGTGTGTCCGAACGTCGTAACCGCACTCTATTGGATATAGTGCGATCTATGATGTCTCTTACTGATTTACCAATATAGTTTTGGGGTTATGCATTAGAGACAGCTGCATTCACATTAAAAGGGCACCATCTAAATCCGTTGAGATGACACCGTATGAACTATGGTTTAGCAGTAAACCTAAGCTGTCGTTTCTTAAAGTTTGGAGTTGTGATGCTTATGTGAAAAAGTTTTCACCTAATAAGCTCGAACCCAAATCGGAGAAGTGCGTCTTCATAGAATACCCAAAGGTAACTATTGGGTACACCTTCTATCACAGATCCGAAGGCAAGTTTTTCGTTGCTAAGATGGATCCTTTCTAGAGAAGAAGTTTCTCTCGAAAGAAGTGAGTGGGAGGAAAGTAGAACTTGATGAGGTAATTGTACCTTCTCCCTTAATGGAAAGTAGTTCATCACGTAAATCAGTTCTGTGATTCTTACACCAATTAGTGAGGAAGCTAATGATGATGATCATGAAACTTCAAGATCAAGTTACTACTAAAACCTCGTAGGTCAACTAGAGTAAGATCCGCACCAGAGTGGTACGGTAATCCTATTCTAGAAGTCATGTTACTAGACCATGATAAACCTACAAACTATGAGGAAGCGATGATGAGCCCAGATTCCGCGAAATGGCTTGAGGCCATAAAATCTGAGATATGATCCATGTATGAGAACAAAAGTATGGATTTTGATTGACTTGCTCGATGATCAGCAAGCCATGTTAAATAAATGGATCTTCAAGAGGAAGACAGATGCTGATAGTAGTGTAACTATCTACAAAGCTAGACTTGTCGAAAAAAGGTTTTAGACAAAGTTCAAGATGTTGAATACAATGAGATTTTCTCACTTGTATCGATGCTTAAAAGTCTGTCCGAATCATGTTAGCAATTGCCACATTTTATGAAATCTGGCAAATGGATGTCAAAACTGCATTCCTTAATGGTTTTCTTAAAGAAGAGTTGTATATGATGCAACCAGAAGATTTTGTCAATCCTAAAGGTGCTAACAAAATGTGCAAGCTCCAATGATCCATCAATGGTGGTGCAAGCATCTCGGAGTTGGAATATACGCTTTGATGTGTTGATCAAAGCATATGATTTTATACAGACTTTTGGAAAGGCTGTATTTACAAGAAAGTGAGTGGGAGCACTACAACCTTTCTGATAAGTATATGTGAATGACATATTGTTGATCGGAAATAATGTAGAATTATTCTGCAAAGCATAAAGGAGTGTTTGAAAGGAGTTTTTTCAAAGAAGGACCTCGGTGAAGCTGCGTACAAATTGAGCATCAAGATCTAGTGAGATAGATCAAAATGCTTGATAAGTTCTTCAATAAGTACATACCTTGTCAAGATTTTGAAGTAGTTCAAAATGGAACAGTCAAAGAAAAGTTCTTACCTGTGTTGCAAAGGTGTGAAATTGAGTAAGACTCAAATCCCGACCACAGCAGAAAATAGAAAAGAGAATGAAAGTCATTCCCTATGCCTCAGTCATAGGTTCTATAAAGTATGCTATGCTATGTACTGACCTATTGTATACCTTGCTCTGAATTTGGCAAGGAGTACAATAGTGATCTAGGAGTAGATCACTGGACATTGGTCAAGAACATCCTTAGTGAGGACTAAGGAAATATTTCTCGATTATGGAGGTGATAAAAGAGCCCGTCGTAAAGAGTTACATCGATGCAAGCTTTTTACACTGATCCAGATGACTCTAAGTCTCAATCTGGATACATATTGTAAGTGGGAGCAATTAGCTAGAGTAGCCCCGTGCAGAGCATTGTAGACATAGAATATTTGCAAAATACATACGGCTCTGAATGTGTCAGACCCGTTGACTAAAATTATCTCACAAGCAAAACATGATCACACCTTAGTACTCTTTGGGTGTTAATCACATAGCGATGTGAACTAGATTACTGACTCTAGTAAACCCTTTGGGTGTTGGTCACATGTCGATGTGAACTATGAGTGTTAACCACATATAGATGTGAACTATTGATGTTAAATCACATGGTGATGTGAACTAGATTATTGACTCTAGTGCAAGTGGGAGACTGAAGGAAATATGCCCTAGAGGCAATAATAAAGTTATTATTTATTTCCTTATATCATGATAAATGTTTATTATTCATGCTAGAATTGTATTAGCTGGAAACATAATACATGTGTGAATACATAGACAAACAGAGTGTCACTAGTATGCCTCTACTTGACTAGCTCGTTAATCGAAGATGGTTATGTTTCCTAACCATAGACATGAGTTGTCATTTGATTAACGGGATCACATCATTAGGAGAATGATGTGATTGACATGACCCATTCCGTTAGCCTAGCACTTGATCGTGTAGTATGCTGCTATTGCTTTCTTCATGACTTATACATGTTCCTGTAACTATGAGATTATGCAACTCCAGTTTACGGAGGAACACTTTGGTGCTACCAAACGTCACAACGAATCGGGTGATTATAAAGGAGTACTACAGGTGTCTCCAAAGGTACATGTTGGGTTGGCGTATTTCGAGATTAGGTTTTGTCACTCCGATTGTCGGAGAGGTATCTCTGGGCCCTCTCGGTAATTCACATCACATAAGCCTTGCAAGCATTGCAACTAATAAGTTAGTTGTGAGATGATGTATTACGGAACGAGAAAAGAGACTTGCCGGTAACGAGATTGAACTAGGTATTGGATACCGACGATCGAATCTCGGGTAAGTAACATACCTATGACAAAGGGAACAACGTATGTTGTTATGCGGTTTGACCGATAAAGATCTTCGTAGAATATGTAGGAACCAATATGGGCATCTAGGTTCCGCTATTGGTTATTGACCGAGAATAGTTCTAGGTCATGTCTACATAGTTCTCGAACCCGTAGGGTCCGCACGCTTAACATTTCGATGACAGTTCATTATGAGTTTATAAGTTTTGATGTACCGAAGTTTGTTCGGAGTCCCGGATGTGATCATGGACATGACGAGGAGTCTCGAAATGGTCGAGACATAAAGATTGATATATTGGAAGCCTATGTTTGGACTTCGGAAAGGTTCGGATGAAAACAGGATTTTTTCGGAACACGGGGTTACGGAACCCCGGGGTCAATGGGCCTTGATGGGCCATAAGGAGAAGAGGAGGGCGGCCAGGGCAGGCCGCGCGCCTCCCCTCTAGTCCGAATAGGACAAGGAGGGGCGGCGCCCCCTTCCTCTTCCCTCCCCAAGACCTAATCCAACTAGGAAAGGGGGGGTCCTACTCCGGTGGGAGTAGGACTCCTCAGCAGCGCCTCCCTAGGGCGGCCGCCCCCCTTGCTCCTTTATATACTGGGGCAGGGGCACCCCATGAGACACAAGTTGATCTACGTGATCGTTCTTAGCCCTGTGCGGTGCCCCCCTCCACCATATTCCACCTCGATCATATCGTCGCGGAGCTTAGGCGAAGCCTGCGCGGTGAAGCATCATCATCGTCACCACGCCGTCGTCTTGTGGAACTCATCCCCGACGCTTTCTGGATCGAAGCGGGGATCGCCATCGAGCTGAACGTGTGCTGAACTCGGAGGTGCCGTACGTTCGGTACTTGGATCGGTCGGATCGTGAAGACGTACGACTACATCAACCGCGTTGTTATAACGCTTCCGCTTTCGGTCTACGAGGGTACGTGGACACACTCTACCCTCTCGTTGCTATGCCATCACCATGGTCTTGCGTGTGCGTAGGAAATTTTTTGAAATTACTACGTTCCCCAACACCGTAGACGAGGAAGAAAGGCGTGAAGCCGGTTGAGTTGTTCAGAGTTGTGCGCAGGCTCCAGAGGACAGCTGGCAGCTCGTCGAGCCAGCAGTCGGTCGAACGCTCCAGAGGCTCGACCAGTCGGGGCTTGATGCCGGACAAAATGAGGCCATTTGCTCGCTCCACCTGGCCGTTTGACTGCGGATGGGCAACGGATGCTAAGTCCAGTCGGATGCCCTGCGTCGCGCAGAAACGGGCCAAGGTGCCTTTGGCAAAGTTTGCGCCATTGTCGGTGATGATGCTGTGCGGTATGCCATACCGGACGGTGATGTCGGAGATGAAAGTCACAGCAGTCGGACCATTCAGCTTCTTGATTGGTTTTGCTTCTATCCACTTGGTGAACTTGTCAACCGCGACAAGCAGATGTGTCATGCCGCCTCGTGAGTGCAGAAGCCGGCTGATGTGTGCTACGTCTTGAGCTTGCGTTGGTTTTCCCCGAAGAGGAGAGGATGATGCAGCAGAGTAGCGTAAGTATTTCCCTCAGTTTTTGAGAACCAAGGTATCAATCCAGTAGGAGGCCACGCGCAAGTCCCTCGTACCTACACAAAGCAAATAGCTCCTCGCAACCAACGCGAATAGGGGTTGTCAATCCCTTCACAGTCACTTACGAGAGTGAGATCTGATAGAGATGATAGATAATATTTTTGGCATTTTTGGTATAAAGATGCAAAGTAAAATAAAAGACAAAGTAAAGAGCAAAGCAATAATAAAGCGTAGGAAGATTAATATGATGAGAATAGACGCGGGGCCATAGATTTCACTAGTGGCTTCTCTCAAGAGCATAAGTATTTTACAGTGGGTGAATGAATTACTGTTGAGCAATTGACAGAATTGAGCATAGTTATGAGAATATCTAGGTATGATCATGTATATAGGCATCACGTCCGAGACAAGTAGACCGACTCCTGCCTGCATCTACTACTATTATTCCACTCATCGACCGCTATCCAGCATGCATCTAGAGTATTAAGCTAATGAAACAGAGTAACACCTTAAGCAAGATGACATGATGTAGAGGAATAAATTCATGCAATATGATAAATACCCCATCTTGTTATCCTCGATGGCAACAATACAATACATGCCTTGAAACCCTTTCTGTCACTGGGTAAGGACACCGCAAGATTGAACCCAAAGCTAAACACTTCTCCCATTGCAAGAACTACCAATTTAGTTGGCCAAACCAAACGGATAATTCGAAGAGACTTGCAAAGATAACACAATCATACATAAAAGAATTCAGAAAAGATTCAAATATTGCTCGTAGATAATCTTAATCATAAACCCACAATTCATCGGTCTCAACAAACACACCGCAAAAATAAGATTACATCGAATAGATCTCCACGAGAGAGGGGGAGAACATTGTATTGAGATTCAAAAAGAGAGAAGAAGCCATCTAGCTACTAACTATGGACCCGAAGGTCTGAGGTAAACTACTCACACTTCATCGGAGAGGCTATGATGATGATGTAGAAGCCCTCCATGGTGGAATCCCCTTCCGGCAGAGCTCCGCAACAGGCCACAAGATGGGATCTCGTGGATACAAAAAGTTGTGGTGGTGGAATTAGGTTTTTGGCTCCGTATCTGATCTATTGGGGGTACGTAGGTATATATAGGAGGAAGGAGTACGTCGGTGGAGCTTCGAGGGGCCCACGAGGTAGGGGGGCGCGCCCTCCACCCTCGTGGCCGCCTCGTAGCTTTCTTGACGGAGGGTCCAAGTCTCCTGGGTCTTATCCGATGAGAAAATCACGTTCCCGAAGATTTCATTCCGTTTGGACTCCGTTTGATATTCTGTTTCTTCGAAACACTGAAATAGGCAAAAAATAACAATTCTGGGCTGGGCCTCCGGTTAATAGGTTAGTCCCAAAAGTAATATAAAAGTGGAAAATAAAGCCCAATATAGTCCAAAATAGTAGATAATATAGCATGGAGCAATCAAAAACTATAGATACGTTGGAGATGTATCAGGCATCCCCAAGCTTAAATCCTGCTCGTCCTCGAGTAGATAAATGATAAAAAGAGAATTTTTGAAACGGAGTGCTACTTGGCATAATTTCAATGTAACTCTTCTTAATTGTGGTATGAATATTCAGATCCGAAAGATTGAAGACAAAAGTTCATATTGACATAAAAATAATAATACTTGAAGCATACTAACTAAGCAATTATGTCTTCTCAAAATAACATGGCCAAAGAAAGTTCATCCCTACAAAATCATATAGTTTAGTCATGCTCCATTTTCGTCACACAAGAATGCTCTCATCATGCACAACCCCGATGAAAAGCCAAGCAATTGTTTCATACTTTAGTAATCTCAAACCTATAAACTTTCACGCAATATATGAGCGCGAGCCATGGACATAGCACTATGGGTGGAATAGAATATAATGATGGGGGTTATGTGGAGGAGACAAAAAAGGAGAAGGTCTCACATCAACGAGGCTAATCAACGGGCTATGGAAATGCCCATCAGTTGATGTTAATGCAAGGAGTAGGGATTGCCATGCAACGGATGCACTAGAGCTATAAATGTATGAAAGCTCAACAAAAGAAACTAAGTGGGTGTGCATCCAACTTGCTTGCTCACGAAGACCTACGGCATTTGAAGAAGCCCATCGTTGGAATATACAGGCCAAGTTCTATAATGAAAAATTCCCACTAGTATATGAAAGTGACAACATATGAAACTCTCTATATGGAAAACATGGTGCTACTTTGAAGCACAATATATGAGACTCACTGTATGAAGAACATGGTGCTACTTTGAAGCACAATATATGAGGCTCGCTATATGAAGAACATGGTGCTACTTTGAAGCACAAGTGTGGAAAAGGATAGTAGCATTGTCCCTTCTCTCTTTTTCTTTCCTTTTTTGGGCCTTCTCTTTTTTCTGGCCTTTCTCTTTTTTTTATTCCTCACTTGGGACAATGCTCTAGAAAATGATGATCATCACACTTCTATTTATTTACAACTCAATGATTACAACTCGATACTAGAACAAAGTATGACTCTATATGAATGCCTCCGGCGGTGTACCGGGATATGCAATGAATCAAGAGTGACATGTATGAAAGAATTATGAACGGTGGCTTTGTCACAAATACTATGTCAACTACATGATCATGCTAAGCAATATGACAATGATGAATGTGTCATGAAGAACGGTATGGTGGAAAGTTGCATGGCAATGTATCTCGGAATGGCTATGGAAATGCCATAATAGGTAGGTATGGTGGCTGTTTTGAGGAAGATATAAGGAGGTTTATGTGTGAAAGAGCGTATCATATCACGGGGTTTGGATGCTTTGCTAAGTTTGCACCAACTCTCAATGTGAGAAAGGGCAATGCACGGCATCAAGAGGCTAGCAATGATGGAAAGGTGAGAGTGCGTATAATCTATGGACTCAACATTAGTCATAAAGAACTCACATACTTATTGCAAAAATCTACAAGCCATCAAAAACCAAAGCACTACGCGCATGCTCCTAGGGGGATAGATTGGTAGGAAAAGACCATCGCTCGTCCCCGACCGCCACTCATAAGGAAGACAATCAAATAACACCTCATGTTTCAAATTTGTTACATAACGTTTACCATACGTGCATGCTACGGGACTTGCAAACTTCAACACAAGCATTTCTCAAATTCACAACTACTCAACTAGCACGACTTTGATATTATCACCTCCATATCTCAAAACAATTATCAAGCATCAAACTTTTCTTAGTATTCAACACACTCACAAGAAAGTTTTTATTATTTTTATATACCTAGCATATTATTATTTTAAGCAAATTACCATGCTATTTAAGACTCTCAAAATAATCTAAGTGAAGCATGAGAGATCAATAGTTTCTTTAAAACAAATCCACCACTGTGCTCTAAAAGATATAAGTGAAGTACTAGAGCAAAACTATAAAGCTCAAAAGATATAAGTGAAGCACATAGAGCAAAACTATCAAGCTCAAAAGATATAAGTGAAGCACATGGAGTATTCTAACAAATTCCAATTCATGTATGGCTCTCTCAAAAGGTGTGTACAGGAAGGATGATTGTGGTAAACTAACAAGCAAAGACGCAAATAATACAAGACGCTCCAAGCAAAACACATATCATGTGGTGAATAAAAATATAGCTCCTAAAGTTACCGATGGAAGTGGATTTAAAGAGGGATGCCTTCAGGGCATCCCCAAGCTTTGACTTTTGGTGTCCTTGATTATCTTGGGGTGCCATGGGCATCCCCAAGCTTAGGCTCTTGCCACTCCTTGTTCCATAATCCATCAAAAAATTCACCCAAAACTTGAAAACTTCACAACACAAAACTCAACAGAAATCTCGTGAGCTCCGTTAGCGAAAGAAAACAAAAGATCACCTCAAGGTACTGTAATTAACTCATTATTTATTTATATTGGTGTTAAACCTACTGTATTCCAACTTCTCTATGGATCATCAACTATATTACTAGCCATAGATTCATCAAAATAAGCAAACAACACACGAAAAACAGAATCTGTCAAAAACAGAATAGTCTGTAGTAATCTGTAACTAACGCAAACTTCTGGAACTCCAAAAATTCAGCCAAAATAGGAAGCTCTAGGAAATTTGTTTATTGATCAGCAGCAATTAGAATTAATATTTTATCACGTCCTGGTGATTTTTAACAATTATTTTCGTGAACCAAAAGTTTCTGGAAATTACAGCAAGATCAAATAACTATTATCCAAGAAGATCCTATAGGTTTAACTTGGCACAAACACTAAATAAAACATAAAACCACATCTAAATAGAAGGTAGATGGATTATTTATTCCTAAATCGAAACAAAAACAAAAAATTAAAAATTAAATTGTGTTGCCTCCCAACAAGCGCTATCGTTTAACGCCCCTAGCTAGGCATAAAAGCAAGGATAGATCTAGGTTGTGCCGTAATAATAAGATAGATCAGTGAAACTCATTTCATACTCCCTGTGTTCGGCAGCAAGTTTTCTTTGAGGCAAGCAAAAGTAATCAAAAGGGCAAAATTTAATACGGCAAAAATCCCCAAGATCAATTTTAGGAGGTATAGATTCCTCTTTCGGCCCTTCGTATTGCACAACCAATTCATCATTATAAGCATTCTTTTGACAGAACCTTGTGAGCCCATACTCAAGAGAGTATCCTAGCTCATTATTTCAAATAGCCAAATCATCGTTAAGTTCAGAGATTCTATCAATTAAAATATTGGTAGGCACCTTTTTTCTAAGATTTTCATTGAAAGCAACATAGTCAATAGATTGAAAACGCATTATTTCTTCTTGATCAAAGAGGATAGATTCTATGGGAGGACGGCTAGCGTCCACCCTATAATGCGCAAATATTTCTTTAGCCTCTTTTATTATAAATCTGAATTCATGATCCAAAAAGATTGTAGCGGCACGCTTAACAGAGGAATGCTCGATATTAGAAAATTCTAGGAAAATCCTTTGTATGGAAGGATGCATATGCATAAATTGCCTTTCAAGTTCAACGATAAGCATGGCAATAGCGTCCGCAAGACAACTAGTTCTATGGAGAATAGAACTGCCCATAGAAGGCAAAGCACCGGCACAAGTAAAGAAATCTTGAATAACTCCTTTTCCAATAATATTACCACTACCAATTCAAAATCTTTTTCTATGCAAGGTAGGGGGTTCTTCAGCCGGAGCATCATAATTTTCCATGTTATTATTATTGTCCATATCAACAATAATTTCCCCAATTTCAGACATAACGACAAGAAAGAAATCCAACACACGAGCAAGCAGAAAAAGGCAAGCGAAAAGAGAGGAGGAGATTGGGAAAGAGAGGGCGAATAAAACGGCAAGGGTGAAGTGGGGGAGAGGAAAACGAGAGGCAAATGGCAAATAATGTAATGCGAAAGATAAGGGATTGTGATGGGTACTTGGTATGTTGACTTTTGCGTAGACTCCCCGGCAACGGCGCCAGAAATCCTTCTTGCTACGTCTTGAGCTTGCGTTGGTTTTCCCCGAAGAGGAGAGGATGATGCAGCAGAGTAGCGTAAGTATTTCCCTCAGTTTTTTAGAACCAAGGTATCAATCCAGTAGGAGGCCACATGCAAGTCCCTCGTACCTACACAAAGCAAATAGCTCCTCGCAACCAATGCGAATAGGGGCTGTCAATCCCTTCACGGTCACTTACGAGAGTGAGATCTGATAGAGATGATAGATAATATTTTTGGTATTTTTGGTATAAAGATGCAAAGTAAAATAAAATACAAAGTAAAGAGCAACGCAATAATAAAGCGTAGGAAGATTAATATGATGAGAATAGACCCGGGGGCCATAGATTTCACTAGTGGCTTCTCTCAAGAGCATAAGTATTTTACGGTGGGTGAACGAATTATTGTTGAGCAATTGACAGAATTGAGCATAGTTATGAGAATATCTAGGTATGATCATGCATATAGGCATCACGTCCGAGACAAGTATACCGACTCCTGCCTGCATCTACTACTATTACTCCACTCATCGACCGCTATCCAGCATGCATCTAGAGTATTAAGTTAATGAAAACAGAGTAACGCCTTAAGCAAGATGACATGATGTAGAGGAGTAAATTCATGCAATATGATAAATACCCCATCTTGTTATCCTCGATGGCAACAATACAATACGTGCCTTGAAACCCTTTACATCCTCGGGTAAGGACACCGCAAGATTGAACCCAAAGCTAAACATTTCTCCCATTGCAAGAACTACCAATCTAGTTGGCCAAACCAAACGGATAATTCGAAGATACTTGCAAAGATAACTCAATCATACATAAAAGAATTCAGAAAAGATTCAAATATTGCTCATAGATAATCTTGATCATAAACCCACAATTCATCGGTCTCAACAAACACACCGCAAAAAGAAGATTACATCGAATAGATCTCCACGAGAGAGGGGGAGAACATTGTATTGAGATCCAGAAAGAGAGAAGAAGCCATCTAGCTACTAACTATGGACCCGAAGGTCTGAGGTAAACTACTCACACTTCATCGGAGAGGCTATGATGATGATGTAGAAGCCCACCATGGTGGAATCCCCTTTCGGCGGAGCTCCGGAACAGGCCCCAAGATGGGATCTCATGGATACAGAAAGTTGCAGCGGTGGAATTAGGTTTTTGGCTCCATATGTGATCTGTTGGTGGTACATCGGTATATATAGGAGGAAGGAGTACGTCGGTGGAGCTTCGAGGGGCCCACGAGGCAGGGGGCGCGCCCTCCACCCTCGTGGCCGCCTCGTAGCTTTCTTGACAGAGGGTTCAAGTCTCCTGGGTCTTATCCGATGAGAAAATCACGTTCCCGAAGATTTCATTCCGGTTGGATTCCGTTTGATATTCCGTTTCTTCGAAACACTGAAATAGGCAAAAAACAGCAATTCTGGGCTGGGCCTCCGGTTAATTGGTTAGTCCCAAAAGTAATTTAAAAGTGGAAAATAAAGCCCAATATAGTCCAAAACAGTAGATAATATAGCATGGAGTAATAAAAAATTATAGATACGTTGGAGACGTATCAATGTGGCTTGGAACGGAACTTCTGGCACTCTTTGCATTTCTGGACCAAGTCTTTGGCGCCTTCTAGAGCAGTCGGCCAGAAAAAACCATGGCAGAAAGCTTTGGCGACGAGTGCTCTTGAAGCCGCGTGGTGATCACACTCACCTTGATGGATGTCTTTGAGGATTGCTTGTACTTGCTCCGGCTCCACGCAGCGCTGGTAGACACCAGTGACACTGCGCCTTACAAGCTCTTTGTTGACTATGGTGTATGCAGCTGCCCGGCGTTGCACTTGCCGGGGCGAGATCTCATCAGTCGACAGCTCTTTGTTTACCAGGAAGTTGAGGATGGGCTGGGCCCATGATGGTGCTGCAATTTCTTTGACTGCTAGGACTGTAACTTGGACGAGGGCGGTTGGGACGGGAGGCGGCGGGTTGGAGTCGGCTGCCGCTTGGTGAGTCGATGAAGTCCCCGGGCCGACTGCTGCTGTCCCCGAGCCGGGTTCTGAAGTCCCCGGGTCGGGTGCGGCTGTTGCAGTCCTCGGGTCGCCTGCCGGATTCCTCGTGCCGGCTGCTGGGGTCCTCAAGTCGGATCCGACTGCTTCAGGAGGAGCCGGCACAAAGATGGAATCCGACTCTGGCGATGGCTTGACAGACGGCTTGAGGAAGCATTGTAGGGCGACGCCGGTTGGTATTGTTTGACGGGTGAGCCGATTCGTGCCAAGGCATCTGCTTGCTCATTGTCATTCCTTGGCACATGGATAAACTCACACCCTTCAAAGTATCCACTGAGTTGCTGTACGAGGAAGCGGTAGCTCGCCATGTTTGCATCTTTGGCGTCCCAGTCGCCCGACGACTGCTGGACCACCAAGTCAGAGTCACCATAGCACAAGATTCGGTGAATGCCGAGTTCCTTGGCAAGCCTGAGCCCGTGAATGAGTGCCTCGTATTCAGTGACGTTTTTGGAGGCGGCAAAGTGAATTTGCAGCACATATCTGAGCTTGTCACCTTTGGGAGAGGTGAGGACGATGCCGGCTCCTAAACCGGTGCGCATCTTGGAACCATCAAAGTGCATCCGCCAATGGGTGGAGTCCGGCGCCGGCGGCAGGTACTGGGTCTCGGCCCAGTCGACGAGGAAGTCGGCCAGTGCTTGTGACTTGACGGTGGTGCGAGGCTGATAGTAGATGGTGTAGGGGGCCAACTCTATGGCCCATTTAGCCACTCGGCCTGAGGCATCCCGGCTCCCAATGATCTTGGCGAATGGATCCGTGCAGACCACAGTGATTGGGTGCTCTTGAAAATACGGCTTCAATTTCTTGGCGGCAAAGTGCACGTCGTAACACATCTTCTGATAGTGGGGGTAGTTTTGCTTGGAGGCTGACAGCACTTCGCTCAGGTAATACATCGGTATCTGGACTGGTAGTGCCTTTCCTTCCTTTTTGCGCTCTACCACTATGACTGTGCTGACCACTCGGCTGGTGGCGGCGATGTAGAGGAGCATGGGCTCCTTAGGTGTCGGAGCCGCCAGGACAGGTGGAGTAGTCAATGTCTTCTTGAGCTGGAGAAAAGCTTCATCCGCCTTGTCGTTCCACTCGAAAAAAGTGGTCTTCTTCAGGAGCTGGTACAGGGGAAGGGCCTTCTCTCCCAGCCGATTGATGAAACGGCTGATGGACGCCAAACAGCCGGTGAACTTTTGTACGTCGAGCAGTCGGGTGGGCACTTCCATCCTCTCGATGGCCTTGATCTTCACAGGGTTGCACTCTATGCCGCGCTCTGAGACCAGGAAGCCAAGAAGCTGGCCGGTCGGTACTCCGGAGACGCATTTCTCCGGGTTGAGCTTGATTTGAAATCGGCGCAAGTTCTCAAAAGTCTCCTTGAGGTCTTATAGCAGCGTTCCACGCTTCTCCGTCTTCACCACAACATCATCCACATAAACGTGGGCGTTTCTGCCAAGTTGCTTGAGGAGGCACTTCTGCATGCAACGTTGAAACATGGCGCCGGCATTCCTCAAGCCTAACGTTTTGGTCAAGTAGCAGAAGGCTCCAAATGGCGTGATGAAGGCGGTCTCAACCTGTCGGCCTGGTTCAGCTTGATCTGGTGATACCCTGAGTATGCGTCCAAAAAACTCAACAACTCGCATCTGGCTGTGGAGTCTATCACTTGGTCAATTCTTGGCAAAGCGAATGGGTCTTTGGGGCAGGCTTTGTTGAGGCTGGTGTAATCAATACACATGCGCCACTGCTTGTTTTTCTTCAGCACAAGGACTGGGTTGGCCAGCCACTCTGGAAAGAACACTTCCATGATGAAGCCGGCTGCCAGCAGTCGGGCTATCTCTTCTCCAACGACTCTTCTCTTCTCTTCTGACAGGCGGCACAAGGGCTGCCTGACTGGCTTGGCATCGGACCGGACATGTAACTTGTGCTCGGCGAAATCCGTCGGAACACCCGGCATGTCTTTAAATGACCATGCAAAGATGTCCCGATTCTCATGGAGGAAATCGACGAGCTCGCCTTCCTATTTGCTGTCAAGGTTTGCACCTATGACAGCGTACCTCTCCGGGTGCTCCGGGTCCAAGGGTATCTTCTTTGTCTCTTTGGCTGGCTTGAACGAGCCCTCGGCTTCCGACTCCTTGGGGCTGGGTGACATTTCCGGCTGCTTGCCTGCCATCGCCACAACTCGGTCAAGGAGCCTCTTCTCGGCCGCGATCACAAGGGACTCGGCCAGCCGGCTGCTATCTGCTGCGCAAGCGGACGACTTTGTAATCCCCTGCTATGGTCAGAATTCCCTTGGAACTCGACATCTTCATCTTGAGGTAAGCATAGTGGGGGACCGCCATGAACTTGGCCAGAGAAGGCCGGCCAAGTAGTGCATGGTAGGGGCTTTCAAGGTCCACCACCTCAAACCAGACCGGCTCTCGGCGGAAGTGATCTTTGTCTCCAAAGAGGGCGTCTATCTGGGTCTTGCCGATTGGTGAGCAGGAAAGGTCAGGAACTATGCCATGGAATACGGTCTAGCTGGGCTGAAGCTGCCTTTGTTTGATTCCTAACTTCTCCATGGTATCCTTGTACAAGATGTTGATGCTCCTGCCGCCATCTATCAGAACTCGGGAAAAGCGAGCAGCTCGCCTATCTGTGGCAAAAGTGGCATCCAGAACCAGGGCGTAGGAGCCGGGATTGGGCATTACTTCCGGGTGGTCGGCTCTGCTCCAGCTGATGGGCTTCTCGGACCAACGCATGAACTCGGGGGTCTCTTATGCTACCATATTTACTTCTTGTTGGCCGTCTGCTGTGCTTATCGTCGGTCACGCTGGTGAACACGACATAAGCTCCGTGATCTTCAGGATACTCGTCTTGTATGGCTCCGACTGGTCGAACCGCCGGCTGCTGGGGAGGAGGAGGAGGTGGCTGCCCAGCAGGCGGAGGAGGCAGGAGGCCGTCACCCTTGGCGATCCTGGTGAGCCAATGACACTTCCGAGTGGTGTGGTTGGACGGCTTCGCACCATTGTGGAACTTGCAGGGCGCGTCGAGGGTCTGCTCATATGAGAAAGCGGGCAGCCAATTTGCCTCTCGTTTTCCTCTCCCCCACTTCACCCTTGCCGTTTTATTCGCCCTCTCTTCTCCGTTCGCCTCTTTTTCGTTTGCCTGCCCTGTCGTCATGCCTAGTCTTATATCTTCTCCGTTGTCTCCTGAGAATGAAGTTCTAAATTTTAATCAAAGGGAGGGAGAAAATCTAAAAGATGCTTGGTATAGAATTTGCAATGCTCAAAATAGATCTACCAGGAAGCAATCTACTTCCGTTCTTCTCCGCAATTTTATGTTGGTGCTAATCCTTGGTATAGATATATCCTTGATACCATTACCGGAGGGAATTTCTTGGGTAGCCATACTTTTGATTCTTATAATGCTTTGATAGATTTATTTGGCTCACCACCTCTTTTGGTTAATGGAACTATGTTAACTTTGGAGCATGTAATGCAAAGACTTGAAATTATTGAAAATAAAGTTGCTACCGTAGAGTTAATTGAAAATTTGGATAAAAAGATACATAACCAAATTACCCAATATGGATCAAAGGTAGGAGTAACTTTGAAAAATATTAAGGAGAAGGAACCCATAGTTAATGAGAGAATAAATCAAGATTCCACTAGAATCGATAAACTTGAGGGTATCATTACCAACTTGGGAACCGCTTTTTCTTCCGTAAAGAATACTCCAAGTCCACCTACTAGAATTGCCAAGCTTATGTATGTTCCTAAAAATAAGTGTGAATCCTCTAGTAAGGAAACTGCGGATTTTAAATCTATAAGTATTCATCCCAATCTTTTTGCTATCATTAAGGAACCGTTTGCTACGAATGAATTTTTCGATCTTGTGCCTAAAAGTTTGATAATTACTAAAAATAAAGAAATTTCTAAAGATGATAGAGGCCTCATTGAATAATTGCCTACCAAAGATGGCAATACCTAGATATATCCTTGCTTTTATGCCTAGCTAGGGGCGTTAAACGATAGCGCTTGTTGGGAGGCAACCCAATTTTATTTTTAGTTTTTTTTTTTGCTTTTGCTTCTGTTTAGGAATAAATCTTTGTTCTACCCTCTGGTTAGATGTGTTTTTATGTTTTAATTAGTGTTTGTGCCAAGTTAAACCCATAGGATCTTCTTGGATGATAGTTATTTGATCTTGCTATAATTTCCAGAAACTTTCTGTTCACAAAAACAATTTTTAAAAATCACCAGAACGTGATAAAATACTGATTCCAATTGCTTCTGATCAATAAACAAATTTTCTAGGTCTTCCTATTTTGGCTAATGTTTTCGAGTTCGAGAAGTTTGCGTTAGTTACAAATTACTACAGACTGTTCTGTTTTTGAAAGATTCTGTTTTTCGTGTGTTGTTTGCTTATTTTGATGAATCTATGGCTAGTAAAATAGTTCATAAACCATAGAGAAGTTGGAATACATTAGGTTTAACACCAATATAAATAAATAATGAGTTCATTACAGTACCTTGAAGTGGTCTTTTGTTTTCTTTCGCTAACGGAGCTCATGAGATTTCTGTTGAGTTTTGTGTTGTGAAGTTTTCAAGTTTTGGGTGAAAGATTTTTGATGGATTATGGAACAAGGAGTGGCAAGAGACTAAGCTTGGGGATGCCCATGGCACCCCCAAGATAATCTAAGGACTCCAAAAAGCCAAAGCTTGGGGATGCCCCGGAAGGCATCCCCTCTTTCGTCTACTCCCATCGGTAACTTTACTTGGAGCTATATTTTTATTCACCACATGATATGTGTTTTTCTTGGAACGTCTTGTATGATTTGAGTATTTTCTTTTTAGTTTACCACGATCATCCTTGCTGTACACACCTTTTTAGAGAGTCACACATGATTCAGAAATTATTAGAATACTCTATGTGCTTCGTTTATATCTTTTGAGTTATATAGCTTTGCTCTATTGCTTCACTTATATCTTTTAGAGCACGGTGGTGGATTTGTTTTATAGAAACTATTGATCTCTCATGCTTCACTTAGATTATTTTGAGAGTCTTAAATAGCATGGTAATTTGCTCAAACAATCCTAATATGCTTGGTATTCAAGATTTGTAAAACTTTCTTTTGAGTGTGTTGAATACTAAGAGAAGTTTGATGCTTGATAATTGTTTTGAGATATGAAGATGGTGATATTAGAGTCATGCTAGTTGAGTAGTTGTGAATTTGAGAAATACTTGTGTTAAAGTTTGTGATTCCCGTAGCATGCACATGCGGTGAACCGTTATGTGATGAAGTCGGAGCATGATTTATTTATTGATTGTCTTCCTTATGAGTGGCGGTCGGGGACGAGCGATGGTCTTTTTCTACCAATATTGTTGGGGAACGTAGTAATTTCAAAAAATTTCCTACGATCACGCAAGACCATGGTGATGGCATAGCAACGAGAGGGGAGAGTGTTCGCCCACGCACTCGTGAGACCGAAAGCGGAAGCGTTATAACAACGCTGTTGATGTAGTCGACGCCTTCACGATCCGACCGATCCAAGCACCGAACGCACGGCACCTCCGAGTTACGCACACGCTCAGCTCGATGACAATCCCGGACCGATCCAGCAAAGTGTCGGGATGAGTTCCACAAGACGACGGCGCAGGACGATGTTGATGCTCCACCGACGAGGGCTTCGCCTAAGCTCATGACGATATGACTTCTCCGCGCAGGGCTTCGCCTAAGCTCCGCGACGATATGACCGAAGTGGAATATGGTGGAAGGGGGCACCGCACACGGCTAAGGAAAGATCCGTAGATCAACTTGTGCGTTCTAGGGTGCCCCCTGCCCCCGTATATAAAGGAGCCAAGGGGGAGGTGGCCGGCCCAAGGAGGAGGCGCACTAAGGAGTCCTACTCCTCCGGAGTAGGATTCCTCCAATCCTAGTTGGATTAGGATTCCTGAGGGGAAGAGAGAGAGGGGGCCGCCCACCTTTCCTAGTCCTAATAGGACTAGGGAAGGGGCGCGCGGCCACCTAGGGCTGCCCTTTCTCCTTTCCTCCAAGGCCCACTATGGGCCCATGTAGTTCACGGGGGGTTCCGGTAACCTCCCGGTACTCCGGTAAATTCCCGATTTCACTCGGAACACTTCCGATGTCCAAATGTAGGCTTCCAATATATCAATCTTTATGTCTCGACCATTTCGAGACTCCTCGTCATGTCCGTGATCACATCCGGGACTCGAACAACCTTCGTGCATCAATACTTATAAACTCATAATGAACTGTCATCGAAACGTTAGCGTGCGGACCCTACGGGTTCGAGAACTATGTAGACATGACCTAGAACTATTCTCGGTCAATAACCAATAGCGGAACCTGGATGCCCATATTGGTTCCTACATATTCTACGAAGATCTTTATCGGTCAAACCGCATAACGACATACGTTGTTCCCTTTGTCATCGGTATGTTACTTACCCGAGATTCGATCGTCGGTATCCAATACCTAGTTCAATCTCGTTACGGTAAGTCTCTTTACTCGCTCCGTAATACATCATCTCACAACTAACTCATTAGTTGTAATGCTTGCAAGGCTTAAGTGATGTGTATTCTCGAGAAGGCCTAGAGATACCTCTCCGACAATCGGAGTGACAAAACCTAATCTCAAATACGCCAACCCAACAAGTACCTTTGGAGACACCTGTAGTACTCCTTTATAATCACCCGATTCGTTGTGACGTTTGGTAGTACCAAAGTGTTCCTCCGTAAACGGAGTTGCATAATCTCATAGTTATAGGAACATGTATGGGTCATGAAGAAAGCATTAACATACTAAACGATCAAGTGTTAAGCTAACGGAATGGGTCATGTCAATCAGATCATTCAACTAATGATGTGACCTTGTTAATCAAATAACAACTCCTTGTTCATGGTTAGGAAACATAACCATCTTTGATTAACAAGCTAGTCAAGTAGAGGCATACTAGTGACATACTGTTTGTCTATATATTCACACATGTATTATGTTTCCGGTTAATACAATTCTAGCATGAATAATAAACATTTATCATGGTATAAGGAAATAAATAATAACTTTATTATTGCCTCTAGGGCATATTTCCTTGATCTCCCACTTGCACTAGAGTCAATAATCTAGATTACATAGTAATGATTCTAACACCCATGGAGTCTTGGTGCTGATCATGTTTTGCTCGTGGAAGAGGCTTAGTCAACGGTCTCGCAACATTCAGATCCGTATGTATTTTGCAAATCTCTATGTCTCCCACTTGGACTTGGTCCCGAATGGAATTGAAGCGTCTCTTGATATGCTTGGTCCTCTTGTGAAATATGGATTCCTTTGCCAAGGCAATTGCACCGAGATTGTCACAGAAGATCTTCATCGGTCCCGATGCACTAGGTATGACACCTAGATCGGAAATGAACTCTTTCATCCAGACTCCTTCATTTGCTGCTTCAAGCAGCTATGTACTCCGCTTCACATGTAGATCCCGCCACGACGCTTTGTTTAGAGCTGCACCAACCGACAGCTCCACCGCTTAATAAAAACACGATCCGGTTTGCGATTTAGAATCGTCCGGATCGTGTCAAAGCTTGCATCGACGTAACCATTTACGACTAGCTCTTTGTCACCTCCATATACGAGAAACATATCCTTAGTCCTTTTCGTATTTCAGATGTTCTTGACCGCTGTCCAAATGATCCACTCTGATTACTTTGGTACCTTCCTGCCAAGCTTACAGCTAAGCATACGTCGGTCCGGTACACAGCATTGCATACATGATAGAGCCTATGGCTGAAGCATAGGAACATCTTTCATTTTCTCTCTATCTTCTCATTGTGGTCGGGCATTGAGTCGACTCAATCTTACACCTTGTAATACAGGTAAAAACCTTTCTTTGCTCGATCCATTTTGAACTTTTTCAAAACTTTATCAAGGTATGTGCTTTGTGAAAGTCCAATTAAGCGCCTTGATCTATCTCTATAGATCTTGATGCCCAATATGTAAGCAGCTTCACCGAGGTCTTTCATTGAAAAACTTTTATTCAAGTATCCTTTTATGCTTTCCAGAAATTCTATATCATTTCCAATCAATAATATGTCGTCCACATATAATATTAGAAATGCTACTGAGCTCCCACTCACTTTCTTGTAAATACAAAGCTTCTCCAAAAGTCTCAGATAAACCCATATGCTTTGATCACACTATCAAAGCGCTTATTCCAACTCCGAGAGGCTTGCACTGCACCATAAATTGATCGTTGGAGCTTGCACACTTTGTTAGTACCCTTTGGATCGACAAAACCTTCTGGTTGCATCATATACAACTCTTCTTCTAGAAATCCATTCAAGAATGCAGTTTTACATCCATTTGCCAAATTTCATAATCATAAAATGCGGCAATTGCTAACATGATTCGGACAGACTTAAGCATCGCCACGGTGAGAAAGTCTCATCGTAGTCAACCCTTGAACTTGTCGAAAACCTTTCGCAACAAGTCGAGCTTTGTAGACAGTTATATTACCATCGCGTCAGTCTTCTTCTTAAAGATCCATTTATTTTCAATGGCTTGCCGATCATCGGCAAGTCAACCAAAGTCCATACTTTGTTCTCATACATGGATCCCATCTCAGATTTCATGGCTTCCAGCCATTTTATGAATCTGGGCTCACCATCGCTTCTTCATAGTTTGTAGGTTCGCCATGGTCAAGTAACATGACTTCCGAATAGGATTACCGCACCACTCAGTGCGTATTTTACTCTGGTTGACCCACGAGGTTCAAGAGTAACTTGATCTCAAGCTTCATGATCATCATCATTAGTTTCCTCACTAATTGGTGTAGTTGTCACAGAACCATTTCTTGTGATGAACCACTTTCCAATAAGGGAGCAGATACTGATTATCTCATCAAGTTCTACTTTCCTCCCACTCACTTCTTTCGAGAGAAACTCCTTCTCTAGAAAGGATCCGAATTTAGCAACGAAAATCTTGCCTTCAGATCTGTGATAGAAGGTGTACCCAACAGTCTCCTTTGGGTATCCTATGAAGACACATTTTCCGATTTGGGTTCGAGCTTATCTGGTTGAAGTTTCTTTACATAAGCATCGCAGCCCCAAACTTTAAGAAACGACAACTTTGGTTTCTTGCCAAACCACAGTTCATAAGGCGTCAGATCAACGGATTTTGACGGTGTCCTATTTAACGTGAATGCGGCCGCCTCTAAAGCATAACCCCAAAACGATAGCGGTAAATCGGAAATAGACATCATAGATCGCACTATATCTAGTAAAGCACGACACGACGCTCGGACACACCATTTCTCCGTGGTGTTCGGGTGGCGGAGTTGCTAAACTATTCCACATTGTTTCAAATGTAAACCAAACTCGAACTCAAATATTCTCCTCCACGATCAGATCGTAGAAACTTTATTTTCTTGTTACGATGATTTTCCACTTCACTCTGAAATTCTTTGAACTTTTCAAATGTTTCAGATTTGTGTTTCATTAAGTAGATATACCCATATCTGCTCAAATCATCTGTGAAGGTGAGAAAATAACGATATCCGCCACAAGGCCTCAACATTCATTGGACCACAAACATCGGTATGTATGATTTCCAACAAATCAGTTGCTCGCCCATAGTTCGGAGAACGGCGTTTTGGTCATCTTGCCCATGAGGCACGGTTCGCAAGTACCAAGTGATTCATAATCAAGTGATTCCGAAGCCCATCAAGATGGAGTTTCTTCATGCGTTTTACACCGATATGACCTAAACGGCAGTGCCAAAAATAAGTTGCACTATCATTATCAACTCTGCATCTTTTGGCTTCAACATTATGAATATGTGTATCACTACTGTCGAGATTCAACAAGAATAGACCATTCTTCAAGGGTGCATGACCATAAAAGATATTACTCATATAAATAGAACAACCATTATTCTCTCGATTTAAATGAATAACCGCCTCGCATTAAACAAGATCCAGATATAATGTTCATGCTCAACGGCACCAAATAACAATTATTTAGGTCTAAAACTAATCCCAAGGTAGATGTAGAGGTAGCGTGCCGACCGCGATCACATTGACTTTGGAACCATTTCCCACGCAAGATCGTCACCTCGTCCTTTGCCGTGCTCGTCTATTCCAGTAGTCCCTGTTTCGAGTTGCAAATATTAGCAATGTAACCAAGTATCAAATACCAGTGCTACTACGAGCTCTAGTAAGGTACACATCAATAACATGTATATCACATATACCTTTGTTCACCTTGCCATCCTTTTATCCGCCAAATACTTGGGGCAGTTCCGCTTCGGTGTCCACCGCTTGCGGTAAAAACACTCGCTTTCAGGCTTAGGTCCGACTTGGGTTTCTTCTCTTGATCAAGAACTTTCTTGCTGTTCTTTTGAAGTTTCCTTCTTCTTCCCTTTGCCCTTTTCTTGAAACTAGTGGTCTTGTTGACCATCAACACTTGATGCTCTTTCTTGATTTCTACCTCCGCTGCTTTTAGCATTGCGAAGAGCTCAGAATTGTCTTAGTCATCCCTTGCATATTATAGTTCATCACGAAGCTCTTGTAGCTTGGTGGCAGTGATTGGAGAATTTCATCAATGACACTATCATCCGGAAGATTAACTCCCAGCTGAATTAAGTGATTGTTATACCCGGACATTTTGAGTATGTGCTCACCGACGTAACTATTCTCCTCCATCTTGCAGCTATAGAACTTATTGGAGACTTCATATCTCTCAATCCGGGCATTTGCTTGAAATATTAACTTCAACTCTGGAACATCTCATATGCTCCATGACATTCAAAACGTCATTGAAGACCCGGTTCTAAGCCGTAAAGCATGGCATCTTGAACTATTGAGTAGTCATCAGCTTTGCTTTGCAGACGCTCACAACTTCGCTCAAGATCTCGCAGCAGTTCTGTCACCCAGCGGTGCTTCCAGGCGTAATTTTCTCAGGTGCAGCAATGAGGATAATCCTCAAGTTACGGACCCAATCCGTAATTGCTACCATCATCTTTCAACTTTGCTTTCTCAAGGAACGCATTAAAATTCAACGGAACAACAAAGACGAGCCATCTATCTACAAAGAAACATAGACAAGCAAAATACTATCGGTACTAAGTTCATGATAAATTTAAGTTCAATTAATCATATTAAAAACTCCCACTTAGACAGACATCTCTCTAGTCATCTAAGTGATCACGTGATCCAAATCAACTAAACCATGTCCGATCATCACGTGAGACGGAGTAGTTTCAATGGTGAACATCACTATGTTGATCATATCTACTATATGATTCACGCTCGACCTTTCGGTCTCCGTGTTCCGAGGCCATATCTGTTATATGCTAGGCTCGTCAAGTTTAACCTGAGTATTCGCGTGTGCAACTGTTTTGCACCGTTGTAGATGGACGAGAACTTATCACACCCGATCATCACGTGGTGTCCGGGTACTACGAACTTTGGCAACGGTGCATACTGTGGAGAACACTTCTTGATAATTTTAGTGAGAGATCATCTTATAATGCTACCGTCAATCAAAGCAAGATAAGATGCATAAAGGATAAACATCACATGCAATCAATATAAGTGATATGATATGGTCATCATCATCTTGTGCTTGTGATCTCCATCGCCAAGCAACCGTCATGATCACCATCGCCACCGGGCGCGACACCTTGATCTCCATCGTAGCATCGTTGTCGTCTCGCCAACTATTGCTTCTACGACTATCGCTACTCCTTAGTGATAAAGTAAAGCAATTACATGGCGCTTTGCATTTCATACAATAAAGCGACAACCATATGGCTCCTGCCATTGCCGATAACTCGGTTACAAAACATGATCATCTCATACAATAAAATATAGCATCACGTCTTGACCACATCACATCACAACATGCCCTGCAAAAACAAGTTAGACGTCCTCTACTTTGTTGTTGCAAGTTTTACGTGGCTGCTACGGGCTGAGCAAGAACCGTTCTTACCTACGCATCAAAACCACAATGATAGTTTGTCAAATAGACTCCGCTTTAACCTTCTCAAGGACCGGGCGTAGTCATACTCGGTTCAACTAAAGTGAGAGAGACAGACACCCGCCGGTCACCTTTAAGCAACGAGTGCTCGGAGCGGTGAAACCAGTCTCGCGTAAGCGTACGCGTAATGTCGGTCCGGCCGCTTCATCTCACAATACCGCTGAACCAAAGTATGACATGCTGGTAGGTAGTATGACTTGTATCGCCCACAACTCACTTGTGTTCTACTCGTGCATATGACATCAACGCATAAAACCAGGCTCGATACCACTGTTGGGGAACGAGTAATTTCAAAATTTTCCTACGATCACGCAAGACCATGGTGATGGCATAGCAACGAGAGGGAGAGTGTTCGCCCATGTACCCTCGTGAGACCGAAAGCGGAAGCGTTATAACAACGCTGTTGATGTAGTCGACGTCTTCACGATCCGACCGATCCAAGCACCGAACGTCACGGCACCTCCGAAGTTACGCACACGTTCAGCTCGATGACGATCCCGGACCGATCCAGCAAAGTGTCGGGATGAGTTCCACAAGACGACGGCGTGGGACGATGTTGATGCTCCACCGACGCAGGGCTTCGCCTAAGCTCGCGACGATATGACTTCTCCGGCGCAGGGCTTCGCTAAGCTCATGACGATATGACCGAAGTGGAATATGGTGGAAGGGGCACCGACACGGCTAAGGAAAGATCCGTAGATCAACTTGTGCGTTCTAGGGTGCCCCCGCCCAGATATAAAGGAGCCAAGGGGAGGTGGCCGCCCAAGGAGGAGGCGCACAAGGAGTCCTACTCCTCCGGGAGTAGGATTCCCTCCAATCCTAGTTGGATTAGGATTCCTGAGGGGAAAGAGAGAGAGGGGCCGACCCACCTTT
Organism: Aegilops longissima; assembly: GCA_021605205.1. Taxonomy (NCBI): domain Eukaryota; kingdom Viridiplantae; phylum Streptophyta; class Magnoliopsida; order Poales; family Poaceae; genus Aegilops; species Aegilops longissima. Next base: position 495,201,388 of record CM038680.1, read on the forward strand.
CCTAGTCCTAATAGGACTAGGGAAGGGGGGGCGCGCCACCTAGGGCTGCCCTTTCTCCTTTCCTCCAAGGCCCACTATGGGCCCATGTAGTTCACGGGGTTCGGTAACCTCCGGTACTCGATAAATTTCGATTTCACTCGGAACACTTCCGATGTCCAAATGTAGGCTTCCAATATATCAATCTTTATGTCTCGACCATTTCGAGACTCCTCGTCATGTCCGTGATCACATCCGGGACTCCGAACAACCTTCGGTGCATCAATACTTATAAACTCATAATGAACTCTCATCGAAACGTTAAGCGTGCGGACCCTACGGGTTCGAGAACTATGTAGACATGACCTAGAACTATTCTCGGTCAATAACCAATAGCGGAACCTGGATGCCCATATTGGTTCCTACATATTCTACGAAGATCTTTATCGGTCAAACCGCATAACGACATACGTTGTTCCCTTTGTCATCGGTATGTTACTTACCCGAGATTCGATCGTCGGTATCCAATACCTAGTTCAATCTCGTTACCGGTAAGTCTCTTTACTCGTTCCGTAATACATCATCTCACAACTAACTCATTAGTTGTAATGCTTGCAAGGCTTAAGTGATGTGTATTACCGAGAAGGCCTAGAGATACCTCTCCGACAATCAAGTGACAAAACCTAATCTCAAATACGCCAACCCAACAAGTACCTTTGGAGACACCTGTAGTACTCCTTTATAATCACCCGCCACGCTGTGACGTTTGGTAGTACCAAAGTGTTCCTCCGTAAACGGAGTTGCATAATCTCATAGTTATAGGAACATGTATGGGTCATGAAGAAAGCATTAACATACTAAACGATCAAGTGTTAAGCTAACGGAATGGGTCATGTCAATCAGATCATTCAACTAATGATGTGACCTTGTTAATCAAATAACAACTCCTTGTTCATGGTTAGGAAACATAACCATCTTTGATTAACAAGCTAGTCAAGTAGAGGCATACTAGTGACATACTGTTTGTCTATATATTCACACATGTATTATGTTTCCGGTTAATACAATTCTAGCATGAATAATAAACATTTATCATGGTATAAGGAAATAAATAATAACTTTATTATTGCCTCTAGGGCATATTTCCTTCAAATATATCCCCCCAGGAGCATGCGCGTAATACTTTTCTTTGATAACTTGTAGATTTTTACAATAAGTATATGAGTTCTTTATGACTAATGTTGAGTCCATGGATTATATGCACTTTTCTTCCTTCCACCATTGCTAGCCTCTCTAATACCGTGCACTTTTCGCCGGTATCATACACCCACCATATACCTTCCTCAAAACAGCCACCATACCTACCTATCATGGCATGTCCATAGCCATTCCGAGATATATTGCCATGCAACTTTCCACCATTCCGTTTATTATGACACGCTCCATCATTGTCATATTGCTTAGCATGATCATGTAGTTGATATCGTATTTGTGGCAAAGCCACCGTTCATAATTATTTCATACATGTCACTCTTGATTCATTGCATATCCCGATACACCACCGAAGGCATTCATATAGAGTCATATTTTGTTCTAAGTATCGAGTTGTAATTGTTGAGTTGTAAGAAAATAAAAGTGTGATGATGTTCATTTTAGAGCATTGTCCCAAGTGAGGAAAAGGATGATGGAGACTATGATTCCCCCACAAGTCGGGATGAGACTCCGGACGAAAAAAGGCCATAAAAAAGAGAAAAAGGCCCAAATAAAAAAATGATAGAAAAAGAGAGAAGGGACAATGTTACTATCCTTTTACCACACTTGTGCTTCAAAGTAGCACCATGATCTTCATGATAGAGAGTCTCTCATTTTGTCACTTTCATATACTAGTGGGAATTTTTCATTATAGAACTTGGCTTGTATATGCCAATGATGGGCTTCCTCAAAGTGCCCTAGGTCTTCGTGAGCAAGCGAGTTGGATGCACACCCACTAAGTTTCTTTTGTTGAGATTTCATATACTTATAGCTCTTGTGCATCCGTCGCATGGCAATCCCTACTCACTCACATTGATATCTATTGATGGGCATCTCCATAGCCCGTTGGGACACCTAGTTGATGTGAGACTATCTTCCCCTTTTTTGTCTTCTCCACAACCACCATTATATTCCACATATAGTGCTACATCCATGGCTCACGCTCATATATTGCGTGAAGATTGAAAAAGTTTTGGAATGTCAAAAGTATGAAACAATTGCTTGGCTTGTCATCGGGGTTGTGCATGATTTAAATACTTTGTGTGGTGAAAATAGAGCATAGCCAGACTATATGATTTTGTAGGGATAACTTTCTTTGGCCATGTTATTTTGAGAAGACATGATTGCTTTGTTAGTATGCTTGAAGTATTATTAGTTTTATGTCAATATTAAACTTTTGTCTTGAATCTTTCGGATCTGAATATTAATACCACAATTAAGAAGAATTACATTGAAATTATGCCAAGTAGCACTCCACATCAAAAATGATCTTTTTATCATTTACCTACTCGAGGACTCCACTGTGAATTAAGCTTAGATGATGCGATACGCTCCAACGTATCTATAATTTTGATTGCTCCATGCTATATTATCTACTGTTTTGGACATTATTGGGCTTTATTATCCACTTTTATATTATTTTTGGGACTAACCTATTAACCGGAGGCCCAGCCCAGAATTGCTGGTTTTTTTTGCCTATTTCAGAGTTTCGAAGAAAAGGAATATCAAACGGAGACCAAACGGAATGAAACCTTCGGGAACGTGATTTTCTCACCAAACATGATCCAGGAGACTTGAACCCTACATCAAGGACGCTTCTAGGAGGCCACGAGGTAGGGGGCGCGCCCTCCCCCCCAGGCGCGCCCTCCACCCTCGTGGGGCCCCTGTTGCTCCACCGACGTACTCCTTCCTCCTATATATACCTACGTACCCCCAAATTAAACGATTAGATACGGAGCCAAAAACCTAATTCCACCGCCGCAACCTTCTGTACCCACGAGATCCCATCTTAGGGCCTGTTCCGGAGCTCCGCCGGAGGGGGCACCCATCACGGAGGGCTTCTACATCAACACCATAGCCTCTCCGATGAAGTGTGAGTAGTTTACTCTAGACCTTCGAGTCCATAGTTAGTAGCTAGATGGCTTCTTCTCTCTTTTTGGATCTCAATACAATGTTCTCCCCCTCTCTCGTGGAGATCTATTCGATGTAATCTTCTTTTTGCGGTGTGTTTGTTGAGACCGATGAATTGTGGGTTTATGATCAGGATTATCTATGAACAATATTTGAATCTTCTCTGAATTTTTTATGTATGATTGGTTATCTTTCAAGTCTCTTTGAATTATCAGTTTGGTTTGGCCTACTAGATTGATCTTTCTTGCAATGGGAGAAGTGCTTAGCTTTAGGTTCAATCTTGCGGTGTCCTTTCCGAGTGACAGCAGGGGCAGCAAGGCATGTATTGTATTGTTGCCATCGAGGATAACAAGATGGGAATTTTATCATATTGCATGAATTTATCCCTCTACATCATGTCATCTTGCTTAAGGCGTTACTCTCTTTTCATGAACTTAATACTCTAGATGCATCTTTGGATAGCGGTCGATGAGTGGAGTAATAGTAGTAGATGCAGGCAGAGTCGGTCTACTTGTCTCGGACGTGATGCCTATATACATGATCATACCTAGATATTCTCATAACTATGCTCAATTATGTCAATTGCTCAACAAGAATTGCTCACCCACCGTAAAATACTTATGCTCTTGAGAGAAGCCACTAGTGAAATCTATGGCCCCGGGTCTATCTTCATCATATTAATCTTCCAATACTTAGTTATTTCCTTTGCTTTTTTACTTTGTTTTTATTTTACTTTGCATCTTTATCACAAAAATACCAAAAATATTATCCTATCATATCTATTAGATCTCACTCTCGTAAGTGACCATGAAGGGATTGACAACCCCTTATCGCGTTGGTTGCGAGCAGTTATTTGCTTTGTGCAGGTACGAGGGACTCGTGCGTAGCCTCCTATTGGATTGATATCTTGGTTCTCAAAAACTGAGGGAAATACTTACACTACTGTGCTACATCATCCTTTCCTCTTCAAGGAAATCCAACGCAGTGCTCAAGAGGTAGCAGCATCGTTCTCTTCGACTCCTTCTCGGCGGCCAAGGTGGTCGCCGAGCGTCAGGTGTTCAGCATTCGGCGGGGAGACGCGCCTTTCCCTGCGATGGGGAGGAGGCGGACAGTCATCCCGTCATTCTACTGCTCTTGGGCGGCCGTCTTGGTCACGCTCGATGGTGAGGCGAGTCCGGCTGCGGCTGGCAGCCGGTTCCTTGTCTCTTCTTCCGCGGACGCAACCAGTCGGCGTCCGGGATGTCGCGCCTTGATCTCGGTGGGGAGGCGGACCGTCATTCTGCCGGCTGGGAGCCCCAGTACGGCAGCCGGCCTCGTGCTGCTCAGCAGCCGCGTCGAGGAGTCGCTGGATGCGTTTCGCCATCTGGCGACACTCTTCGCCCTCGAACTTGTCCAGCTCTTCTGCTGCTGCCAGGGCAGCTCGTATGTTCTCCGCAGGCGTGGCGTAGACGGGGCGATTTTCCTCGAATAGGCTGGCGATGGCCGCGCCGCGTTGCTGGACCGTGCCGACGCGGCTAGGCCCATCAGGAGCCGGTGTGCCACCCACAGCGCGGTCCATCTCGCGCTGGTAGGCCTCCGACAAGCGTCTCGTGTTGGCCAGCTTCTTGGCGCTCTCGACTAGCTGGGCGCGGCGCGCTTCCAGCATCTCGGCATCGGCATCTTCTGGAACGGGCACCGTTAGGTCTTGCACTGCCGCATCGAGCGGGTCATGAGCACCTCCGCCGGAGTGCTCGCTGTGACCGATGACAAGCACCTCCGTGACGGTGCTTCTGCCGCTCTCCGCGCGAGGAGGCGGCTCGTCGTGGACCACCACGTTGGTGGGGAATGCGTCAAGCGACGCAGTGTCGGAGTCGACGAGCATCGGGTCGGTGGAGCCTATAGACTCCAAGTCCACAGCAGGCTCCCTGGTGACGTGAAGCTGATCGAGGAGGCTCGCGAGGCGGCTCTCAGGGCCTTCGGTGCCCGCGTCGGACGCGGGCTCGTCGGAGAGGCGAACCTCGCCAACAAGATCGGCGAGGCAGCTCGCCGCGCAAGCGACCTCCGCACCATGCAACACGTCAGCGCAGACGTCTGGCGCGCAGCGGCTGGCTGCGCGCCGCCAGAAGAAAAGGGTTCCCGCCCGAGCGTGTCTCCGGACGACGGTGCACCTTGCCCCACGGTGGGCGCCAAATGTCGGGGGTTGGGTGCGACATATGCCAATGGATGGCTTATCATGGTGGGAGCGAGTAGAACGTCGCCGGTGCCTGGAAGCGGGATAAGGCGTAGACACGAACGCTGGCGCATTTTACCCAGGTTCGGGGCTCTCCTAGTTGATAACACCCCTAGTCCTGCTCTGCGGGATCTCCGCATGATCACTAAGGCACTAGTGGGTACAATGGTGCTCCTTGAGCTGTTTGCTAGAGGTGGAAGAAAGCAAGGCTAGCTTTCTCCTCTCTCTATGGGTCGGTCTAGTTCTAACCGGTTGGGAGCCCTTTGCATGGGTGCCCTGGGGGGTTTATATAGGCCTACCCCCATGGGTACAATAGTAATCCGGCTGGGTGTAGGACCCGGCTGTCAGTCTCTCTAGTGGCCGGCTTCTCCGCCGGCTGCTGGGGCCCGCCGTCTGGTGGGCCCCGCCGACCTGTCTAGTACGGAGCCGACATGCCGCCTCCGTCGCTCGCGGGTCTTGTCGGCTGCTGATCACTATAGCCGTGATGCTAATGACGCCGGCTTGGTCAGGGGAGCATGGCTCTGACTCGCCGCTTTGGGGCGACATCGAGCTACTCGGTGTCTCGTCTGGTTAATGGCGTCTGGGCCCCGAGGAAGGGGCGGGCCGACTGCTGGGGGCCGACCTCCCTCGGGTCCGACTGGTGGGGCTCTAGCCGTTTTCCGGGCTCTCTCTGATCGATGGGGCCCGTCGTCCTTGGGCTGTACCGACAAGCCGTCATGGGAGCAGGGCTCCGCCTGCACGTGATGACATCAGGGGTGGAGTGGCAACAGTGTCGCTCCGGGCGGAGATCTCCGCCTGTACGGTGCACTGTGGCCACGCATGTCCCTGGATTTGGGAGGGATGGGCTATACTATAGCCACTCCCTGCCCTGTCTTTCTTGATGAGGGTGCAGTCTTCGTGGGCGTCACGGGCCGGCTGCTGGGGGCCGGCTTCTCTGGAAGCGGCCCGCAAGGAGTCGGCTTGTCTTGATGCCGACTTCTAGAACTCAGCCGTCTATGGACAGTCGGCTATTCCTCCAGCCGGTCACCAGAAGGCGGCACCTCGTCTTACGCCTTGAGGGGCGCAGCCAGCCCCGATGTCTTGAAAGGTTCTGGCTCTTGGGTTAGCCTAACCGTGACCTATTACTCCGACAACTCATGTCTAGCAAGCTGGATTCAGTCTTTAAATCTAAATCATTGATAAGTTAGAGAAGCCTTTCGTTTTCCACTTTATATAAGCCACTTTCATGACCGAGAAAAGGAAATGGGGAGCAAGCACGAACATAGCGGCCCAATGGGACCACATCAAACGCCTCCTAGGTCATCGATCTCCGAAGGCCGGTGCAGTTCCTAACCCCAATTGACACTATGTTTTCATCTACTCGGCAAGCAGGTAGTGAATGGCATAAAGAGGGTAACCGGCGGTCACCATGGCACCATCGTCAAGGAAATACTTGCTATGAAACCGCAGTTTCAAATCTGTTATTATTATTATTTTGAAGATAGAAATATAAATCTTAAGGCACATAGTCTCAGTAAACATGCTATAGGTCTTTCTGTCGGACGCCATCTTTGGCTCCTGCAACCTCTTGACCTACATTATTGTATCCTTATGAACATTATACTCGATCGATAAAGTTGGCATGTTTGAGTAAAAAAAACTACTCGGCGGAGCTCGATTTGTCTCAGTAAACTACTCGGTCAGCATGAATAGTGTCAAGAAAGATAAAAGTCATAATGTCACTATTCGCATCCAAATATGTCTTTTTTTTCTCAATGTGTATTTAGAATTTGGACCTGAAATTTCTAGGGTTTGTACATTCATGCGATGTCAACATCCACAATTTTTTTCAGAATTTTTTGAAACATTTAAAATTGAATTTTTGGAAATGGTATCATGGGAGCATTGGGGAGATGGTATCACGTGATCCTCTCCCACTACAACCTTTGGACCTACGTTACTATATCCCTATGAATATTAATCCTCGATCCATAAAGTTAGCATGTTTGAGTAAAAGTAAACTACTCGGCGGAGCTCGATCGGCTTCATCCCGTTCGGTCGTCGGCGACGGCATCAGGCAATGTAGAAGTAGGAGTACAACCAGAAACACGACACGCGATTCGAGATGCGCCACCATTTACTCCCACGCGATGCATGGAAAGAGAGCAGTAGCAGGGCGAGGACAACCGGTGCAATGTCTAGCCGCTCCGAGAGCCTCATCATAATCAATCCATCCAAGCCCCAGCAAGCCAGGTCACGGCCACGTGTTGGCGGCCCCCCTCGGCCTTTCTCTTCTTTTCCAGCCCCAAATTGTCCCTTTCCAACCTCACACGCCTCCCAGATTCGCCAGCGCCGGATGCGCCTAGCAGAACCGGCACCCCGCGAGGGGCATCCCCGTAATTACCCCGCAGCTCCAGGGGCCCTTGCGCCACCGACTCCCGTCCCTGCCTGCCAGAACCCGCTACCGCTACGTGCACACAGCTACCCTACTACATAGCCCAGCCAGCACTGGGCCATCATTACACCATCACTCAGTGGTGCTCTGCTCAGCTCAGTGCCCTCCACCAGTCCGCCCCACTCCATCCCGAGCCGAGACGAGAGGGACACCAGCGGCCAAGCTCCGGACGCCGACCGAGGAGGAGAGGATAATGGAGGCGCGGCGGCGGGCGTTGCTGGTGGCGCTGGCGGTGCTGGCCCTGGCGGCGGCGGCGGAGGGGTACAACATCACCAAGATCCTGGCGGCGTACCCGGAGTACTCGCAGTTCAATAAGCTGCTGACGCAGACGCGGCTGGCGCAGGACATCAACAAGCGCCGCACCATCACCGTGCTCGTCGTGGCCAACGGCGACATGGGCAGCCTCGCCGGCGGGGGCCGCACGCTGCAGACCATCCGCCACATGCTCCAGATTCACGTCCTCGTCGACTACTACGGCGGCAAGAAGCTCCACCAGCTCGCGCACGGCGTCACCGCATGCTCCTCCATGTTCCAGGTACCGTACCCTACCGAGTTATTACCACCGACCACGCTCCTCCTCGCTCACCGCCGGCCAGCTACCAGCCCCGCTGCTGCTAGTCCCTGCTCTTACTACTAGAAGAGTCGCCGACAGATAGACCCAGGCCCCATCTGCCGGCGAGCTGTGCTTCTCCTCCGTCTTCGTCTCAGCTCCGAGACGGAGACGCTGACATGCGGGGACACGCTATCCTCCTGTCGGTGAGGCTGAAATTAGGGGAGTAATTTTGTCGGCACCGTCCATGAGACAATTTTTTTACCTTTCAACCTTAATTTAAAGTCAGGAAGTCACTGTATTAGCATCATTGGACTTTGGACAGTTTTAGCTTTTGAGCTTGTAAAGCTGCACTTAGCTCTAACTAACTGATTGCATCTCCTCCTACAAAACATTTTCTTTTGTAGTACTAGAAAGAAAAGAGAAACGTCTATTCTTGAAATAGCAGTATTCATCGTATGCTGTTTTTTCCTTAACAGAAACACATATTGAATCCATTTCCGGGCCATTTTCCCAGCTGCTCCTTTGCTGCTCGCAGAAAAGCTGCACCATCGCCCAGCCGTAGCGCGGCTTCATTATTCTTCTTCCTTCTTCGTGATGCAGTAGTAGTTGGTGGTGGATGGGGTTTCGGGATAGAATAGTGAAAGCTCCCATCCATGGTGCTGGATGCCCTGCCCTGCCCTGCCCTGCTGCCCAAGCCACTAATCAAAGTTTAAAGCAAATATGGGCCACCCAGATGGTGTCTTTGTACTGTTATCAACAAATGATAATGTCGCTTGGCTGAAAAATACGACCCACTAACTAATTTTGGTTCGATATTGACATGACACACGTCGCTTTCGAAGCCAGGCCGGGCCGGCAATGGTTTTATGCACTGATGCGAGCGCACATGCACATGCCGGCCAGTCTCTCCGCTACCACTAAATTATTGGCCTGCGTGATTATGAAGCTGTCGAGTGAGTGTAGTGAGTGTAGCCTAGTGCACAACGGTCGCCGTGAGTCGATCAAGTGGCCTTTCTTTCTGCCGATTTTATGGGTCAATCATCGACCCATCGAATCCCTCGGCTAGCGGGTCATTTGAAAATGATGGGAATTGGAGCTCCCCAGGCTGGATCTCGCCGTTTTTAAACTAGTTTAAACCTTGGAGTGATAGATACGATTGCCAATTTGTAACGAAGTGGAGAGCGTGTATGTTGCAGACTTGCTGTCGAGTGTCGAGTCAACAACCCACTGGTTGGTTGCTTCAATTTGTCTTTTTGATCGAGGCCAAAACACTGTACTCCACGTTTGTAGTAATAATTTTGTGGTTGCTGCACACTTGCCATGAAGATGGCCTACTAATTGGAGTACTAGCTAGTGTACACATTTGCCACGGAATTCACTAACTCCAAAAGTAATTGGTTGTTATTAAGCGCCGAATTTAATGGATCACCATCAACAAAACATGGACAATCCTTTCCTACTGGCTACTGTATCTCTGTCTGAAAACATGGGCATGAAGTTGGTGAGCTCAATAATTTGGTTCGTGCAGCATCAGCTAGCTACATGAATTCCCATCAATTCAGCTGCAAATGCTTAATTATGATCTTCTTGCTAGTACGAAACCTTTCTACTAGTTCGCTGCAATTAACTGAAATGGATTAATGGTCGTGGTGCAGGAGTCCGGCGCGGCCCCCGGCATGTCCGGGTACGTGAACATCACGCAGCACCGGGGCGGCAAGGTGACGTTCACGGCGGAGGACGCGGAGGACAGCGCGCCCTCCTCCGCCTTCGTCAAGTCCGTCAAGGAGATCCCCTACGACCTGGCGGTGCTCCAGATCAGCAAGGTGCTGGCCTCGCCGGAGGCCGAGGCGCCCGTGGCGGCGCCGGCGCCGGTCAACATCACCGAGCTGCTCTCCAAGAAGTACTGCAAGAGCTTCGCCGGCCTGCTGGCCGCCGACGCCGACGCCTACAGCACCATCAACGCCACCAAGGACAACGGGCTCACCCTCTTCTGCCCCGTCGACTCCGCCGTCGCCTCCTTCATGCCCAAGTACAAGAACCTGACGGCCAAGGGCCGAACGGCCATCCTGCTCTACCACGCCGTGCCGGACTACTACTCGCTGCAGCTGCTCACCTCCAACAGCGGCAAGGTCAGCACGCTCGCCACCTCCAACGTCGCCAAGAAGGACTACAGCTTCGACGTGGAGAAGGACGGCGAGACCGCGGAGCTCGACACCAAGGTGAACTCGGCGTCGGTCACCTACACCATCAAGGACGACGACCCGCTCGCCGTCTACGCCATCTCCAAGTTCCTGCAACCCAAGGAGCTGTACAAGATCGCCAAGGACATCGCCCCCGCGCCGGCGCCCGAGGCCCCCAAGAAGAAGAAGACGACCAAGAAGAAGCCCTCCGCGGCCGCCTCGCCCTCGGACGACGACGACGACGATGACTCCGCCGCGGACTCGCCAGACGACTCCTCGTCCGACGACGCCACCGCCGACAAGGACGGCGCCGCGCCGTCCGCGGTCGCCGGGTGGGTGACGGCCGCCGTGGCCGTGGCCTCGGCGCTGGCATTGGCAGCTTAATAAGGTGTGTGAACTAGTGTGTTTTTGTGCTGAGTTCTCCGAAAATTCGTGGCCCTTGTTATTTATCGCGAAAAATAAGAAGGTCCACTTCATTCATATTTATTACCGCATGTCCTGAAGAAAAAGGAGGAAAAAGACAGGAATTTCCGGGTTTTTTGTTGTGATGATCATTTTGTAATGATAGTGGTCAATGGTACTGGAATGTGTGTTTGTGTTTATAATACTACATATGAAAGACATGCTGGAGCTTAGAGTGATGTACATTTGTTTAGTTCTACCACCACTCTACTTTTGCCTTTTAAGCTGTTCATGCCGAACTTTCCCTGGCGCCTCGTCAACTTTCATGGAGAAGTGGAGCTTGCCATGTGATCCATCGATTAACTTTGCTTGTTCAGCTTGTAAAGGGCACGATGTTGTACCCCTTTGCTTCTACAAGGGCATCCTTAGGGTTTCTGGCGCCTCACGCTGGCACCACGGCCGGTCTACCTCATCTCTTATGGTCTTAGGGCCATGCCACGGAGATGTGGGCGGGCTTCGGTTTTTAGGTGATTTTTTGAGTTTTATTAGGGTTTGTGTCTTGCTTAAAGAGGTAGGCTAACGGTGGCTTTGAAGATGAAATAAGGTTCTCCTCGTCTATTCCAGTGGTGCTTTTAGCATCATCAGAGGGTCTTTCCAGTGGTGCTTTTAGCATCATCAGAGGGTCTGCAGAGGTTTGTCTTCGACTAATCTTATGGGAATCCGTCAGCACTTGTCTTCTGTGGATCCGATCTTCATTTGCCTTTATCTGTGTGTCTACAAGTTGGACCCATCTGATCAACGACGGTTGTTGTTCTGGTGCATTGATCCTATATGGTCTTAGCACGATGACTTCCCTAATATCTACTACAATAAAGTTTGTACGACTCCGTGAGGGAGGAGGGACAATGATAACGACACGTCTTCGACTTCAGCGGCCCTCAGCGGCCGCCTCGCCCGAGGCCCCCAAGAAGAAGAAGGCCACCAAGAAGAAGCCCTCAGCGGCCGCCTCGCCCCCGGACGACGATGACGATGACTCCGCCGCGGACTTGCCCGACGACTCCTCGTCCGACGACGCCACCGCCGACAAGGACGGCGGCGCGCGCCGTCCATGGTCGCCGGGTGGGTGACGGCCGCGGTGGCCGTGGCCTCGGCGCTGGCATTGGCAGCTTAATAAGGTGTGTGAACTAGTGTGTTTTTGTGCTGAGTTCTCCGAAAATTCGTGGCCCTTGTTATTTAGCGCGAAAAATAAGAAGGGCATTTCATTCATATTTATTACCGCATGTCCTGAAGAAAAAGAAGGAAAAAGACAGGAATTTCCGGGTTTTTGTTGTGATGATCATTTTGTAATGATAGTGGTCAATGGGACTGGAATGTGTGTTTGTGTTTATAATACTACTCCTATATATGAAAGACATCCTGGAGCTTAGAGTGATGTACATTTTTGTAGTTCTACCACTCTACTTTTGCCTTTTTTAAGCTGTTCATGGCGAACTTTCCCTAGCGAAGTGGAGCTTGCCATGTGATCGGTTGATTAACTTTGCTTGTTCAGCTTGTAAAGGGCACGATGCTGCACCACAAGGGAACCCCTAGCTGGTTGTAATGGTAATATCATAGCTAGTATCATACATGCCAACTAGGCAATTTTGATGAGGTGTCATAGCATTAAAGGAAGAAAAGAGGGTAGTATCATATCATGATACCGTATCATATTAAATGCTACACTACTTTGTGTCATGCATGGCAATAAATAGAGTAATACATAATATTAATATATGATACTATGCATTAGGGAGGTAGTATCATACACTAGTATTATATGCATGATACTAGTATATGATACTCCTCATTATAACCAGCCTTAGGGCTTCTGGTGCCTCACGCTGGTACCGTGGCCGGTCTACCTCATCTCTTATGGTCCTAGAGCGATGCCACGGAGGCGTGAGGCACCGTGGCTGGGAGACGTGGATCTTTGCTTACGAGAGGGCTTCGTTTTTAGGTGATTTTTTCAAGTTTTATTAGCGTTTGTGTCATGCTTAAAGAGGCGGGATGATGGTGACTCTGAAGATGAAATAAGATTTTCCTCGCCTATCATGGTGGGTGCTTCTAGCGTCATTGGAGGGTCTAGGGAGGTTTGTCTTTGGCTAATCTCATGGGATTCGGTTGGCGTTTGTCTTCCATGGATCCGATCTCCATTCGTCTTTATTCATGTGTTTATAGGTTGGACTCATCCGATCTACGTGTCTCTTTATGGGCAACGGTTGTTGTTCCGGTGCATTGATCTTATGTGGCCTTAGCAAGATGATTTTCCTACTGTCTACTATAATAAAGTTTGTGTGACTCCATGAGGGAGGAGGGACAATGACAGCGGCACGTCTTCGGATTGCTCCAATGCTTGTAGTCGTCGTTAGACAGTCTACAGACATTGGAGAAAGCCTCCTCTTTCTAGCGACGACTACAAGTATTGGAGCTCCTTGGAAAATAGTGCGAGCTCTATCTCCTTTTGCTTGACCTCCACTTTCTTGGCTCTTGACCGGTCATTGGCATCATCGAGCTCGAGTTTCTTGTTTTGTATTTCAAAGAAGTTCTTCGCCGCCGCCTCGTTCTTTTGGCGCTTCCTCTCTTCTCTCTCTTTCCTCTTCTACTTGACACCTCTTTTGAGTTATAAACCTCTTTAATGTTTCTAGCAGGATGAGTGTCGAATCATCATGCTTTGAATCTAGCTTGGAGTTGGTCTTCACCCTCAGTCTCCTCTCACTTGGATGGACGACCGATGACCACCCCACCTTTTTTGGGACGCATATTGGTCTTTCTGCTTTTCACAATCTTTGTTTGTCATCCAACAATGAGTCTAAGGTAAATGGCTTGCCCTATGTTCGGCCTTGAAGGTTCACTATTAGGGAAAAGCCTACTAGTAGGGTTAAATAGCTAGTAGTAGCGCGGGCATTCCCCGGGAAGAGATCCAGTGGAGACAGCTGGGCCTGTAGCTCAGAGGATTAGAGCACGTGGCTACGAACCACAGTGTTGGGGGTTCGAATCCCTCCTCGCACTCGAGGACCAATGTCCGTCTGGCCCGAGGAAACCTTTGCATGCCTCCATTACCTTTTGGGAGGCCTACGCCCCATAGAAACTGCCCGCACTACTGCTAGCTCGCGCTACAGCTAACTGGTAGTAGTAGCGCAGGTGCCACCCGAGCTACTACTATGTGTGTTAGTAGCAGCGCGGGTGCCACTCGCGCTACCACTACGTGTGTTAGTAGCAGCACAGGTGCCACCCGCGCTACTATTAATTATCTGTAGCGCGTATCTGTGACCCAAGCTACTACTATTAATTTCAAAAACAAAAAAAATTCTCGATCCCATGGGTGTTGTAAATGAAGGCAATGGTTCGATCCAGCGATGACATGGGTCGCCAAAGGCGCAGACATGCAGTGGCAGGCCAGATCTGGCAGCGTCCGGCGGAGAGGACCGGATCCAGGGCAGAGCAAGGTGGCAGTGTGGGACTCCTCTTCGCGGCCAAGGCAGAGAGCTCATGGTCATCCATGGTGAAGACCTGCACGGGGATGGAGATGGGAGGGTGAGTCAAACCAGAGGGGAGAGGGAAAAGGAGAAATGAGGGAGAGAGGAAGGAGATAGAGGGATCACCGGGGCTAGTCGTCGATCGTGAGGTGCTCCGATGTGGTGGCATGGAGGCGTGGGGAAGACTGGTGAGCTCCTGGAGGCCAGATGCGCGTAGCGGCGGCCTCGTTCGGCGCCATGGAGGAGGAGGCGTGCATGGGTAGGAGCGCCATGGGAGAGCCTATGGAAAGAGGGGGGAGAGGGACAGGAGAGAGGAGGGATTTGGGGGAGGAGATGGGGATTTCAGGGCTGTTAAAAAACCCTATACTTAGTAGCAGCATGGGGTTTATATACCCCTCGCTACTACTATATGACCTGTCCCGGGGGGCACGGTGGAGACCACTTAGTAGCAGCATGGGTTATAGCCCATGCTACTACTATCAACTTAGTAGTAGCGAGGGTTTTATACCCGTTGCTACTACTATGTCATGTCCCGAGGAGACCATTTAGTAGCAGCGCGGGTTTATAGCCCCCGCTACTACTACCAACTTAGTATTAGCGATGGTTTTATATCCCTCGCAACTACTAATTGACAGTAGCGCGGCTCATATACCCCCCGCTACTGCTAAGCATCTATCTATAAAGTAGTTCCTAGTAGTGGTATACGAAAAGCTTTGATGTGTTGGTTTTTTGATAGCTTACCACATATGCCATGGGGTAAGGTATCCAAAGCTTGAAACACGTACATATATAGATGAAACCAACAAGATACATTTATACGTATGAAGGATGATATATGCTCATATGAACAAGAGAACGAAAAATATACCAAGTTCTTGATGCTAATGCCAGTCACGGGATGGGCAATGGCATGATCTTAGGAGCCACAAAATTTGTTGCGCTCCGCTTGGTTAAAGCTCCACCTCTTTTGAAGTGAGGCACTCTCAAATTTGTAGGGCTCTATGTTCATGGAAGAATTATTGGCCCTTGTTTGAAAATGTTCCACCTTTTTGCTCGGTAGCAATTTTGGGATCTTGGCTAATTTTCATTCAAGGCTCGCAAAGCATCTTGCCCTCATCTTCCGTGTATGCTCCGGTCCTCATGCTTTAATTTGACGCCTCTTTTACGAATTATGACCGGGCTATTTGAGCTAGCTCATCCTCAAACAATGGTTCTTCCTTGATGTCGATACTCTATTGGCCTTCGGTCTCTTGGCCTTTAGTCTCTTGGCCACCATCCCCTTGGACACCCTCATTGATCATGTCCGCAATGATCATCTTAGTACCTCGGGTCGTCTGGCGTCGGGGCCGACATTCCATCAAACATGTTGCTCGGGAAAGTTGGTCGGGCAGATCACCCGCGGGTGCTTCCTTTGCGTCACAATGGACTCGCCTGCCACAGGTACGACAATGAGATCATTAGGAGGCACCATGGGGACGACCGACATGAAATCAACAATTTTTGAAAAGCTGTCCTGAGATGAGGAGGAGAAGCAGGACGTTGCCTGGTCATGTCCAGGAAGGTACCCATATGTCGGCGGCGATGTTGACATGGAGGGTGACTCCGGAAGCCTGGGCGATCGGGCCGCTGATGAGCCCGTGCTGGCCGCAACGATGGCGGGTGCGAGAAGGATCGGCTTGCGGATGATCCCTAGCATAAGGAGGGAGGTTTGTGCAGCCATGGTGGCGATGACCTCAGTGTCTGCAACGGTGGCCCGTGCCTGAGCGGAGACGACAATATCTTCGCTTCACCATCTCGGCCACTCTCTGCTCCGAGGTGAGCTCTTTCTTCGGCTTCACGGGGGCCATGACACGGGCATCCACGACGGGGACGACGACGGGAGTGGGTGCGTCGGCCATGACTAGGGTGGGCGTGGGGTTTGGAAGAGGAAAGGTCAGCCGCGGGGGAGAATGGAGATGGTGGGCCGTTGATGGGTGGGCCAGGGGAGAATAGTGCACGTGTCTGCGGGAATGCGACGACTATATCTCGCTTTTAGCGAGATGGTAGGATGTCTCGACTTAAGAATCTACAATTCCGGACTGGCCCAGTAGCGTGCCATAAGAAAGAAGTGGGGAAGAAAAAGGGGAGAAGCCAAGATTCAATCCCGGGTCTCCGACACGATAGGCAATGTTGCTAGATTGTGCGTTAGCAACGGGTTCGCGGAAAATAGTAGGGCGCGACTTACTTATCAGGAAAAGAGCGGATTTTCCATTGGTTTTTTTTGCTTGTTTTCATCGGTTTTCTCCGTTCCTTTCTCCATTCACTATTTTTTCTTTTCAATCTTTTTCTTTGGTTTTCTTTATTTCTTTTCACGATTCTCATTTGATTTTTTTCTTTTTTCTCTTTTCTTTGTTTTGCTTCGGTTTTCTTTGTTTCTTTCTCGGTTTTCAATGTCTTTTCTCTTTTCTTTCCTTTATCTTAATTTTTCATCGGTTTTGTTTTATTTATTTCTTATTATCATCTGCATTTATTTTCCTTTTCCTCAATTTTTATTATTTTTCTATACACATTTTTGGTATATATCTAATAAATTTTAATACACTTTAACGTTTTTACATAAAAGTTCAAATTTCTTGAATAAACGGTCAACATTTTTAAAATATGTTTTAAATGCTTGATTTACATTTTTGAATACATAGTCAACATTTGTTTTATACATTTTAACATTATTTTTAAATGCTTTATTATCATTTTCCAAATAAAATATTAAAGTTTTTAATACATGGTCAACATTTTTCCATACACATTTAACAATTTCCAAATGCTTGATTAAAATTTTTAAATGCTTGATTGACATTTTTATATACAGTGTTGAAAATGCATCATTTTTAATTTATGGTCAACATTTTCTTATACACATTTAACATTTTGAAATGCTTAAATAATATTTATAAAATACTTGTTTAACACTTTTTAAAATACTTGAATACATTTTTCAGATATACGTGATAATTGTTTTCTCTATGCACATTTAACATTTTTCAAATGCTTGATCAACATTTCTAAAATACTTGTTTAACACTTTTTTAAATACTTAATACATTTTTCGTATATGCGATAAATTTTTTCTCTATGCACATTTGACATTTTTCAAATTCTTGGTCAACATTTTCAAAAATATATTTGGAGAGTGTTTTTTACAATATTTATGTGTTTAGAATATGGAAAAGATCCCCCTCAACCAACCGATTTTTTGGCTCCCGTCTGCCTTCTCATTCCTACCAGGGGCGGAGTCAGGATTTGACCATAGGGGGGGGCGAAGAAGACAATGACATGCAAAGTTTTTTTTTTTTCTGACTATGAGCATACCAAGGGGAACACAAGATAATATGTATTTTGCTATAAGAAATATGTAGTTTTTTCATTAGTTTGAATGTGGCTCATATGCCTAAAACACATAGAATAAAGGCGATAATCTTATATATGGCGCGCTTCCGATTTTAGCTTGTTGTGCAAATTTTACTCGTGCCAGAACATTTGATTGGCAGTTTCTGTATCAGCTAATTTCATGTTTAAGCCATCATGTGTACAAACTGGTATGTAGATTTCTAATCATCCCCCTCAAAAAAATAATAATAGAAACTAGCGAATTGTTAGACGATAGGCTTGTAGAGGACGTGACAACCTGTAACGTTATTGTGTGCGTGAGTTCTGTTGTAAATCAGGCCGGTGGTTAGGCTAGATTGATCCTTATCTCTCTATCTTGTGTATGACTTGGAGTAGAGGTCAAGTCTAATAACCACCGGCCAATCTCTGTAATCTTATGCTATATAACACGAACACGTCCTTGCCAAGAGGCATACGCTTCCACCAATTCTTCCATGGTAATCAGAGCAGGCCTCGACATCATCCATGGCAAGCTCTTCCACTTCCTTCCCTCCTCTCCATTTGTTCACGCCGCAATGAGAAGCTCACGAGAGGAACGAAGCTCTATGGCGCGCCACCGTCCTGTCGGCAATCGGGGGCTCGGATGGCGGAGTTCCTCGATGTCGAGCAGGTGGTGCCGCCTGCACCATTGAGGTCACCAGCACCGACGGCAAGACCAAGTCCAAAGGTCCCAACCCGGAGTTCTCCACGTGGTACGCGAGGGATCAGCAGGTATTCTCTTATCTGCTGACCTCGCTCCCGCGTGAGATGGCAATTCAGGTGGCTACGTGCCACACCGCAGCGGAGCTGTGGAACACGGTGCAAGGCATGCTCGCCTCGCACACGCGTGCACGGACGGTCAACGTCCGGATCGCCCTGGCAAACCTCCAGAAGGGCAACAGCAGCATCACATATTACGTTGGTAAGATTAGAGCTTTGTGTGATGAACTAATAGCTTCAGGGAAGAAGGTTGATGAAGAAGATGTTGTTTCTCACATCCTCGCTGGACTCGATGAGGAGTTCGACCCGTGGTCTCGGCCATGTGCTCCGTGGTCGAACCACCACCGCCCCGAGCTATACTCACAGCTGCTGAGCCGAGACTCGCATGAGTCTACGTGGCGGATCCTCTCAGTCATCTGCAAACGCCGCGACTCGCGCCGCTTCAACAAGAACAACGGCGGCGGTGGTGACCGGCCGAACTTCCCAACAAACAGGCGGCGGCGGTGGTGACCGCGCCATGAAACTTCCCAAGTCACCCAACCCACCAAACCGTGGGAACGGAGGCAACCATGGCAACGGCGGCGGCGGCGGAACTACTCCAACAATCCCTCTGCCAAGCCGACCATCAAATCTGCGGCAAGATAGGGCACCCGCATGGAAATGTTGGAAGAGGTATGACTCCTCATACCAAGGAGGAGAGGGCGCTCGGCAAACATGGCGGCTCCCCAGTACGGAGTCGACACCAATTGGTACCTGGATAGTGGTGCTACAAACCACATCACAGGTGACCTTGAGAAGCTCACGGTTCGAGACCGATACACCGGAGAAGATCAAATACACACGGCGAGTGGCTCAGGTATGACTATAGCTCATATTGGTCAATCTCATATTTCCACCCCTGAACGTGATCTTCTCCTTAAAGATGTCTTACATGTACCCGAGGCAGACAAGAGTCTTATCTCTGCGAGCCGTCTTTCCATTGACAACGATACTTTTGTTGAGATTCACCCTCATTCTTTTTTTGTAAAGGATCGGGGATCGAAGAGAGTTCTGCTGCAAGGCAGGGGTAGGAGAGGATTATACCCTGTCAAACACATGGAACAAGGCGCCAAGAAGCATGTGCTCAGTGCCACTCCCTCCTCGGATAGGTGGCACCGGCGCCTAGGGCATCCTTCATCTTCTATTGTTAGCAAAATAATTAGCCATAATAAGCTTCCATGTGTTAAGTTAGTTGATGATTTTGTTTGTGATTCCTGTCAACGAGGCAAAAGCCATCAGTTGCCCTATCCAAAATCAATAAGTGAATCAAAATTTCCTTTGGAACTTATCTTTTCTGATGTGTGGGGACCAGCAGTTGAATCCGTAGGTAGAAAAAAATACTATGTGAGCTTCATCGATGATTTCAGTAAGTTCACATGGATCTACCTAATCAAACATAAGTCAGAAGTTTTTCAAAAATTTCATGACTTCCAAAACCTTGTTGAGAGACAATTTGATCGTAAAATCCTTGCTCTCCAAACCGACTGGGATGGAGAATATGTGAAACTAAATTCCTTTTTACCAAGGTTGGCATATCTCATCATGTTTCTTGTCCTCACGCACACCAACAAAATGGGTCAGCAGAACGTAAACATCGACATATTGTCGAAGTTGGACTATCTCTTCTAGCTCAAGCATGCATGCCTCTCAAATTTTGGGATGAGGCCTTCATTGCGGCTACCTATCTTATCAACAGATTACCGAGTAAAGTTATCAACTTTCAAACTCCCCTTGAAAGGTTATGCCACGAGAAACCCAACTACTCATCTCTACGTGTCTTTGGGTGTGCTTGTTGGCCGAACTTACGTCCATATAATACTCATAAACTTCAATTCCGTTCGAAACAGTGTGCCTTTCTAGGTTATAGTAATCTTCACAAGGGGTTTAAGTGTCTTGACATATCCACAGGACGGGTTTATATCTCCAGAGATGTAGTCTTTGATGAGGCAGTGTTTCCCTTTGCCACCTTACACCCAAACGCCGGCGCTCGCCTTCGGGCCGAAATCCTTCTTTTGTCTCCGGAGCTTTTAAATCCAACCGATCACGGGGGCGAAAAATGTGCAGATGATCAATTGGCTAATAGTTATCCTGATGCTACTAATGGAAGCAGTAAAAAAATTGCTGCTCTGCCGTGTGATTTTATGCAGAACCGAGTTTGTACTGGCGTTGAACACGAGGACGATCCGGCTGACGGCGCTGATCCCGAGAGATTTGGCGCAGGTGGGCCGGCTGCTGCTGGTGCAGATCCCGGGGCTGATCCTCTGACGCCATCAGGTTCCAGCCCCCCCGCGCACGACACGCAATCAGAAGAAGCGGCGCGGTCGGGCGGGGCCTCGCGCAGGACCGGTCCGCAGTTGTCGGCTGGCTACGGGACACCCGACGCGCGACATAATGATGAGACCGACAGTGTCCTGCGGGGCCCCGGCCAAGTGTCGCCTCCTCATAGGGCGTCCCCCTCTGCCCCACGCGTGGCGGATCCGAGGGCAGGGGACAGCGCATCTACCGGAGGGGATTCGCCTGGGAATTCACCTGAGACAGTACGAGGTGGATCTCCTGTGCATGCTGCTGGATCTTCTGCGGCGACAAATCAACCGAGTACTATAACCACACGGGTGACTCGGTCACAACGAGGTATTACAAAATCATTGGTGCCCAAAGATGGGACGGTCAGGTATAACAAGAACTTTAAGTTTACGGGCTTTGCTGCTACTGGTGAGCCAGAAAATGTGCTAGAAGCTTTACGCAGTGAAAAATGGAAGAATGCTATGAATAGTGAATTTGATGCACTAATGAAAAATAAAACCTGGCGTCTAGTTCCTTATAAGCCAGGGAGGCATATTATAGATTGCAAGTGGGTGTATAAAATTAAAAAGAAAGCTGATGGAACAATAAATAGGTACAAGGCTAGGTTAGTAGCTAAAGGGTTTAAACAACGCTACGGCATTGATTATGAGGACACTTTTAGTCCAGTTGTGAAAGCTGCTACTATTAGACTTGTTCTATCTATTGCTGTTTTCAGGGGATGTAGTCTTCGCCAATTGGATGTACAGAATGCGTTCTTACACGGCGTTCTCGAGGAAGAGGTCTATATGAGACAACCACCTGGTTTTGAGGATGGCTCCAAACCATATCATGTGTGTAAATTGGACAAGGCTTTATATGGTCTGAAACAAGCACCGAGAGCATGGTACTCAAGGTTAAGCTTGAAGCTGCAACAGCTTGGTTTTTGTCCATCAAAAGGAGATACTTCACTGTTCATCTTCAGGAAAGGAAAGGTGATCATGTTTATGTTGATTTATGTTGATGACATCATTGTAGCTAGTTCATCACAAGAAGCCACTTCAGCACTATTAAAGAATTTAAAAAGTGACTTTGCACTCAAAGATTTGGGAGAGCTTCATTACTTCCTAGGTATAGAAGTAAAGAAGATAGGAAGTGGCATCTTGCTCACACAAGAAAAGTATGCCTTAGACATACTAAAGCGTGTGGGAATGAAGGATTGTAAACCGTCAAGCACACCTATGTCAACCACTGAAAAATAATCACTATATGAAGGAAAATTGTTAAGTCCAGAGGAGGGAACCAGATATCGAAGCATAGTTGGGGCACTTCAATATCTAACACTGACAAGACCTGATATATCTTTTTTTGTCAACAAGGTCTGTCAATTTTTGCATGCACCTACCTCTTCTCATTGGACAGCTGTAAAAAGAATATTGAGGTATATTCAAGGTAGTGCTGGAATTGGACTAACAATTTGCAAATCTCCCTCAACAACAGTGAGTGCCTTTTCTGATGCAGACTGGACAGGATGCCCAGATGACAGGAGGTCAACAGGGGGTTTTGCTGTTTTTCTTGGTTCTAATCTAATATCTTGGACTGCCAAGAAACAAGCTACTGTCTCACGATCTATTACAGAAGCAGAATACAAGTCCCTGGCAAATGCAACAGCTGAGGTAATGTGGGTTGAAACATTACCTGATGAGTTGGGCATCTATAGACCACATGTGTCATATCTGTGGTGTGACAATCTTGGAGCAACATATCTTTCTGTAAATCCTGTGTTTCATGCAAGGACTAAACATATAGAGATTGATTTTCATTTTGTTCGAGAAAGAGAGGTTACTAGAGATAAAGTTTATTCCAACAGGAGACCAAGTTGCTGATGGTTTCACTAAACCACTTCAAGTCCGGCAACTCCAAACCTTTAAGAACAATCTAAACCTTGACATGTTGAGATTGAGGGAGGATGTTAGACGATAGGCTTGTAGAGGACGTGACAAACTGTAACGTTATTGTGTGCGTGAGTTCTGTTGTAAATCAGGCCGGTGGTTAGGCTAGATTGATCCTTATCTCTCTATCTTGTGTATGACTTGGAGTAGAGGTCAAGTCTAATAACCACCGGCCAATCTCTGTAACCTTATGCTATATAACACGAACACGTCCCTGCCAAGAGGCATACGCTTCCACCAATTCTTTCACGAATAACAATTTGTGCTAATCTAATAATAATAACTTGCAAGATAGCCTAGACACGAGCCGATGGTATACCTTAGATTTGGCGTGAGTAGTGTTGTGTTGTGTGAAATTTGAAATTAAGATGATAGAATCAGTGCATCCCTAATTAATAACTCCGTCTATAGCAAAAACTTTCTGATCTCCTCGACTGAAGATGCGGATCAGTTTAGTATTCTACAGTATAAATCAACGAAAGAATCGAGGAGACTCACAGGAGGATTATTCTGCCATCTACACAGGCGCTGCTGATCCATTTGTACGCATGGCCTGGTCGAACTTGCCGGCGGCTACCGGAAGAGAGCGCCTGTGCGTCGGCGCCGAAACGATCTAACAGAGGATGCCCTAGATCGTGGCCTCTCCAGTTGCCTGGCTGTTTGTTTCTTCTAGTTTGGGCTGACCAACAATTACATGGGCTTCAACTTACAAAGTTCGTGGGCTTCATGCTTTGAGCGCACTGTTAGGGGGGGGCTAATTAGTCGTGGCTTTCTTAGATTACGATACTTCGTTACGAGGCAACCGGTGGGGGGGTGGCCCCGCCTTCCTACTGCACGTGTCCCAACGTGACATGCGCCCTGGCTCCTCACGACTTTTTTCAACTTCTGCAACGCCATCAATGTTGCACAAATTTCTCCCATACTTCGTACAACACATCCCACGTGGACGTGTGCCCTTACTCCTCACAATTTGACAACTTCGTAACATCATCAATGGGCAAGTGGTGTTGGAAAGAGCTCCCTTTCCTCTCGCGACCGCGTCCCCCCCCTGCATGGCGACCGTCAGGCCAGCCTCCTCCTCCAGCCCTCCTCCTCCTCCTTCCGTCGCCGTCGCCGGGCGCCCAGGCCGCTTGGCCCCGGGCTGCTGGTGGCGGCGGCCTCGCCCTCCCCTCCCGGCCGCTCTCCCGCGGCAAGTGAGCTGCCCGGTGGTGCGTTTAGGGCGGCGGCGATGCGGCGTGGCGGCGGGTTCCGTGGCGCATGCAAAGCGAAAGCAATGGGCGGCGGTTGCTGCTGTAGCGGGCGACGCGAGGGCGGATCTGGCGTCGCCCGCTTCGGCCAGATCTGGGCCTTCGGACCCCATCTGGCTCGGGCGGGCGGGCGGCGCGGATGGTCTCTGTGTGGCTTTTGGGAGGCGGGGAGATGCGACGAGCGGTGGGTGCCGGCGACGATGACGCCGCTGCTGCATCGCGGCGGGCGGGCTTAACGGGCCCGCCGGAACTGGCTGGGCCAGGGGTGGCCTGGCATGCCCCGCTGCCGCGTCCGGACGGCTACCGCGACGGTGCCGGAGGCACGGGCCTCCCGCACGACGGCGGTGGAGGTGGTTCCCTCCCGCTTGGCGTCGGTGTTGCTGCTCCCGTCGTGGTGAGCTTTTCTCCGGTCCTCTTGGCCTCGTGGTGGTGTTCGTAGTGAGGCGGCGTGGGTGGCGGCCCTACTGCGTTGGCGCATGGTGGTGGGCGTCGGTTTGGCGGGTCGGTTCCGTCCGGTTGGGCGGTTGGGGTTGGAATGCGGGAGAAATCCCTGCCGGCTTCGGCCCCGATGCGGTGACACCTGCGGGTGCCACCATTCCTTCTGGAGGGTGTCGGTGGTATCCACCCCCACCTCCCTCCCTGCGTGCCGGGAAACACGAGGACTCGTCCGGCAGCAGCGTCGTCGACGTCGCATCCCTTCTTGGAGGTACTGCTTGGTACGCGGCGGATCGGAGCCTCGGGCTGTGGTGATTTGTGTTCGGTGGGCGCCGCGGTGGCGGTTCATCCGCGCTTTGCCAAGCTGTCGTGGTTGGCATTTGTTTCTTCTTCTTTCTCTTGGTGTGTTGTGCTGCTCGCCACAGCGTTATCTGTACTCGATGTTGGTTGCTTTGGAATACAAAGCGGAGGGAAACCCTTTTTCGGTAACATCATCAATGTTGCAGTAGTTTCTCCCGTAATATTAGCCATGT
Source organism: Aegilops longissima (assembly GCA_021605205.1). NCBI lineage: Eukaryota > Viridiplantae > Streptophyta > Magnoliopsida > Poales > Poaceae > Aegilops > Aegilops longissima. Next base: position 495,226,430 of record CM038680.1, read on the forward strand.
TGCAAAATAAATGAAGATATTTTTTAATGTAATAAAGCCTATGTTACAAAAAACAATCTGCAACAAGGCCTCTATTGAAGAAATTTTCTACAACAAGATCTGTGTTGCAATGATGGAGGCCGTCGACCCGTCAGATCTAACAACGCGTGAGCTGGCTGATCTTTTAAAAAGACCAGCCGGTGGACGCGTAGCACGCCCCTTAGAATATTTTTTAAGTATAAAAATGTAAAAAAAGTAAAGCAAAAGTATTAGAAAACACTAAAAAAGTAGAGAAAATTTTGGTTGTCGCCGGCCCATCTCGCTCTCTCTACTGCAACGAGGGTTCCTAGGTCTCGCTAGAAGAGACATAGGTGTGCCCGTGTGCGACGCTAACCCAATCCAAATTTGGGTTGAAATTAAATGGGTTGAAATGGACAGCAAAACGGACATCAGTCCGTTTGCGCACTGCGCTGGGCCGTGGATTTTGTCCGCACGGACAGATACGGACTCAGTCAGACGAAATGCATCGGCGAGTTGCCCTAAGCTTGTCTATACATGAACACTACATAAATCAAATTAAACCACTAAAAACCCCGCATGATTAAGTATCTCCGTAACCACTGGAATTATGTTCAGCCAGCAAGCAGTCTCTGTGCTCCAACTTCAGTTGCCAGCATCTGCATCGCGTGTTCCATCAGTGTTTGGCCTGCTGCATATATTCTCATTCCAGCTCAGGGTATATGCTTGATCTGTGTGCGTGCGTGCGTATGTTTTTTCGATCAATAGGGGATTTAAAACGAAACCAAACCAGACACAAATTCCATGTTCAACATCCATAACAAGAAATCAATGCAAGGGGCAAAACTACCATATCTCAGCCGTACAACTATTCTCAACATAACCTTAAACTATAATAAAGAAAGGCCTAACCAAGGGCACCCACCCATCACAAGGGAGCAATGCCCTGGATCTTGTCACTCATCGCCGGATTCTTCATCAGGAACGCCCCAAGTTAGCTCCCTTGCAAGTCAAAGCGCAGGGCATCGGCTGCAAGGCTCCACGACATTCAACTTAGCCGTGGAGGGAACTTTTCCCTTGATGTAAGTCTGGATAGCCGCAAGCGCTTTAGGGGCTTCCATATAAGTTTCTTTGCCCACAAAGCATCTGTCAATCTCAGAACAAGTCGGCCCACCATCAGTTATGTCCAGTGTGAGGCACTCGAGCGACGGTGTGCTGTCAAGAATATGACATGTGAGGTTAACCAATAGCTTTGTGGAGCGGAATTTAGTGATCTTCACATGCCTAAGATTGGCATAGCATTGTCCTGGAATCCGCACCAATTGTGAGGAGGGGTCTTCAAAAATTGAGTCATGCTCCCGGCGTCTCATTAGTGCCTGCAGATGAAAAAACAACACACGTGAATTTATTATTGCTCTAAACAATACAGCAGTCACTAAGAAATATCTCGGCAAGCCAACAGTTACTTACATCTAGGTTGAAAGTCTCCAAGCAAGGAGATGCATCGAGACAAGAAACCAGCGAGAAAAGATCATAGTCCGCATACCGAGGTGTCGAGGCAAACTTCCATCCAAATACAGAAATATTCAAATACTTGAGGTGGAGGAATTTGCTTGCTACCGTTGGTGTACTGACCATCTGCATAAATAAAAATATCTAACATCAATCCCCTTGCTATATAATAACTACAGATATACGCATATGTCATAGACACCTCAAGCTTTAGAGTATGTACCTCGTAATATGAAACCATAGTAAGAGTTTCTAGATTCGGCATACTGGATGTGAGCACGGCAAGAGCATAATGAAGAACGCAGGAATGTGATATGAAAATTTCCTTCATCTGCAGTGATTCTCCAAGAAATAGCTGTAATTGTTGATCTACATCATCATCATCATGAAAATAGTGAAAACTGGAGATATTTGGAGCCTTGTTTTCAATCACTTGCAGCATGGAACAACCGGACACCATCAGGTAGCTGAGGCGCTGCAGCAGGGAAGGTATCTTTATGGAAATTATCTCACTGCAATCCTTGAGTTCCAATCGCTCCAAAGCCAGAGAATTGGAAAGAAGAAACCCCAACTCATCACTCTCAATATTCACACCAGACAGACATAGACTCGTCAGGCTTCTCATGCAACCGATTCCTAACGTGGGGCGGAAGGCGCAACCTGAAAGGTCTAGCTCACGAATGGTGTTTCCGCTGCCATTAGATAAAAGTGGGCATGGAAAGTTGTAGATTGCCTTTTCTGATAAATGGTCATTTTTTGAATACAGTATGAGGCTGAGTTCTTCTATGCCTGGTGTAACAGCAATCTGGAGCCAACTATCTAGACAATTTCCGGTGTTGGCATTGTAAGGACCATATAGTTTAAGCCCGAGTGTCTTCACACCAGTGCCTAAGTGGTTTCTCAGAATATGGTCAACTCTGCTGTTGTAATCCCTTGTTGTTATTCTACGTGCATTTTTCTTGTAGCCCATTGTTTTCTTACTGAAGATGAGGTTGGACCGGCACCTCCACAAACGTTTAAAGGACTGAGACACGCTCGCAGCACGCGCAGCATCTTTCAGTGGCAAAAAGGAGCATATATGACGCCAGATATTCTGCATGCATAAGTACAGAAATTCAAATTTAGAATTGCAGAGGCAAAAAGTATTACTAAGTACTCTATCCGTTCCAAAATACTTTTTCTAGAACTGTCCTAAGTCAAACTTCATTAAGTTTGAGAAAATATATTAATATCTTACTACGTCAAATACATATAATGAAACTATAGAAACTAACTTGGTGTTGTAGATGTTGGTATATTTTTCAATAAAACTTGGTCAAACTTTAAAATGCTTGACTTGGAACAAACAAAAACCTCAAGTATTTTGAAACGGAGGAAGTACAAGGTAATAAGACCAAAACCTTTGTGCAGTGTCAGACACAGCATCAGGCATGGTGTGCATACGTGTCCAGGTCGTGGCTAAGCATTTCCACGTAAGAAGACCATTTGTTGTTTCAGACAAGGCTGGGACAGGGTAGGAGCATGTCATCTGGCATGAAAATGTATCATGCGGAAACCCATTGCCTTGTGCAGTGGAACACACAAACTAAGAGCATAAGCCATTGGAAACTAAACGTTCACAGGCAAACCACAGCCATCGCAGGCGCAACGCCCCTTCTGATGAAAACCAGATTTTTTTGTGCACAGGAAAGGTCTGATGGTGCTTGAGATTTCCTGTCTCACACCTCTGATTCCTCCAGTTACCTTCCTCTACATCCTGAATGCAAGGGAGAAGATGGTGCTTGGGAGAAAAAGGCGGAGACACAAGAAAAGACAAAGAAGTCTGCTTGGCCCGGCCCTTTGCCATCTCTGAAACTGCTCCATTTATTGTCTGCAGATGATCTACAGACGAGGCCTTTGTGGAGTCACGGGGAAATTATAGAGAAAACTACAGGAAGTGTGCAATTCATATGCAAGTAGGAGTACAACACATGGTTAAAGCACACTTGCATAAGATATCCGAGGTTGGGACCACAGTGTCCTAAATGTGACAGATCCTATTGTTTGGCATCTTCAAAGATAAAAATGCAGATGCTGGAGAAGACTGGGATTGTAGAACTAGTTGCTGCATTGCAGCGATGTTTAGATGCTTATCCTAGATTTTAGTTTATTACATAACTCATGTTGAGGACTGTCTGCTAGCTCATCCTAGTATATTGAACATTACCCAGCTTTTTTGATGCAGAACTATGATAAATTAGTAATATCAGAGCATAGGACAAGTTTGTTGTTTCAGTTAGCACAAATATATATCAAAAATATATTATATGTAGTACACACATTACATCAATTATATTATATTTAGTAGCTGCGGTAATCACTGGGTAGCTCAATGGTAAAACACATGGCCGTGCTACCAAGCAACCCAGGTACAAATCACTTTCCTTCGGTGTGCTAGTAGCCCTAGGCGGCTAGTCTTAAGGACAAGCTGCAATGGATTCAAAGGTATTTTTACCGTAGTAATCAGAGTAATGAGACACAAGATGCTGCTGGTTCCAGGAAAAATAGTTTTACAAAGTATACACATAATAAAGATATAAAGGAATCAGATACTAGAAACAAAGTTTTGTGCTGGAGAATTAAAAGCGCAACCATTATAAGTTGGAACAGAATCGCAGTGCAGCCGATTGCACTTCACTCATACATTCAGGTAGCATAGTGATATATAAATCTAATATCGTTATAGTATTCCGTTATCGGCGTTTCTTGACATACCTCCGGAAGGCTTGAGCCTGAATATCTTAATCTTTCGCCAGTTTGAGAAACATCCACTTGCGAGCGCTTTCGTTTAACAACTGAACCAACTGATACATCTGCAGCAGGTCATCGTTATGGTAACTAGACAACGGCAAATGAAGGAACACAGCAAGCAAATGAACACACATATACTGATCTAATATAAGTATGACCCGTTGTGCAGCTTTGTGCTTGTAAGAAAGAAAAACTAGTTCCAATTTTATAAGAAGGAAAAGCTTTCTTGTAAAATTTCCAATAGAACATGACAGCGACACACACAATACAGTGAGATCTGAGATGGATATGCTTGGGCAAACTGTCTTTGCACGCCTCCCTACCAAGTCAATATTTTTTGTATGAACAACGGGAACATAAAGGGGGCTAATCTGTTGCATAAGGCAGTGGAGTAATACTTAGTAGCCTGAATTTGAGACCTACAGTATGTGCCAGCCAGGGCATATGAAGATAAAACAACAAAGACGAAGAAGCAGTGGCTTACGGCGGCCTTGGATTTGCCGGCGACAAGGATCCTGCTTCGACGACATCATCAGACGGCGGAGCGATAGCAGCCCCATGGGTCGACACGGAAAATCCCCTCTTTTCCGCTCTGCCTCCTCTGACTCTCGAGCCCTCTATTTATTTATTGGTATTTATTTGCACCCAGATCGACCGGGAATTTTCTTTTCTTTTCTTTCTGATTGAGTTGGAAACCCGATCGGATTTGGCTCCAGCGATATAAGAAGAGGAGGCCCCGAAGGGGTGGTGAAAGGAATCCGCGTGTGATCCCGGGCCTCTCTTCCTGTCCCCCGGACCCCTCTGGCAGGCAAAGAGAAACCCTGAGAAACTTCTCTCGCATGGGCCCACCAGGAGACGTTTTTCTTACGAAAATATAACGACCACACGTGTGGCAATCTTACAACTCGCCCACACGTGTAGATCACCGTTCAGTTAAGTTTGCACGAATCTTGACACACTGAGGTAGTTTTCGCGTGCAACGTAAGACGGGGCTGGTATGTGGGCGTTAAAGAGTTTGCCGACACGCCTGCATCAGGCGGTTTTCCAGCTGCGCCGTGTGGACGGATTAGTTTCTGGCCACACAGTCACCACCTATTTCACGCGCGTGTGAGCGAACTATTTTTCGCCCACACGACACTTATACGTTGTTGGATGACAACTGCAGTTACGCGTACATGGCAACTAGGTAAACACACATGACAACTATGATTCGTTGCTAGACGGCAACTGTAGTTGCGCGTACGTGGCAACCAGATAAACACACATGGCAACTGTGATTAACCATACATGAAAAATATGGTTGGACCACAGGTGGCAACTAGGTAAATACACATGGCAACTACTGTTTGACCATATGTGCCAAGTAGTTAATCACACACGGCAACTATGGTTTGATTACACGCGGCAACTACCATAAATTAGACATGACAACTATAGTTAACCAAAACAGACAGAGTTGCCATGCTTTTACAACTACATTTGCCATCCCAGATAACTACATCTGCCATCCCGGATGACAACTAAATCGTCATCCCGCGGGTACCTAACTTAGCTGTGCCAGGACGTGTGGACATTTTTGCTTTGTGCCACACGCGTGGGGTGGAGATGAGTAGTACTTATTGGGCGTGTGGCACGGAGTAGAATGCTACCACACGTGTAAGCAATTCTAATGTTTACCACACACAGCCCCTAAGGCTGCCTCTCGCTCATCTGCCACATGGTGTGTGGACGGATGTCTAGTATGCCACACGTGTGGGCGTTATCGGCAGGGGCGGGCCCAGTACAATTCATGGGTATTCACTTGAATACCCATTATTTTGGCCAATATATTATGTATATATAGAGTGTGTACCATGTACTGTACGAATGAAAAACGAGATTTACACATAATAACAGATTGTATCGCTTCCAGCCAAAGGATTAACCAGCCCACCTCGTGCTTCTCTCCCTTTCACGCTCCAACATGGCCTAGTGGCCCAAATCTCTCACCTAGTAGGCCACTCCCAGCCCAATTCAAAATTATATAGTGGTCGTGGGCGCAATCAGACGCAGCCCTGAACAATTGATCGATCAGATGAACCGCGCCGCCCAGATCAATTGATCGATAAGATGAACAGCGCCGCCCACACCCCCAGTTCTCATCGCCGTCCACAGCCGCACGGCGGCAGTGGCATCGGGTGCGGTGGCCGGCTGACACGCGACGGCGACGCACATGCATCCAGGGTGGAGATTGAGTGGAGGCGTCGATTTCGTTTGTCAGTTGACACATCATGACATCAATCTTTTCAGATACGTTTTCTATTCTTTTTCTCAGATGTGCATTATGGCCTTTTAGATTAACTAGCACAAATGCACGTGCGTTGTAACGGGAGAAACAAACTCTTACACATCATTGGCGAATCATCTGTGTTCTCACTTTTTCTCTTTGTCATCATTGTCGATGACAGTCACTTGCCCACGTATTACAACAAAATAGTCTCAAGGCGGCGATCTTGGTCATCGCACTCACCATGCCGATTTCGCGAGCCCCCACCTGTACCAGCTTGTTATTCCTCATGCGTTGCAACTGTCACGTACATATTCATGTGGTTCAAAACTTATCATGTCATAACACGACCCATTTTCTTATTAAGCGCGCACAATAGTAATTATTAATGCAAATTAAATTAAGGTGTGAGGCCATCAACTTATTGACTCAACATAAACCAAATACACTTCACCGTCGCCACCGTCCACCTACTTCATCTCTAACATGAACTTGGGCATCTTTTCCGGCAGCGAACTATGTCGTGTCGTTCCACTATGGCTATCGAACCATAGTTTTAAAAACCAAACTGGAGAGGCTAACTGTTAAGGTTCTCACCTGTTGGACTGCCAGTTCATCTGTTCATTCATATAAAAAATGGGAATATTAACATTATATATTTTTACCATAGATCAAATGAGTACACATAATATTGGATGTAATCCATTAAAAAACTCACAAAGCGTTGGTGCCCTAGATGGTTGTTGGTCATTTGGGGTACATGGGCTCAAGGTCAACTGGTCGATCCAAAGTTGGCGCACTATTTTACCAATATTTCCAGGTCATAAAAAATGGGCAAGGCGCCAGTTTCTTTTTTCTTTTTTTATTTTCAGATGCATTTGGACGTTTTTATTTGAGCCCGAAATGGTAATTTGGTATTTGATAGGATCCACTCCACTGTTTGGTTGTGTTCTGCATAAATAATAACTCATTGCAAATTAAAATATCTCACATGAGATTCAAAAAAACATTATCAGGAGATTCAAAAGCTCCTCCATGAGCCAGGTCATTTTTTGATGCATTAGCGTGTACAGGTGCATGTACAACCAATGATGCATGGCTCCATATATTTAATCCGCCTTCTCTCACATCTGCCTAAAAAAATTCCATACGTAGAGACAAAACGGAATCCTCTCTAACAGTGAAATTTTTATTTCTTCTTTTAGTTCCCAGCGAAATTAATCTCTTCTTTAATTCCTTCCCTTCAGGCATGCATCACATATAATAGCGAAATTTATTCCTTCTTTTATTTTTCCCCTTTAATTCCTTCCCTTCCTGCCTTCATAAGGAGGGAATTTATTCCTTTTTTTATTTCCTTCCTTCAATTTCATTTCCTTCCTTTCAGCTCATAACAGCGGAATCTATTCCTCCTTTAATCCCTTTCCTTCATGCTCATATTTTAGGACCCACTCTTTGAGACGGCTTCTTGACTTCGAATCATAGACATATATAAATTGGTTGGAGGAGGTGTAAGGAAGCGGTGTGGGACTATTTAATAAAAGAACGAATCCATTTTTGCCGTGCAACCATGATGTAGCCTAGTGGAGTTGGCCTTTCCTGTTTAGCTGTAGGTCGCGAGTTTGATTCCTCAATCTTCTCCAATTGATACGTAATTTTTTGTCTCTCCTCCCGGCTTGCCTGGGCCCTTGGATTCGATTCGGTGGGCTCAGGCCCATCCAGGTGATGTGTGGGCTGAGACAGGGAGGCGTGATTGAGTGAATCTGGCGCTATGTACCAAGGGAATACGCGACAGACGAAAAGTTGTGCGAAACAATTTAGTACCACCTTGAATAATAAAAAATTAGAAACAAATATGGGTGAACGGATGAAAAAATTAGCGAAACGCACCTTGCTTTATTAGTTGGTATAGATATAGATATAGATATAGATATAGATATAGATTCTTAGATCCCCACAAAAAAGGTTAATTCTTGGATGGTTGCCCAGATTCATTATTATGGAGGCGCTACAGAGTCGTTTGTTGGGCAAATGTTCTTTTATTTTGGATGTTTTGAAGAAGTTGGCATTAGTAGTACAGGATGTGAATTTTTTTTGACAATAGTACCGGATGTGAATTTATTTTGATGTACTGACACTAGTACTAGTATTGATTGTCCCTCCATTGTTGTTAGATGTTACCACTTCATATGTTTAGTAATTAGTACTTTCGCACATTCAACAATTCCAAGTTATGATCCTAGATCAATTAGATGAATCTATGTTGCTATTCCTATTTTCATGTTTTGTCTTTTATATATTATACAATTTGTATAAAATGCTGCTATGATCATTTATACATGCCAAAAACAAGAAGTTGTCAGAAAACTGTATGCTCTTAAGATTTTGAATACACACTCTTAAAATCCTGGGCCCGCCCCTGGTTATCGGCGTCCTTTTCTTAAGTTGCCCACCAGTAGATGTTGCTAATATCGGCATCACATATTTCATCATGTTTTTTGAAAAACTTCCAATCTACCCTCCGTCCCAATATTCTTGTCTTAGATGACAAATCAAAGACAATTTTTTGAGATGGAGGTGATATGAACATCATGAGAAACACAAAAGAAACTCTTCCACGAGAACTAGTCATCACATGTTCCTGCCACTGACTCCGCTGCTGCTATGGCGACCTAGGGTTAGCCTCTCCTTCGTTGTCGCCGACGTCTACCTCCGTTCTATTCGTGTTGTTCTGCGCGGCTTCTCCATGATGGTTGATGACTTCGGTTTTGTACGATCGGTTGTGCCTAGTCGCATCCGCGGCGGCTAGGGCGTATTTGGCGACAGTGACCTAGGTCATTCTCATGGTCTGGATGGAGCTTGGCTTTGATCCTTGTTGTCTTTGTGCAGGGATGAAGATTGCCTGATGTCTACGTATGTCGGAAGGTGTTTTGGGATCGTCTACGTCTGTGGCTCGTTTGGGAACAACAAACTGCACCGTCATGAAGTTTTTGCAAGATTGAGCGTGTTGATGTTGCATGTTGCAAGATTTCTCTCAATCTATATGTGCTGGGAGCAATGAAGCTTTTGAGCTAGAATTGTCGTGGCATCCTGGACATTCAGAGGCGGCACAATCCAGATGTGATTTTTCTGTCTGAGACGCATCTGGATGAAACTAAGACAGATATGAGTTGATGCATAAATTGCGGATGGTTCATAGGAATGTTGCTCCAAGTTTATCAACGATCCAACCATAAGAAGCAGTGCAAAGCAAATATATGATCAGGAGAACACTAACTTAAGTTTATCATTTGACCTTGAAAACATGGTTGTGCCTTCACCTCTTTTGGTGTTGGTTGAACTCAGGTCATACAGTCACCCCTATAAATGTACGCACGCATATCATTGAAAGGCCTGGAATAAATTTAAGAAAATGCTACCACCAATGCCAAGTCTAGGACTTGAACCCTGGTAGGTTGGTTTCTCCACAAGGAACCTAACCATCCGAGCTACGTTTAGTTGGCAGTAGGTTTATATCTAGTAGTAGTATTTACATGCAAGTCCTTTTAGATTATTACTTATGGGGGGCAGATCAAGCTGAACCCGGCCGATCGGCCTAAGACCGCCTTCATCACACCATTCAGAGCCTTCTGTTACCTGACCATGACGTTCGGCTTGAGAAATGCCGGCGCCACGTTTCAGCGTTGCTTACAGAAGTGCCTCCTCGAGCAACTCGACAAAAATGCCCACGTCTATGTAGACGATATTGTGGTGAAGACGGAGAAGCGCGGCACCCTTCTGGAGGATCTCAAGGAGACCTTTGACAATTTGCACCGTTTTCAAATCAAGCTCAACCCGGAGAAATGCGTCTTTGGAGTACCATCCGGCCAACTCCTTGGTTTCCTTGTCTTTGATCGCGGCATCGAGTGCAACCCTGTGAAGATCAAGGCCATTGAGCGGATGCAGAGGCCGACCCGGTTGCGAGATGTCCAGAAGTGCACCGGGTGCTTGGCATCTCTCAGCCAGTTCATCAGTCGGCTGGGCGAGAAGGCCCTCCCCCTGTACCAGCTAACGAAGAAAACCACCTGCTTCGAGTGGAATGACAAGGTGGACGAGGCTTTTCCCCAGCTCAAGCAGATGCTGACCACGCCTCCTGTCCTAGCCACACCGAATGCTAAGGAACCCATGTTCCTCTACATCGCCGCCACCAGCCGGGTGGTCAGCACTGTGATCGTGGTCGAGCGCCTAGAAGACGGCAAGGCACAGCCGGTCTAGAGGCCCATCTACTACCTGAGTGAGGTGCTGTCAGCCTCCAAGCAGAACTACCCCCACTACCAGAAGATGTGTTATGGCGTGTACTTTTCCACCAAGAAGCTCAAGCAGTACTTCCAGGAGCACACCATCACGGTCATCTGCACTGCCCACTTGCCGAGATCATAGGCAACAGCGATGCATCAGGCCGGGTGGCGAAGTGGGCCATCGAGCTAGCTCCCAACACCATCCTCTACCAGCTCCGCACCGCCATCAAGTCCCAAGCGTTGGCCGACTCCCTAGTCGACTGTGCCGAGACCTAGTACCTGCCACCAGCACCGGATTCCACTCATTGGCGGATGCACTTCGACGGCTCGAAGATGCACACTGGTTTGGGAGCCGGCATCGTCCTCACTTCTCTCAAAGGCGACAAGCTCAAGTACACGCTGCGGATCCACTTTGCCGCCTCCAACAACGTGGCTGAGTATGAGGCGCTCTTCCACGGGCTCCAGCTAGCCAAGGAGATCGGCATTCGCCGAGTGCTGTGCTATGGTGACTCGGACTTGGTAGTCCAATAGTCGTCCGGCGATTGGGACACCAAGGATGCAAACATGGTGAGCTACCGCTTCCTCATCCAGCAGATCAACGCGCACTTTAACGGGTGCGAGTTCCTCCACGTACCACGGGCCGACAACGAGCAAGCCGACGCCCTGGCCCGGATCGGCTCCACCCGGCAGGCCATACCAGCCGGCGTGTCCCTCTAGTGCCTGCGCAAGCCGTCTATCAAGCCTTCACCGGAATCAGAATCCATCTTCATGCCGGCTGACCCGGGAGCAGTCGGATCCGGCTCGAGGACTGCAGCAGTCGGCACGGGGACTTCGGCAGGCGGCCTGGGGACTACAACACTTGAACCGGGCCCGGGGGCTGCAATAGTCGGCCTGGGGACTTCAACGACACAACAAGTAGCGGCGGTTCCAACCCGCCGCCTCCCAACCCGACCGCCCTGGTACCAGTTGCTGGCATGACAATGGCAGAAGCACCATCTTGGGCGCAACCCATCCTCAACTTCCTGATGAGCCGAGAGCTACCAGCCGATGAGGTTCTGGCCCGGCAGGTGCAACACCGTGCAGCATCATACACAATAGTGAACAGGGAGCTTGTCATGCGCAACGTGACTAGTGTCTTCCAGCATGGCATGGAGCCAGAGAAAGGCATGGCGATCCTCAAAGATATTCACCAAGGCGAATGTGGCCACCACGTCCTCTCCAGATCGCTTGTCACCAAAGCTTTCTGCCATGGTTTCTTCGGGCCGACTGCTTTGGATGACACCAAGGAGTTGGTCCGCAAGTGCAAGGGGTGCCAACGCTTCAGCTCCAAGCAACACTTGCCAGCCTCTACACTCAAGACAATCCCCCTTACTTGGCCGTTTGCCGTCTGGGGGTTGGATATGGTGGGCCCGTTCAAAACAGGACGCGACGGCATGACCCATCTGCTGGTCGTCGTGGACAAGTTCACAAAGTGGATTGAAGCAAAGCCGATCAAGAAGCTGAACGGTCCAACTGCTGTGACCTTCATTGCGGACATCACCATCCTGTACGGCATCCCTCACTGCATCATCACCGACAATGACATGAACTTCGCCAAAGGTGCCTTGGCCCATTTATGCGCGACGCAGGGCATCTGACTGGACTTGGTGTCCGTTTCCCATCCACAGTCAAACGGCCAGGTGGAGCAAGCAAATGGCCTCATCCTGTCCGGCATCAAGCCCCGACTGGTCGAGCCGCTGGACCACTCGGCCGGCTGCTAGATCGAAGAGCTGCCGGACGTCCTTTGGAGTCTCCGGACTACGCAGAACAAAGCAACCGGCTTCACTCCCTTCTTCCTCGTGTACGGGGCTTAGGCTGTCATCCCAACTGACATCGAGTTCGACTCACCTCGCGTCACCATGTACGCGGAGGCAGAAGCGAAGGAGGCGCGAGAAGACATCGTCGATCTGCTGGAAGAGGCCCGGCTGTTGGCACTCAGCCGGTCCGCCAACTACCAGCAGAGCCTGCGCCGCTACCAGAGCTGAAAGGTCAAGCCACGATCCTTCTGCGAAGGGGACCTTGTGCTCTGGCTGATCCATCAAACAACCGGCCAACACAAGCTCTCAGCTCCTTGGGAAGGGCCTTTCATCATCAACAAGGCCCTGGGCAACGACTCCTGCTACCTCATCGACACACAGAAGCCCAGGGCACGCAAGAGGGACGATTCCGGCAAGGAAACAGAGCGCCCATGGAACGCAAATCTCCTCCGAAGATTTTACAGTTAATGCAGTATGTACCACGCTATCTTTTGTGTTAAGTAGAGACAACAGGTCCCCCAAAGAGCACTTGGGGCTACCTTTTTATCCATATGATAAGATTCGCCTACAAATGTATTATTTCATTCTTTCGCCCAGCACCGGATCCGGCTAGCTGGCCCGGAGGCTCGCCGCCCTGACCTAAGCTGGCACCAGCTGCAGTCGGACAAGTAGGGTGCTGACATCTAAGCCCTATATTGCCTTAAGACATAGCTCACAGAGCAACTATCCGACTTGCAAGAGCTAAAGGCAGGAAAAGATGCCCACACAAAAAATGACTAAGGAAGAACGCGAGCATAGGCCAAGCTGGCTCTTTGCCTTACTCGTCCGGCTGCAGAGCAGCTGGCCGGCCGGCTTCTCGCTTGACTAGCTACGCTCTAGACGGCTGAAGTAACTTGCCTATCCTAAATGGCCAAGTACCTGACCCAGCCACATACCGTAGAGCGGCTGTCTGGCTGGTAGGGCGGAGCCAAAGGAAGGCGGCAGAGGAAGAAGGCAAACAGAGTAAAAGCAAAACCAAGCTAGAACCCGGCAAGAGCACAAGCATGTGTGAGATAAGTTATTTACGTGCCAAAAGGTCCGTGGCCAGCATTAAACAGAGTTTGAATTACACCCTAGTGGGTGGAACTGCGCAAATTTAACTTGTCCATTCAAAAGTACAAGACAAGAAAAACATGAAAGATAAGCGACCGCCTAGGCCAGGGGTGCTGCGGGCAGCGTGGACAGGTCGACAGAGGTAGAGGCGCCAGCTGGTGGAGCGTCTGACTAGCGAGCCTCGGCCTGGTCGGCACCGACATTAGTCGACACGGTATTCTACGGCTTGCTGGTCGAGGCCTGATCGAGCTGAGGCTGGCTGGTCGCTCTGTCGTCCAGTGTGAAGTCTTCACCTTCCTCATCCTCATCTTCCTTGCCCTCGGCACTGGAGGCGATCTCCTCCACCGAATCCCCCCTTCTTCGGGTTCAGCCCAAACGAGTTGGGTGGCACCTCAGCGCCATCTTCGTCAAGCTCCGGGATGAAGATGTCGGTGTCGGCATACTAGGTGATTGCCGTCGCGCGCCCGTCATGATCGCCACGCGCCGCCTCTAGCTCGGGCCCGGCCTCCTGCCGAAAGGTGGCCAGCTGCGCCAGGCTCAGCTTCGGATACCAGGCCTTTGCAAACTCCAGCGCTGTCCTGCCGCCTGATTGAGCCACGGCGCCCTTCCAGGCCTCGAACCGCTTGACCGCCGCCTCCAGCCAGTCGGCAGTCCGGCTGGGAGTGCGAGGGACCTGAGAATCTGGCCATAGCCTTGCCAGGACCTGCGACTCAGCGCGCTGCAGAGGGCGGAGCAGACGATGTGCCGGCTCCAGGCGCATTTTGATGGCCAGGAGCTACTCGCCCAGGTTACGGGGCGCATTCGGCAGAATATCCACGCCCACACTCCTCCGGTGGTCGTGTCGAGCCTCGATCGTCAGGCCAACGACGACAGAGCGTCCCCACTGGAAGATGGCCTGCTTACTTCGGCTCTGGATCGGACAGCGGTCCGCTTGGCTAGCACCTGGTTCTGGGAGTTGTAGGTCCGCGCGCAAGTTGTGGTAGTCCTGCAATGAAAACAACACTTCAGCACTCGGAAGCTCACCTTGAAGTTCCGACCTGCCTGCTTAGCAGCCAGCCCGAAACTCGGGGGCTACACCCAGTGGGTGCGCTGATGCGCCCCCACGTAAGATTACAAGAGTTGAAAACAAGATTACAAGAAACATACCCGGACGGCCATCTGCATCGCCAGCAGCTTGTTCCTGGACTTCAGGAGGGTGGCTCCCTGGGCGTTGAACTACTCCAAGATGCCCTTCACAGCCATGTTGAGGATACCTGAGCCGGCTCCTGACGCCCAATCCGGTGGAGCGGCGCTGGTGGCCTCAGTATCAGGCGCCGACGAGCTCGTGGCCCAACCTCCATCGGCCTTGGCACGGAGACCGCCTTCGCTGGGCGCTGATGCGCAGGCAAACGACTCATCGCCACCCGGCCCACCACCAACTCCGCGCTGGAGGGCGGCACCTTCGGCGCTTCGGGCCGACTATCCTGCTCACCAACAGTCGGCGCGCGTGGAGGCAACTCTGTCCCCGGGATGACGGGGTCTGCCCCTCCCCTCTCCAGCGCCGCCTGGTCGGCCCCGGCTCCTCCAATCGACACCTAGCCCTCCACCATTGACGGCTCCGCCTGCTATGGTCCGGTGGCCTCCAGAGCATCGTCACGGGCCGCCTCCCCCTCTTGTGCCTTCGCTGCCGCATCCTCCTGCTCCTTGGCCGCCGCGTCGGCCTGGGCCTTGGCCGCTGTCGTGGTAATTGACCACGGGTACCCCAAAGACAGCAAGACAATAGTTCAAGACATCAGGGCTAGCAAAGCCCCTCAGTCCGACTGCCCAGGCCGCCCCCTGTCTGACTGCCCGGGCTGGCTCTTCACCCGGCTGCCCGGTCTGCTCTCTGTCCGGCTGCTCCAGTCGGCCTGCTGCGCAGAGTCACCCACTGCTCCGGCCCGACATCGACAAGACTACCATACCGCAGACGTGACGGCAGTACCCGACACTGTTGGCAAATAGTGGCGCACTATACACTACAAAAAAGTACACTTCCGTGATGATACGTGTTTGTCACAGTAGGTCACGTTTTCTGTCATGCATGTACATCCATGACGATTTTATGACAAAATCAAGATAGTCATACCTGTGCTGTTGTAGATGTGTTCCATGACATTACCAAAATTATCATCACGGAAGTGTCCACTTCCATGACGATAAATCGCGCATCACATAAGTGCTTTCATCAAGGGTGACCGACATGTGGCATCCACCGTAACGGAACACTGTTAAGCTATCGAGTCCGGTTTTGGATCCGATAACCAGTTAGCAGCCCGGACCAATGGGGATTTTCTACGTGTAAAATCATCATTGGCTGGAGGAAACACGTGTCGGCTCACCGTTGGGACAGATGTCATCCACTCATTAGACCGAAGGCGCCTATGATACGTCGACACATGGTACGGCCCAACAGAGGTCCATTCCTGTGAAAAGGCCGACCCGTTTGACTTGGTCAAAAGGTGGCGGGCTGGCCCACGGAAAGCCTGTTCACGGTCTGTTTGCATATAGCCCATTTACGGCCTGCTAACCCAGGGCCCGTTATGACCTATCCGAATTAGGCCCAGTAGCGTCATCTGGGCCGTCCAATATGATTCTAGCCCGTTTTAAGTTCCAGCCCATGTATGGCCCATGACGTCTTTCAGCCCATATGAGGCCCTTTGTAATGTTGGAAATATGCCCTAGAGGCAATAATAAAATGGTTATTATTATATTTCCTTGTTCATGTTAATTGTCTATTGTTCATGGTATAATTGTATTAACGTGAAACCGTAATACATGTGAATACATAGACCACAACATGTCCCTAGTGAGCCTCTAGTTGACTAGCTCGTTGATCAATAGATGGTTATGGTTTCCTGACCATGGACATTGGATGTCATTGATAACGGGATCACATCATAAGGAGAATGTTGTGATGGACAAGACCCAATCCTAAGCATAGCACAAGATCGTGTAGTTCGTTTGCTAAAGCTTTTCTAATGTCAAATATCATTTCCTTAGACCATGAGATTGTGCAACTCCCATATACCGTAGGAATGCTTTGGGTGTACCAAACGTCACAACGTAACTGGGTGGCTATAAAGGTGCACTACAGGTATCTCCGAAAGTGTCTGTTGGGTTGGCACGAATCAAGACTGGGATTTGTCACTCCGTATGACGGGGATGTATCTCTGGGCCCACTCGGTAATGCATCATCATAATGAGCTCAATGTGACTAAGTAGTTAGTCACGGGATCATGCATTATGGAACGAGTAAAGTGACTTGCCGGTAATGAGATTGAACGAGGTATTGGGATACCGACGATCGAATCTCGGGCAAGTAACGTACCGATTGACAAAGGGAATTGCATACGGGGTTGCTTGAATCCCCAACATCGTGGTTCATCCGATGAGATCATCGTGGAACATGTGGGAGCCAACATGGGTATCCAGATCCCGCTATTGGTTATTGGCCGGAGAGATGTCTCGGTCATGTCTGCATGATTCCCGAACCCGTAGGGTCTACACACTTAAGGTTCGGTGGCGCTAGAGTTGTTATGAGAAATAGTATGTGTTTATCGAAGGTAGTTCAGAGTCCCGGATGTGATCCCGGACGTCACGAGGAGTTCCGGAATGGTCCGGCGGTGAAGGTCGATATATTGGACGAAGGGTATTGGAGTCCGGAAGTGTTCCGGTACTGTGCTATGGCAAGCATGACCGAAAGGTGTTTGGGAGCCCGGCAAGTGTTGGAGGGCCTCATGGGCCAAAGGGAAGGGCAAACCAGCCCACTAAGGGGTGGTGCGCCCCAATACCCTTTCCCACGTTATTTGGGAGGTGGGCGCCCACCTGGCTTGGGAGGCAATCCTCCACCTGCTTGGCTTGGGGCAAGTATCCTAGGATTTTCCTAGGAGATCCAATCTGCTTGGCCGCCGCCCCCTAGGGGAAACCCTAGGGCGCCTCCCCCTCTCCCCTTGCCCCTATATATAGTGGAGGGGTGGGAGGGCAGCCGCACCTCTTCCTTGGCGCAGCCCTCTCCCTCGTCCAACACCTCCTCCTCCTCCGTAGTGCTTGGCGAAGCCCTGCTGGAGAACCACGAGCTCCACCACCACCACGCCGTCATGCTGTCGGAGTTCTCCCTCAACTTCTCCTCTCCCCTTGCTGGATCAACAAGGAGGAGACGTCCCCGGGCTGTACGTGTGTTGAACTCGGAGGCGCCGTCCGTTCGGCGCTAGATCGGATCTTCCGCGATTTGAATGCCGCGAGTACGACTCCATCAACCGCGTTCTTGTAACGCTTCCGCTTAGCGATCTTCAAGGGTATGAATATGCACTCCCTCTCTCTCTCTCGTTGCTAGAATCTCCATAGATTGATCTTGGTGATGCGTAGAAAATTTTGAATTTCTGCTACGTTCCTCAACAGTGGCATCATGAGCTAGGTCTATTGCGTAGATTCTATGCACGAGTAGAACACAAGTAGTTGTGGGCGTTGGTTTGTTCAATTTGCTTACCGTTACTAGTCCTATCTTGTTTCGGCGGTATTGTGGGATGAAGCGGCCCGGACCGACCTTAACGTACGCTTACGTGAGACAGGTTCCACCGACTGACATGCACTTGTTGCATAAGGTGGCTAGCGGGTGCCAGTCTCTCCCACTTTAGTCGGATCGGATTCGATGAAAAGGGTCCTTATGAATGGTAAATAGCAATTGGCATATCACGTTGTGGTTTTGGCGTAGGTAAGAAACGTTCTTGCTTGAAACCTATAGCAGCCACGTAAAAAAACTTGCAACAACAATTAGAGGATGTCTAACTTGTTTTTGCAGCATATGCCGTGTGATGTGATATGACCAAAGGATGTGATGAATGAAATATATGTGATGTATGCGATTGATCATGTTCTTGTAATAGGAATCACGACTTGCATGTCGATGAGTATGACAACCGGCAGGAGCCATAGGAGTTGTCTTAATTTATTGTATGACATGCGTGTCATTGAATAACGCCATGTAATTACTTTACTTTATTGCTAAACCGTTAGCCATAGTAGTAGAAGTAATAGTTGGCGAGACAACTTCATGAAGACACGATGATGGAGATCATGATGATGGAGATCATGGTGTCATGCCGGTGACGATGATGATCATGGCGCCCCGAAGATGGAGATCAAAAGGAGCAAAATGATATTGGCCATATCATGTCACTATTTGATTGCATGTGATGTTTATCATGTTTTTACATCTTATTTGCTTAGAACGACGGTAGCATAAATGAGATGATCCCTCACTAAAATTTCAAGAAAATGTTCCCCCTAACTGTGCACCGTTGCGAAGGTTCGTTGTTTCGAAGCACCACGTGATGGTCTGGTGTGATAGATTCTAACGTTCGAATACAACGGGTGTAAGCAAGATTTACACAAGCAAAACACTTAGGTTTACTTGACGAGCCTAGCATGTACAGACATGACCTCGGAACACAAGAGACCGAAAGGTCGAACATGAGTCGTATAGCAGATACGATCAACATGAAGATGTTCACCGATGATGACTAGTCCGTCTCACGTGATGATCGGACACGACCTAGTTAACTCGGATCATGTGTCACTTAGATGACTAGAGGGATGTCCATCTGAGTGGGAGTTCATTAAATTAGATGAACTTAGTTATCATGAACATAGTCAAAAGGTCTTTGCAAATTATGTCGTATTCTATGCTTTAGTTTTGCTGTTTTAAGATTTGTTCCTAGAGAAAATTTAGTTGAAAGTTGACAGTAGCAATTATGCGAACTGGGTTCGTATATTGAGGATTGTCCTCATCGCTGCACAGAAGGCTTATGTCCTTAATGCACTGCTCGGTGTGCTGAACCTCGAGCGTCATTTGTGGATGTTGCGAACATCTGACATACACGTTTTGATGACTACGTGATAGTTCAGTGCGTAATGTTAAACGGTTTAGAATTGAGGCACCGAAGACATTTTTGAAACGTCGCAGAACATATGAGATGTTCCAAGAGCTAAAATTAGGATCTCAGGCTCGTGCCCACGTCAAGAGGTATGAGACCTCCGACAAGTTTCTTAACCTGCAAACTAAGGGAGAAAAGCTCAATCATTGAGCATGTGCTCAGATTGTCTGAGTACTACAATCACTTGAATCGAGTGGGAGCTAATCTTCCAGATGAGATAGTGATGGTTCTCCATAGTCACTGCCACCAAGCTATTAGAGCTTCGTGATGAACTATAACATATCAGGGATAGACATGATGATCCTTGAGCAATTCACGATGTTTGACACCGCGAAAGTAGAAATCGAGTAGGAGCATCAATTGTTGATGGTTAGTAAAACCACTAGTTTCAAGAAGGGCAAGGGCAAGAAGGGATACTTCATGAAACGACAAATCAGTTGCTGCTCTAGTGAAGAAACCCAGGGTTGAACCCAAACCCGAGACTAAGTGCTTCTGTAATGAGGGAACGGTCACTGAAGCAGAACTACCCTAGATACTTGGTAGATGAGAAGGCTGGCAAGGTTGACAGAAGTATATTGGATATATATTGTATTAAATATGTACATTACTAGTACTCCTAGTAGCACCAGGGTATTAAGATACCGGTTCGGTTGCTAAGTGTTAGTAACTCGAAATAAAAGAGCTACGGAATAAACGGAGACTAGCCAAAGGTGAGATGACGATGTGTGTTGGAAGTGTTTCCAAGGTTGATGTGATCAAGCATCGCCTGCTCCCTCTACCATCGAGATTGGTGTTAAACCTAAATAATTGTTATTTGGTGTTTGCGTTGAGCATAGACATGATTGGAATATGTTTATCGCAATACGGTTATTCATTTAAGGAGAATAACGGTTACTCTATTTATTTGAATAATACCTTCAATGGTCTTGCACCTAAAATGGGTTTATTGAATCTCGATCGTGATGATACACATGTTCATGCCAAAAGATATAAGATAGTAATGATAGTACCACATACTTGTGGCACCGCCATTTGAGTCATATTGGTATAAAACGCATGAAGAAGCTCCATATTGATGGATCTTTGGACTCACTCGTTTTTGAAAAGATTGAGACATGCGAACCACGTCTATTGGTATATACGCATGAAGAAACTCCATGAAGATGGATCGTTTGGACTCACTTGATTTTGAATCACTTGAGACATGCAAATCATACCATATGGGCAAGATGACTGAAAGGCCTCGTTTTTAGTAAGATGGAACATGAAAGCAAATTGTTGGAAGTAATACATTTTGATGTGTGCAGTCCAATGAGTGCTGAGGCACGCAGTGGATATCGTTATGTTCTTACTTCACAGATGATTTGAGTAGATGCTTAGTATATTTGCTTGATGAAACACAAGTCTGAATTATTGAAAGGTTCAAGTAATTTCAGAGTGAAGTTGAAGATCGTCATGACAAGAGGATAAAATGTTTATGATATGATCATAGAGATGAATATCCGAGTTACGAGTTTGGCACACAATTAAGACATTGTGGAAATTGTTTCACAACTAACACCGCCTGGAACACCATAGTGTGATGGTGTGTCCGAACATCATAACTGCACCCTATTGGATATGGTGCATACCATGATGTCTCTTATCGAATTACCACTATCGTTTATGGGTGAGGCATTAGAGACAACCGCATTCACTTTAAATAGGGTACCACGTAATTCCGTTGAGATGACACCGTATGAACCGTGGTTTAGAGAAACCTAAGTTGTCGTTTCTTAAAAGTTTCGGGCTGCGACGCTTATGTGAAAAGTTTTGCCCGATGAGCTCGAACCCAAAGCGGATAAAATGCATCTTCATAGGACTCCCAAAAACAGTTGGGTATACCTCCTAATTCAGATCCGAAAGCAAAAGTGATTGTTTCTAGAAACGGGTCCTTTCTCGAGGAAAAGTTTCTCTTGCAAGAATTGAGTGGGAGGATGGTGGAGACTTGATGAGGTTATTGAACCATCACTTCAACTAGTGTGTAGCAGGGCACATGAAGTTGTTCCTATGGCACCTACACCAATTGAAGTGGAAGCTGATGATGGTGATCATGAAACTTCAGATCAAGTCACTACCAAACCTCGTAGGTCGACAAGGATGCATACTACTTCAGAGTGGTACGTAATCCTGTCTTAGAGGTCATGTTGCTAGACAATAATGAACCTACGAGCTATGGAGAAGTGATGGTGGGCCCGGATTCCAACGAATGGCTCGAGGCCATAAAATCCGAGAGAGGATCCATGTATGAAAACAAAGTATAGACTTTGGAAGAACTACTTGATAGTCGTAAGGCTGTTGAGTATAGATGGATTTTAAAAGGAAAACAAACAATGATGGTAAGTGTCACCATTAAGAAAGCTCCACTTGTCGTTAAGATGTTTTCCGACAAGTTCAAGGAGTTGACTACGGTGAGACTTTCTCACTCGTAGCGATGCTAAGAGTCTGTTGGAATTATATTAGCAGTTACTGCATTATTTATGAAATCTTGCAGATAGGATGTCAAAACATTGCTTCCTCGACGATTTTCTTGAGGAAAGGTTGTATGTGATACAACCAGAAGTTTTTGTCAATCCTAAAAGATGCTAACAAGTATGCAAAGCTCTAGCAATCCTTCTAAGGACTGAAGTAAGCATCTCGGAGTTGGAATATACGCTTTGATGAGATGATCAAAGATTTTGGGTTTATACAAAGTTTATGAGAAACTTGTATTTCCAAAGAAGTGAGTGGGAGCACTATAGCATTTCTGATGAGTATATGTTGTTGACATATTCTTGATCAGAAATGATGTAGAATTTCTGGAAAGCATATAGGGTTATTTGAAAAGTGTTTTACAATGGAAAACTTGGATTAAGCTACTTGAACATTGAGCATCAAGATCTATAAGGATAGATCAAAATCGCTTGATAGTACTTTCAAATGAGTACGCACCGTGACAAGATTTTGAAGGAGTTCAAAATAGATCGGCAAAGAAGGAGTTCTTGGCTGTGTTATAAGGTGTGAGTATTGAGTAAGACTCAAGACCTAACCATGGCAGAAGAGAGAGAAAGGACAAAGGTCGTCCCCTATGCTTTAGACGTAGGCTCCACAATATGCTATGTTGTGTACCGCACCTGAAGTGTGCCTTGCCATGAGTCAGTCAAGGGGTACAAGTGTGATCCAGGAATGGATCACAGCGCTGCGGTCAAGGTTATCCTTAGTAACTAGTGGACTAAGGAATTTTCTCGATAATGGAGGTGGTAAAAGAGTTCGTCGTAAAGGGTTACGCCGATGCAAACTTTGACACTAATCCGGATGACTCTGAGTAGTAAACCGGATTCGTATAGTAGAGAAGTTATTTGGAATAGTTCCAAATAGCGTGTGGTAGCTGCATATAGGAGATGACATAGATATTTGTAAAGCACACACGGATCTGAAAGATTCAGACCCGTTGACTAATAACCTCTCTCACAAGCAAGATATGATCAAACCCAATGGGCGTTGGATTCATTTCAATCACATAGTGATGTGAACTAGATTATTGACTCTAGTGCAAGTGGGAGACTGTTGGAAATATGCCCTAGAGGCAATAATAAAATGGTTATTATTATATTTCCTTGTTCATGATAATTGTCTATTGTTCATGCTATAATTGTATTAACTGGAAACCGTAATACATGTGAATACATAGACCACAACATGTCCCCGGTGAGCCTCTAGTTGACTAGCTCATTGATCAATAGATGGTTATGGTTTCCTGACCATGGACATTGGATGTCATTGATAAAGGGATCACATCATTAGGAGAATGATGTGATGGACAAGATCCAATCCTAAGCATAGCACAAGATTGTGTAGTTCGTTTGCTAAAGCTTTTCTAATGTCAAGTATCATTTCCTTAGACCATGAGATTGTGCGACTCCCGGATACCGTAGGAATGATTTGGGTGTACCAAACGTCACAACGTAACTGGGTGGCTATAAAGGTGCACTACAGGTATCTCCGAAAGTGTCTGTTGGGTTGGCACGAATCGAGACTGGGATTTGATGACGGGGAGGTATCTCTGGGCCCACTCGGTAATGCATCATCATAATGAGCTCAATGTGACTAAGTAGTTAGTCACGAGATCATGCATTATGGAACGAGTAAAGTGACTTGCCGGTAACGAGATTGAACGAGGTATTGGGATACCGACGATCGAATCTCGGGCAAGTAACGTAGCGATTGACAAAGGGAATTGCATACGGGATTGCTTGAATCCCCAACATCGTGGTTCATCCGATGAGATCATCGTGGAACATGTGGGAGCCAACATGGGTATCCAGATCCCGCTGTTGGTTATTGGCTGGAGAGATGTCTCGGTCATGTCTGCATGATTCCCGAACATGTAGGGTCTACACACTTAAGGTTCGGTGACGCTAGAGTTGTTATGGGAAATAGTATGTGTTTATCGAAGGTAGTTCGGAGTCCCAGATGTGATCCCAGACATCAGGAGGAGTTCCGGAATGGTCCGGCGGTGAAGATCGATATATTGGACGAAGGGTATTGGAGTCCGGAAGTTTTCCGGGGGTACCAGGCTATGGCCAGCATGACCGAAAGGTGTTTCGGGAGCCCCGACAAGTGTTGGAGGGCCTCATGGGCCAAAGGGGAAGGGGCAAACCAGCCCACTAAGGGGTGGTGCGCCCCCACACCCTTTCCCTTGGGAGGCAATCCTCCACCTGCTTGGCTTGGGGGGCAAGTATCCCTAGGATTTTCCTAGGGAGATCCAATCTGCTTGGCCGCCGCCCCCTAGGGGAAACCCTAGGGTGCCTCCCCCTCTCCCCTTGCCCCTATATATAGTGGAGGGGTGGGAGGGCAGCCGCACCTCTTCCCTGGCGCAGCCCTCTCCCTCCTCCAACACCTCCTCCTCCTCCGTAGTGCTTGGCGAAGCCCTGCTGGAGAACCACGAGCTCCACCACCACCACGCCGTCATGCTGTCGGAGTTCTCCCTCAACTTCTCCTCTCCCCTTGCTGGATCACGAAGGAGGAGACGTCCCCGGGCTGTACGTGTGTTGAACTCGGAGGCGCCGTCCGTTCGGCGCTAGATCGGATCTTCCGCGATTTGAATCGCCGCGAGTACGACTCCATCAACCGCATTCTTGTAACGCTTCCGCTTAGCGATCATCAAGGGTATGAATATGCACTCCCTCTCTCTCTCTCTCTCTCTCTCTCTCGTTGCTAGAATCTCCATAGATTGATCTTGGTGATGCGTAGAAAATTTTGAATTTCTGCTACGTTCCCCAACATGTAACTCTTGGCCTATTAACGACCCATGGTGAAACTGGCCTGTAATGAACAGTGTATCAATTTATACCCATTAACGGCCCATTAATCCATTGGGCCATTTGCAGCCCATGTTATCTTTCGGCCTTCTCAGGGCTCATTTATTCTTGGGCTCATTTCCAGCATTCGGTTACTTATGGCCCGTTACTGTCATTTTCTGCTTGTGGGCCAAATTTAGCCCGTGGTTATAGTCGGCCCGTTTGTGGCCCGTTAATACGTTGGGCCGTTTTCATAGCGTCATCAAATACGGCCTATTAACGACGGCCCGTTATGGTCGGCCCATGAAAGGACGATTCCAACTCTAGCCCGTTTACAACCATAATGCGGTCTGTTATTGGCCCATGTTTGGCCAATCGATCATATGGCCCGTATAAGGAACATTGATGATACGGCCCGTAGAAGGCCCATTGTTTCTACGGCCCGTAGGAGGCCCAGTGTCACTATAGTAAATATGTAGCCCATGGTTATTGTGTCCTAGTTTTAAAAAATAGGTTATTGCAGCCACTAGACAACCGCGGAAAAAGAACTGCACTGACTACAGGCAAACAAATAAACAAGACAACAAGGAAATAAATAAGCAAGCAACTTACGCTAGGCTATCACGGCTATTACACATATTACATCCACTGGGCATCAAAGTTCGCCACCAGTGCAAATAAATGCGTCGACAAAAGAATATACAAAACTGAGAGCACTTCAGAAGGCACTAGGCCTGGCCAGGTCGGGCCCCCCAAACAGCCGAAGAAGCTGATTAGACCTTAGTTGTGTCAACGATAGATGCTTCACCCCTAGCTGTATGGCATGATAGTGCACAAGGCAGTCCTCTGACATCTTCATTACATCTTTGACTTCAAGTTGGAGCTGAGCTGAAGCAAGCCTTTCCGCTTTAAGTGGAGACTGAAGAAGTCGAATTGATTGAGACAGCGACTGCACAGAGGTTGTATCACACCTGCTGGTGAGTAGCTTCAACTCACTGTCTTCATCAAGACAGGACCTTGGGGTCATCTCGCTGTCCTCAAGATGGTTTGGCTCACTATCTTCCCTAAAGTTCTGCCTGGAATAAGAGATACAACTCTGAAAGAGAAACAAGGAGACACGTAACAGGTTTCACAATTATATAAGAAAATAAATGAATCTGTTCTGCATAAGGAACATGTTTTTACAACTACAATTTAAACCTGGTAGTTGTTGCAAACATCCAATCAGATGTAAACAGTAAAGTAAACAGCAGTGGAGGAAATGATGCCTATCCAAATCTATACTAGAAAAAAGTTTGAAGGTTTGAGAAGGATGAACTTACATTACATGTTAACACGGGCTGGACAAAGCCCTTCTCCATGTAGATGGAAGGATAATTCAATAAATTCCCCAAAGAAAATTCTTTATAAGCATTGCCATTATTCTACATTTTTGCAAAGGGTAAATATAGATCAAATAATATTGGAAGAAACAGAGGATAATGAAGCTCAGGTGCAGACTGATGATACATAATCAAATAGCAATTAATTAAGTACAGCGTTACAAGGCAAAAGGGAGAGAGGTACTGACAAGAGCAATGCAGAGCCCAATATTGTTGTGAGATCGTATGATCCTTTGAGCAAGGAGATTCATCTGAAATTAGTTTTCATACAAGAGATAAGGTAAGGCACATGTAGAAATTTAGGAGTTAAAATTTTGAATTGATATCATAGACAGTACCTGACGCTGGGCTCTCAGCAGTTCTAATAGGGTTTGGCCACTAGAGTAGGGGTAAAGTGTGGTACAGTTGGGCATGTGTTTTCTGTGGCTGCTGATCTATCTAATTTAACATGTATCACTACCTTTTCCAAATACCTAGTTTGTACTCCTTGACGATCTGCACTCATCCTCTTCCTTTTGGACATCTATTACGAAAGAACAACATTTGACTGGAAAAACATAGTATGACGACACAAATGGAATAGGTACAGAAAATGGACAGGTATGGCATATACTCATATATGATGCTTAAACTAAGTAGATGGTGTAACAAAGTAGAAATAATGCAAGAGGTCAGATGCAAAATATATGCGACCAATACAACCTTGCCAAGTTAGAGCAAGCACCTTGATGGGTGAATAAGATAGGCCATCCTCCACCATGCCAAGTTTGTTAGCCAGTGGATTGTCTCGCAATATTGCTCTCGTGCGCCCATTCTCATATTCATTTTGATAATGTTCAATATCTGACATGCATGAAAACGTACAAACAAGTGAGATTATCTTTGTAATGCAGAAGTGATTCTAATCCAATACTGCGTCCCTGTAAACCCCTTTGTGCTATCTCTACAATTCTTTTAACAGATGACATGCATGCTGTAATTTGGTGTGTGCATTAATATAATGTGGCCTACTACTAAAAATATGAGAGCTCCAGAAGTGATGACACTTCGCAGATGACAGCTTCAACATATAGTAAAGAAGAACAAGCCGACCTGGCCTGACAGATTCAAAATATACTAAGGGAGAACAACTCGACCTGACCAGTCGACCGCAAGAGAAGAGGATCATCTTAAAGAAGAGCAGAAGACCAAGCATATTCAAGATATTACAAGTCTTTCAATACAATGTCGGTTGGCCACCCATGATGAACCAGAGCGCACAGAGAAATACTATTCCTTCCGGTCTCTCCATATGTGGCTCACATGCATTTCGAAACTAAAGTAGGAACATTTAGCTGACCAATTAAACATCTCTCAATTTTACTAATATCAGCATAATATCAGATATGAATTTGTACAACTAAGCTTGTTTAGCTCGATGGGTGGAGCAGTGCTATTATGACATGAACCACATAGGCTGATCGTGGTCATCATAAAATGGGGAAACCGTAAGCATGATGAGTATAGTGTTGATCGTGGCAGTGGGATGGCAGATCTGAAGCTGCAAACTGCGCAAAGGGTAGTTAGCAACCGGTGTTTGCTTTGAAATAACAACTAAGATTTGGTATGGACAAGAAAGTACAGTCAACAAGTGACAAAGAAATGCAATTATGTTGTCTCTCTATATGTCGCGACATGCATTTCGAAACTCAAGTGGGACCTTTAGCTAACCAATTAAATGTGTCTGTTAACTAATATCAGTATCATATCACAATCATATTTGAACAACTAAGCTTTGGAATTTTGAGTGTTGTGTTGTTTAGTTTGAAGGGTGGAGTAATGCTAGTATGACAGAAAGCACCTACACAGATCATAGTAGAGTAGATAAAAGGGAAAAATCCTAAGCATCAAGAGTAAAATCAGGAAAGTGGAACTAGTTGGACCAGTGGGTGGCGCACATGCTTTTCGAAACGAATATAGGAACATTAGGTGACCAATTAAACGTTCTCTGTTTTAGTGATATGAGCATCATACCAGATTCGTATTTCAACATGTAAGCTTTGGGCTGAGGTCTTGAGGAGCACTGCTAGCATGACACGAAGCACCTACGATGATGGTAGTGAATATAAAGGGGGGGGGGGACCATAAGCTTTACGAGTATAGTGCTCGTGCCATGGCGGATCTGAAGGTGCAAACCGGACAAAGCTACTTCGCAACCAATGTTTGCTTTCAAGTAGCCACTACGATTTGGTACGGACAAGAAAAGTACAGTAAACAAATTGCGATCTATTTTTCGGGTGAGATCAATAACTTAAGCACATATGGAAGAGTACCACCTCTCTTGCGACGCCATGTAGGCCTCTGCTGAAACGTTGAGGGTGCTGCGGGTGCGATGGCTGTCGGCGGCGGGGAAGAAGATTTTAGACGGTAGACGGCCGGGTCGGGGGATAAATCCTGTTGCCGTGGACGAGGCGGTCGTGGGAGTAGAAACGTCAAGGTGGACGACGGTGCCGATGAAGCGAGAGGACACGATGAAAAGATCCTGGTCCAGCGCCGTGGATGAGAGACGTCCATCTCTTGCAGTGGACGGCGGAGTAGGGGTAGTGGCTCCGGCAAGGTGGACGATGGGGTGACGGACGGAGGAGGTTGGCCGCAGTGGGGAGGTTGTTGTGGCGCCGACAGTGTATGAATGGGGAAATGGAGGGCGGATCTCAAACTTGGGGACGCGCTTCTCTGTTATGTGGGAAAGTAACGAACTTATCCCCCATTTAAAATTTCCGAC
This sequence comes from Aegilops longissima, assembly GCA_021605205.1. Taxonomy (NCBI): domain Eukaryota; kingdom Viridiplantae; phylum Streptophyta; class Magnoliopsida; order Poales; family Poaceae; genus Aegilops; species Aegilops longissima. Next base: position 495,255,569 of record CM038680.1, read on the forward strand.
ATCACGTCGGTTGGGGATAGGACGGTAATCTTGCATCTCCCAAATATTTGCCGGTAACTATTTCATGCGACGAGAGGGTGTTTTGCCGCCCACGGTTGGCGCCCACGGTATATGAACGGGGCTGATAGGTAGGGCGGTTGTGTCACGTCTGAGGGAAGTTACACATCCGCCCCTATTTAAAATATTAGCCTACATCGATTTCGGACGAGGAGAGTTTGTTTTGCCGCCCACCGTGTTTGAATGGGGAAATGGAGGGAGAGACACATGTCTTTTGGACGAGCTTGAATCAAATGTGTTTTGCCACCCATGTTTGGCGCACACCGTGTCTGAATGGGCTCAGAGGCCGTCGTGTCACTTCTGATTGAAGTTACTAGTCTACCCCTATCGACAGGAGTGTAAATCCGGTCAATAAGGATGTCAAGTGTCATGGGTAGATAGTAATTTCCATCTTGCAAACACTTGCTTCGGGCAGCCCACAAATTATAGTGGGTGTTTAGCCGCTTCGTTCAAAACTTGGGAGAATTAGCATTCACGTTTGCCATATGCCCTGCCAAACTAAATTCAAATCCAATTTGTATTCGATTACGAATATCCATAATAATTCTACATTTTGTTATTTATTTCTTCAAAAACACAAGAAAGATTTATTCCACCTATATATATGATTATGATTTAGAAATGCCGTGATCTTCGAATTCAGTAGGTTGGATACACTTTGAGTCAAACAGTTATTTCATCCATGCTCACACGAAAAACAGTTCACCTTATGTCAATCATACAAGTACTGAGGATTACCTCGCCTAAAAAAATCGGATCATTACAACACATGGACAACATAGGGGGTCTTACAACATAATCCATTCAGAGACATGACACGACATGCAAGTAAAATAATCTGATGACAATTTCAACTGGTATCTAAAGAAGAACCGGGATTACCATGGGCTTCAGATAGCAGAAACAACAGGACCTCCTCCGTCTTCAAATGCAACATTCTTACTTCCTCCCATTCTTGGGTTGCTTGCATAATGTGTGTCGCTAATTGCATAATTTCCAGCCTCAAGATAAAGATTACCTCATTCATGGAAGCCACACCATCTCTTTCTGCCTCTAGTAGAGCCTCAAGAACTATAATATCTGTGCTCAGACTGCTCTCTGGCGGTGTTGCCTCTGAACTACTACCATCTGGTAACATGGATGGCGCACTGCTTCCACAAATAGATTTCGGGGTTGTACATTGTGTCCTAGTGTGAATGGCATCCTGAAAGGTTTCCGCTGGACATAAGTGAGAGATAGTTATGGCATGATCCAGGTAGTAAGCTTACATGGTAAACAACATACGAATCATTGCCGAGCATGGCAAGCTATATTTAAATGGTTCGAAGCAGCATCAGCCGAAAAGAAATTAAAATGGTAAGATGAAACTAGGGATGTAAGTGGCAAATAAACGACATCCGTTAGTCCCATCTAGTTAGGTTTTGCTAGCTCCCTAGTTCATTTTCCTCAAAAATAAAAAATCTTTTGAACTATCATACCACTAGTGGACTTTAATCGGGATTAAACGGGACCAGTTGACATCCCTAGTTGAAAGGGAGTGTACCACCGCTATATTTAAGGTACCAAGGCATCTAAGGACTTGAAATAATTTGAGAAAGCACTTAACAGTGTGGCCTCATATAAACTACGAAGACAGTCTTGTGATGAAGTTCAGAGGAAAAGTTAAGGACTCAAATGAACTAGGCATGCATTTCTTTATGATAGTACAGCAGGCACTGCTGACATATTGGCCAACTCAAGTATGGCATAACAAGTAACAAACAATCATTCGAATCAAGCAATACAACAAAGCAGACAACTGAACTATTTGTAATTCTGTAGGATTACAGGTTGAGGGCACAAGGCAAGAAAGCATCCCACTCGCATTACATTTCACATGTACTAGACCACACTGGCTTATCATATGTTGGTGTGAAGCCTCGCTGCTGTTGCAATGTTCTTTGAAGATATCGTCAGCATCCCGTGGTGGCAAATCTAGTTGTTGTAGTTTATTCTGCACCCTCTATTTAGGTAAAATTAATTTTAATCACATGCACTGGTCCGAATTGATCATCAGTGGTTCATCTAAACTAATGAAAGAAGGGTCTGTGCATACACAACAATATATCTCCTTCCCTCTATTTTTATGCTTGTTCGAGGTGCCAGCCCCAAAAGAACAAATATTTTGCTAGATGGGGTTGGCAGCTCCATAATTAATAGAAGCATCAAATTAGTCATGCAACTTGGGAAGATCAAGAACACACAAACAAGTAATGAGCAGAGGCTCGGAGCGGTGATGTAATAGCTAGCATCGAAAATGTAGGTAAAACAAACAAAAAGCAGCGGAACCACATGCTAGTTTGCTGATGTGTAATTAAGCATAGAGAACATTAAGCGATGCGATGGAACCAACGGTGGCATCGAACAACACCATTATCACAAATATAGCATGCAAGAAGTAAAATAGTAGGCAGTGATATCTAGGAAGTACAGTAATACTTAGGACAAAACTAAAGCATATTAACTATATGTGCACTGGTATGTAATTTAGCACATGTAACATGTTCACTGCCAGAAGTATGGCCCTACAGGTGCAAGCAGAATAACGCCTTGATGACCCACAAGTATAGGGGATCTATCATAGTCCTTTCGATAAGTAAGAGTGTCGAACCCAACGAGGAGCAGAAGGAAATGATAAGCGGTTTTCAGCAAGGTATTCTCTGCAAGTACTGAAATAAGTGGTAACAGATAGTTTTGTGATAAGATAAATAGTAACGAGCAACAAGTAACAAAAGTAAATAAAGTGCAGCAAAGTGGCTCATCCTTTTTGTAGCAAAGGACAAGCCTGGACAAACTCTTGTAATAGGAAAAGCGCTCCCGAGGACACATGAGAATATCGTCAAGCTAGTTTTCATCACGCTCATATGATTCGCGTTCGGTACTTTGATAATTTGATATGTGGGTGGACCGGTGCTTGGGTACTGCCCTTACTTGGACAAGCATCCCACTTATTATTAACCTCTATTGCAAGCATCCGCAACTACAACAAAATTATTAAGGTAAACCTAACCATAGCATGAAACATATGGATCCAAATCAGCCCCTTACGAAGCAACGCATAAACTAGGGTTTAAGCTTCTGTCACTCTATCAACCCATCATCTACTTATTACTTCCCAATGCCTTCCTCTAGGCCCAATAATGGTGAAGTGTTATGTCGTCGACGTTCACATAACACCACTAGAGGTTAGACAACATACATCTTATCAAAATATCGAACGAATACCAAATTCACATGACTACTAATAGCAAGACTTCTCCCTTGTCCTCAGGAACAAACGTAACTACTCACAAAGCATATTCATGTTCATAATCAGAGGGGTAATAATGTGCATAAAGGATCTGAACATATGATCTTCCACCAAATAAACCAACTAGCATCAACTACAAGGAGTAATCAACACTACTAGCAACCTGCTAGCACCAATCCCGGACTTGGAGACAAGAATTGGATACAAGAGATGAACTAGGGTTTGGAGATGAGATGGTGTTGGTGAAGATGTTGATGGAGATTGCCCTCTCCCGACGAGAGGAGCGTTGGTGATGATTTCCCCCTCCCGGAGGGAAGTGTCCCCGGCAGAACAGCTCTGCCGGAGCCCTAGATTGGTTCCGCCAAGGTTCCGCCTCGTGGCGGCGGAGTCTCGTCCCGAAAGTTTCTCTTCTATTTTTTTCTCATCGAAAGACTTCATATAGGAGAAGATGGACGCCGGAGAGCCACTAGGGGGCCCACGAGGTAGGGGGCACGCCCAGGGGGCACCCCCCACCCTCGTGAGCAGGGTGTGGGCCCCCTGGCCTTCATCTTTGGCGACGATTTTTCTTTATTTATTTTAAGGTATTCCATGGGGTTTCAGGACTTTTAGAGTTGCGCAGAATAGTTCTTCAATATTTGCTCCTTTTCCAGCCCAGAATTCCAGCTGCCGACATTCTCCCTCTTCATGTAAACCTTGTAAAATAAGAGAGAATATCCATAAGTATTGTGACATAACGTGAAATAACAGCCCATAATGCAATAAATATTGATATAAAAGCATGATGCAAAATGGACGTATCAACTCCCCCAAGCTTAGACCTCGCTTGTCCTCAAGCGAAAAGCCGATAACAATAAATATGTCCTCATGTTTAGAGGTAGAGGCGTCGATAAAAATAAAATACGGACATGAAGGCATCATGACTATTTCATAACATCAACATATATAGAATTTGTCATAAGGTCACTCAAGTTCAAGTGATGATCTTTTCACAAAGCCAAAGTATGAATCAGAAACCTTATTGAGAACCAACAAATTATACCCTCAGTCATTAAAACAATTGCAATTTATCATAACATCGGGAAGAGTCTATGTCAGAGCTTAAAAGCAAGTCCACATACTCAACTATCACTTAGTCCTTCATAATTGCTAACACTCACGCAATACTTGTGGTTACGGAGTTTTAACCGGACACAGAGAAAGATAGGGGCTTATAGTTTTGCCCCACAACCTTTTACCTCAAGGGTAATGTCAACAATAATAATTCATGCTCCCCCCACATCCAATTAGATATATATATCACATTCTTTCCAACATGCTGAGCTTGCCAAAAGATAAAATAAAAAAGGAGAAGGTGAAAATCACAGTGACTCTTGCATAAGGTAGAGGATAATAATAAAAGATAGGCCCTTTGTAGAGGGAAGTAGAGGTTGTCATGCGCATTTAGGGTTGATGCACAAAATCTTAATGCAAAAGAACGTCACTTTACATTGCCCCTTGTATGTGAACCTTTATTATGCAGTCCGTCGCTTTTATTGCGTCCACAACAAGTTCGTGCAAAGTTTATTTTCTCCGCACTAATAAATCATGCATATTTAGAGAGCAATTTTTATTGCTTGCACCGATGACAACTTACTTGAAGGATCTTACTCAATCCATAGGTAGATATGGTGGACTCTCATGGCAAAACTGGTTTAAGGGTATTTGGAAGCACAAGTAGTATTTCTACTTAGTGCTGAGAATTTGGCTAGCATGAGGGGGAAAGGCAAGCTCAACACGGTAGAGGATCCATGACTACATACTTTATCTCAGATATAAGAAAACATAACTCATTATGTTGTCTTCCTTGTCCAACCTCAACTCTTTAGCATGTCATATTTTAATGAGTGCTCCCAATCATAAAAGATGTCAATGATAATATATCTATATGTGAAACCTCTCTTCCCTTATTACTTCCTATTAATTGCAACGATGGCCAAAGCTATATTTGTCAACTCCCAACAACTTTTAATCATTGTATTCTTTCTATGTGAAGTCATTACTTTCAATGAGATCAAAATGAACTCTTTGATTCTTTTTATTCTTTTTCTTCTAATCACCCAAGATCATGGCAAAATACTCAAGCCCTTGACTCAACACTAATCTTTATTATATAGCTCACGGACTCAATTAAAAAGAAGGATCATAAAGCAAAACTCAAAACTAGATCATGCCATGACTTTATTCTACTAAATCAAGATACTACTAATAGGATCGAACTAAGAAAAACGGTAAAGATAGGAGTTGTGATGGTGATACGATACCAGGGCACCTCCCCCAAGCTTGGCAGTTGCCAAGGGGAGTGCCCATACCCGTGTGATTATTTCTCCTTCTTTGTTGTTGGTGTAATATTCTTGGCGATGATTCCCCTTAAGATACGGTTCTCCTCGTCGAGCTTATTGACCTGCTGCTTGAGGTCCATTATTTCCTTGCAAAGCTTTCCTGTAACGGCTAAAGCTCCCTACACCCAAGGGTGTTGCATAGCTGCGGGAGAACCAGATATACTTATCCTCATATTTTCATAGGAAAGAAATTTAACATTGGAAGGGATAACCGAGTTTGGAATAGCTGAGCTCTGTAGTTCCCCCATCGTAAACCCAGCTCAGAAGTGAGAGGTGACTTCTTGATCTTCCATGGCATCTACTCTCATCAGGTCAGCCTCCATCTCTTCCTCCGTTGCTGGCCCAAAGTGGTCAGCGTCGCTGTTTGCCCTTGGTTCCGGTGCCGGGTTAGATACCTGGCTCGCCCCGACTGACTCTTGAGAAGACATCTTGCTCTTATCTTCAACAGTGATAACTCAAAACAAAAACAGGGGAGATTTGCGTGATACGAGAGTCAAAGCCTTCGGGAGTATATATAATGAATTTTTACCGACCAAAATACGTATCGTGCAAGGAAACGGAGTACGAAGGGCACACGAGGTGCTCACGAGGTAGGGGGGCGCGCCCAGGGGGTAGGGCGCGCCCTCCACCCTCGTGGAGGCCTCGTGTCCTCCCCGGACTGCTACTTATTTTTATATTTTTCTAAATATTCCAAAACAGAGAAATATTGCCTTAAAAATTGTTTTGGAGTCGGTTTACTTACCGTACCACATACCTATTCCTTTTCGGGGTCTGGAACATTCTAGAAGGTGTCCCTTAGGTACTCCTCCGGGGTTACGGTTTCAATAATATTAGTTTCAACATTTATAGGATTACCTGAGATATAGTGTTTGATCCTTTGACCGTTTGCCACCTTCGGATTTGTGCCTGCAAAGTTGTTGATTTTTATGGCACCGGAACGATAGACCTCCTCGATAACGTAGGGACCTTCCCATTTAGAGAGAAGTTTTCCTGCAAAAAATCTTAAACGAGAGTTGTATAGCAATACATAATCACCTACATTAAACTCACGCTTTTTTATCCTTTTGTCATGCCATCTTTCAACTTTTTCTTTAAACAACTTGGCATTTTCATAAGCTTGGGTTCTCCATTCATCAAGTGAGCTAATATCAAATAACCTCTTCTCACCGGCAAGTTTAAAATCATAGTTGAGCTCTTTAATAGCCCAATATGCCTTATGTTCTAGTTCGAGAGGTAAGTGACATGCTTTTCCATAAACCATTTTATACGGAGACATACCCATAGGATATGCAGTTCTATAGGCCCATAATGCATCATTCAGTTTCTTGGACCAATTATTTCTAGACCTATTGACAGTCTTTTGCAAAATTAATTTGAGCTCTCTATTGCTCAATTCTACCTGACCACTAGACTGCGGGTGATATGGAGATGCCATTCTATGATTAACATCGTATTTAGCAAGCATCTTACGGAAAGCACCATGAATAAAGTGTGAACCACCATCAGTCATTAAGTATCTAGGGACTCCAAACCTCGGAAAAATAACTTCCTTAAGCATTCTAATAGAAGTGTTATGATCAGCACTACTAGTTGGAATAGCTTCTACCCATTTAGTAACGTAATCAACAGCAACTAAAATATGTGTATATGCATTAGAGGCAGGAAAAGGTCCCATATAATCAAAGCCCCAAACATCAAATGGTTCAATAACAAGTGAATAATTCATAGGCATTTCTTGACGTCTACTAACATTACCAATTCTTTGACATTCATCGCAAGACAAAACAAACTTACGGGCATCCTTGAAGAGAGTAGGCCAATAAAAACCGGATTGCAATACCTTATGTGCAGTTCTATCTCCAGCGTGGTGTCCTCCATAAGCCTCGGAGTGACACTTGCGTAAGATCTGTTCCTGTTCATGCTCAGGTACACAACGTCTAATAACACTATCTACTCCTTCTTTATAAAGATGTGGGTCATCCCAAAAGTAATGTCGCAAGTCATAGAAAAACTTTTTATTTTGTTGGTATGTGAAGCTAGGTGGTATAAATTTAGCAACAATATAATTAGCATAATCAGCATACCATGGAGTGCTACGAGAAGTACTTATGACATTTAATTGTTCATCAGGAAAGCTATCATCAATAGGTAGTGGGTCATCAAGAACATTCTCTAACCTAGATAAGTTATGCGCACGGGTTCTCAGCTCCTTTTCTATCAACAATATGCAAATCAAATTCTTGAAGCAAGAGAACCCATCTGATGAGTCTAGGTTTTGCATCTTTCTTTTCCATAAGATATTTAATAGCAGCATGATCTGTGTGAATAGTTACTTTAGAATCAACAATATAGGGTCTAAATTTATCACATGCAAATACAACGGCTAAAAGTTCCTTTCCGGTAGTAGCATAATTTCTTTGAGCATTGTCTAGAGTCTTACTAGCATAATGGATAACATTCAATTTCTTATCAACTCTTTGCCCTAGAACAACACCTACAACATAATCACTAGCATCACACATAATTTCAAAGGGTAAATTCAATCGGTGGTTGAACAACGGTGCGAGAGACTAATGCTTTCTTAAGTATTTCAAATGCTTCTACACAATCATCATCAAAGACAAATGGTACATCTTTTTGTAATAAATTAGTCAGAGGCCAAGAGATTTTTGAGAAGTCCTTAATGAACCTCCTATAAAATCCGGCGTGACCAAGGAAACTTCTTATACCTTTAATGTCCTTGGGACATGGCATCTTTTCAATAGCATCAACCTTGGCTTTATCAACTTCAATACCTCTTTCAGAAACTTTGTGCCCCAAGACAATACCTTCATTAACCATAAAGTGGCACTTTTCCCAATTCAAGACAAGATTAGTTTCTTCACATCTCTACAAAACTCGAGCAAGATTGCTCAAGCAATCATCAAAAGAGGAACCATAGACGGAAAAGTCATCCATGAAAACCTCACAAATTTTCTCGCAAAAGTCAGAGAATATAGCCATCATGCATCTTTGAAAGGTAGCAGGTGCATTACATAAACCGAAAGGCATACGTCTATAAGCAAAAGTACCAAAAGGGCATGTAAAAGTAGTCTTTGATTGATCTTTAGCCGACATAGGTATTTGAGAAAAACCAGAATAACCATCTAGAAAGCAATAATGTGTATGTTTGCATAGTCTTTCTAGCATTTGATCAATAAAAGGTAAGGGGTAATGATCTTTCTTAGTAGCCTTATTTAATTTGCGGAAATCAATTACCATCCTATAACCTATTATAATTCTTTGCGGAATCAATTCATCTTTATCATTAGGGACAACAGTAATACCTCCCTTCTTAGGGACACAATGGACAAGACTTACCCACTGACTATCAGCAACGGGATAAATTATACCTGCCTCCAGAAGCTTGAGTATTTCCTTTCTTACCAATTCTTTCATTTTAGGATTCAAACGTCGTTGAGGATCACGAACTGGTTTGGCATCAGCTTCCAAATTTATTTTATGTTGACATAGAGTGGGACTGATGCCCTTAAGATCATCCAGAGTATATCCAAATAGCAGCACGGTGCTTCTTCAGAGTTTTCAATAATCTTTATTCTTCATGCTCTGAAAGGTTAGCACTAATAATGACAGGATATATTTTCTTTTCATCAAGATAAGCATATTTAAGATTATCGAGCAGCGGTTTAAGATCAAACAGGATCACCCTTGGGTGGAGGAGGATCCCTAGGATTTCAACAGCAAATTGTGTTGAGAATAGGTTCTGTTTAAAGAATACTTCATCTATTTCCCTTCTTTCATTCATGAACATATCATTTTCATGGTCTAGCAAATAGTGTTCTAAAGGATCACTAGGAGGTACGGCAATAGACGCAAGACCAATAATTTCATCCTTACTAGGCAATTCTTCCTCACGATGTTGTTTACTAAATTTAGAGAAATTAAACTCATGAACCATATCATCCAAGCCAACAGTAACAACATTCTTTTTGCAATCTATTGTAGCATTAACAATACGCAAGAAGGTTCTACCAAATATAATGGGACAAAAGCTATCTTGTGGAGAACCAAGAACAAGAAAATCAGCGAGATATTTGGTTTTCCCACACAAGACTTCAACATCTCTAACAATTCCCATAGGTGAAATAGTATCTCTATTGGCAAGTTTAATTGTGACATCAATTTCTTCTAACTCTGCCGGTGCAATATCATGCATAATTTCTTTGTATAAGCCAATGGGTATAACACTAGCACTAGCTCCCATATCACATAAGCCATGATAACAATGATCTCCTATTTTAACAGAAATAACAGGCACGCCTACCATAGGTCTATGTTTATCTCTATCACAGGGTTTAGCAATTCTAGCAGTTTCACCAGAGAATTGAATAACATGCCCATCAATATTATCAGACAAGAGATCTTTAACAATAGCAATATTAGGTTCTACTTTGACTTGCTCAGGAGGTGTATAAGTCCTAGTATTGCTTTTACGAACAACAGTTGAAGCTTTAGCATGATCCTTCATTCTGACAGGGAAAGGTGGTTTCTCAATATAAGAAGTAGGAACAATAGGATCATTATAAGTGACAATCTTTTCTTCAACTTTAATAGGTGCAGCTACTTTTACTTCTATGGGAGGATGATATTTAAACCACTTCTCCTTGGGGAGATCAACATAAGTAGCAAAAGATTCACAGAAAGAAGCTACTATCTCAGAGTCAAGTCCATATTTAGTGCTAAACTTACGGAAAATATCGGTATCCGTAAAAGATTTAACACAATCAAACTTAGGTGTCATACCTGACTCCTTACCTTCATCGAGGTCCCAATCTTCAGAGTTGCGTTTAATTCTATCCAATAAATTCCATCTAAATTCAATAGGCTTCATCATAAAAGAGCCAGACAAGAAGTATCGAGCATGGTGCGATTGTTATCGTAAAGCCGAGCATAAAATTCTGGAGAATTGTCAATTTTGAGAGCTCATGATTGGGGCATGAATATAACATTGATTTAAGCCTCCCCAAGCTTGAGCGATGCTTTCTCCTTCATGAGGCCAAAATTATATATATAATTGCGATCACGATGAACAAGATGCATAGGGTAATACTTTTGATGAAATTCCAATTTCAATCTTTTATAGTTCCATGATCTCGTATCATCACATAGCCTATACCATGTCAATGCGTCTCCCTCCAAAGATAAAGGGAAAGCCTTCCTCTTAATAACATCATCGGGTATACCTGCAAGCTTAAATAGTCCACAAATATAATCCACATAGCGTAGATGTTCGTCAGGATGCTTTGTTCCATCTCCTGCAAAAGTGTTAGCTAGCCATTTTTCCATCATACCCGAAGGAATCTGAAAAGGAGTTTCATTTTCAGTAGGTTCAATAGGTTCAGTAGGTTCAGTAGGTTGAGGAGCAACTCTTGGCTCAACTGGACGGGGTGAAGATACCCCGAACAAGCCCCTCAAACAATTACTTTCCATAGTAACAAGTGACAGAAAATTTCAGCACACTAAATAAAATTTTCCTTACCAAATTCCACCTACGAAAGGCGCTTCAGTCCCCGGCAACAGCGCCAGAAAAGAGTCTTGATGACCCACAAGTATAGGGGATCTATCGTAGTCCTTTCGATAAGTAAGAGTGTCGAACCCAATGAGGAGCAGAAGGAAATGATAAGCGGTTTTCAGCAAGGTATTCTCTGCAAGTACTGAAATAAGTGGTAACATATAGTTTTGTGATAAGATAAATAGTAACGAGCAACAAGTAACAAAAGTAAATAAAGTACAGCAAGGTGGCCCAATCCTTTTTGTAGCAAAGGACAAGCTTGGACAAACTCTTATAATAGGAAAAGCGCTCCCGAGGACACATGGGAATATCGTCAAGCTAGTTTTCATCACGCTCATATGATTCGCGTTCGGTACTTTGATAATTTGATATGTGGGTGGACCGGTGCTTGGGTACTGCCATTACTTGGACAAGCATCCCACTTATGATTAACCTCTATTGCAAGCATCTGCAACTACAACAAAGGTATTAAGGTAAACCTAACCATAGCATGAAACATATGGATCCAAATCAGCCCCTTACGAAGCAACGCATAAACTAGGGTTTAAGCTTCTGTCACTCTAGCAACCCATCATCTACTTATTACTTCTCAATGCCTTCCTCTAGGCTCAATAATGGTGAAGTGTTATGTAGTCGACGTTCACATAACACCACTAGATGTTAGACAACATACATCTTATCAAAATATCGAACGAATACCAAATTCACATGACTACTAATAGCAAGACTTCTCCCTTGTCCTCAGGAACAAACGTAACTACTCACAAAGCATATTCACGTTCATAATCAGAGGGGTAATAATGTGCATAAAGGATCTGAACATATGATCTTCCACCAAATAAACCAACTAGCATCAACTACAAGGAGTAATCAACACTACTAGCAACCTGCTAGCACCAATCCCGGACTTGGAGACAAGAATTGGATACAAGAGATGAACTAGGGTTTGGAGATGAGATGGTGCTGGTGAAGATGTTGATGGAGATTTCCCTCTCCCGATGAGAGGAGCGTTGGTGATGACGATGGTGATGATTTCCCCCTCCGGGAAGTGTCCCAGCAGAACAGCTCTGCCGGAGCCCTAGATTGGTTCGCCAAGGTTCCGCCTCGTGGCGGCGGAGTCTCGTCGAAAGGTTCTCTTCTATTTTTTCTCATCGAAAGACTTCATATAGGAGAAGATGGGCGTCGGAGAGCCACCGGGGCCCACGAGGTAGGGGGCACGCCCGGGGCGCCCCACCCTTGTGAGCGGTGTGGCCCCTGGCCTTCATCTTTGGCGATGATTTTCTTTATTTATTTTAAGGTATTCGTGGGGTTTCAGGACTTTTGGAGTTTGCAGAATAGTCCTTCAATATTTGCTCCTTTTCGGCCCGAATTCCAGGTGCGGCATTCTCCTCTTCTTGTAAACCTTGTAAAATAAGAGAATAGCCATAAGTATTGTGACATAACGTGAAATAACAGCCCATAATGCAATAAATATTGATATAAAAGCATGATGCAAAATGGACGTATCATGCCTCTCATGAAAAATTGAATGATGCCCTGAAGAAATTCAAAGGTGCAGTGCTTATGCTAAGAAAGTGAACGTAGGCACCGGCAGTTGGATAATAGTACCTGATTCTCGGCGGCCTATGGGTATGGTTGTCATACTTGATAGCTAAGGATCATAGATGGTGCTCGTGTTGCGGTTGAGTTTGAGCCGTCTATCATCGACGCTGAAGTGGCTCCGGTGCTACGGTTGCGCCGCCTGTCGACATACAAGAAAGCTAATCTATGGTAAGTGAATAGTTGCATGATAAAGAGAAAAACCGAAGGAGTACAAATCGAAATAACCTAATGAGGCTGCGGCGTCGGTAAAGCAGGGCCGGTGGAGTTGAATATGGCGTCAGTGGAGCGGGTTCGTGTAGTGGATGAAGGCTTCGGCGGGCGCGTTGTACAGTGCTTTCGGTGAGGCGGATCTGTTGCGGCGGGCAAGGGCTTGTATGAAGGGCCAGCGATGGGGCGGACAAGGGACTCAGTGAAGGGCCTACACTGTGGTGGACGAGGGCGCCGGTTAAGCAGATCCGATGCGGTGGACCATGATGGCGGTCAAGGAGATCTGGAGTGGTGGACAAGCCAGTCACTGAAGTGGCTCCGGTGAAGTGGTGAGTTGGCAGTTGGGGGTTCCAAGGTGCGGAAGGTAGATTCGGCGGGGTCTGAGGTCCACCGCTGCGGCGGAGGACTAGATTCGGCGGCTTGCCATGGTTGGGGGTCGGGAGGGAAGGGAGGGCTCGAGGAAGAATGTTGGGGGCAAAGAGTGGAAAACAATGGAGTTATCAAAGCAGCCCTTTTCCGTTCATGTGGCAGGGGTATAATAGGAATATCGCAGGGCTAAACTTTCGGGCGCGAGATAATGTGAGCGGGAAGTTTGAAAGGTTTTGGCGCCTAAAATTATATTCTGCTCTTGTACGTCCGACTATGATATCATGGCCGAGAATTGTTTGTCTTGCAAGCAAAAAAAGTGCAAGTTTTGAAAATCAATGTCTCCAACTCGAAACTTAGATTGTCCATTCAATTCAAATATGGATCATTGAGCTAGTACAAGCAAATACCATCATAAGGTCCAATTCAAATGAAATTCCAAATGTGTTTATCCTAAATATGATGACAAAAGCAAGAATGTGTACGTGTATGAATAAAGTGGATGATTATAAAGTTTGAACATGACTGTATGTGTATATCTCTAGGTTTGATATATGAATTTGAAATCACGAAATCCCGGCTTAAAAAATGTACCTCCATTTAAATGAATTAGAAAAGCTAATGATGGAGTCAAATTCCAAAATTCCAATCTTAGGTTTGTAATTCTGGTACATCAAGGTATATCACGCATGTTCAAAAGTATCGTTATCTCATGGTCCAAACTGTGAAACAAATTGATCAACCATGCGTGCACACACTATTGACCATGTATATCTCAATTACGCTAAAGTCCCTCAAATATAGACACCTCACACTTTATCTGAAGCCAACCCCCCCCCCCTCGTCGCCCCCACACACAAAAGTCATTCTCTCCCCCAAACACCAACACACGAGCACATTAACAACCCTCTCTCTTCTAAAGTCCGGACCCCAATATAGGTCTCTATCACTTTGTCTCTCGGGCATGCACACATCTCTTCCCCCACTCCCTAGGTCTCCCGGCATCTCTCTTTCCCAAGCACACGCACTATGTAGAGTGTATCTTTCCCATACACACAAAACATCGCCCCCAAACGTCTATCTCCCTAGTTGTGTGGTTCTCCCACACTCACCTCACACACCACCCCCACTGCAAACAAGCACACTTTGTCTCCTTGTGAACCACTCTCCCCTTTCTATCTCTCTCTAGCTCTTAGACCCCTCTACCACACACAATGTCTCTTCCAAATAGTCTGCTCCCCCCGCCCGCACCCATGCTATCCCGCTACTACACATGTCACACCATTCCCCCTTCCCTTATACTAGGTTCACATCATTATTGGTCTCTCTACTCCACATACACACACTCCCTCTCACACACAAACACGCGCACAGACACACACAGACACGCACAAACACCCATTTATTTAGATCCTCATCTCTCCCCATGTCCGCATGTGTATCTCACACACTCACTCTCTAATTATGTATATGTGTCTCCACATTACACAACACAAAGCCCCATGTACATGTCTCTCTCTATCCTCCACACACATAGAAACAAAGAATTTGTTATCATTGCCTTAGTCTCTAGACATATCACACACGCACACTCTCTCTCTCTCTCTCTCTCTCTCGCAAACACGCTCAACAAGGGTTTCCCCGTGAATAACTTACCGTCTATTCATCAACAGTCATGGCAGTACGGCGAACACGAGACGTGAAAAAGAATAAACCTACACGTGCTTAGACCACCTAGTATGACTACTAGGACTAGAGTAAGCCAAAAAGCGCGCCGCCGTCACCCCCTCCTTATCAGCGACGGGAAAACCTTTGTTTTACACAGTCGAGAAGTCATTATGCTAAAGCCCCACATGCCGAGGCATTGAATAGAATGTAGATGCTAGTTTACGGAAACAAGTATCGATAATACGTTTATATCTACATACTTATATTTCGTCTCTTATTAAAAACCGAGTTGGTGATGATGGTACGCGTGCCATCTTGCAATATAAACCGTCCGATCTATATCTGGCGGATGGAAATTAAACTAAAAGATACCTGCACCCCTCTCCACATTTGCAGACAAGGCCTTCCCTAGTTCATCCTTATCTCCAACAACCTCATTGTTGAGCAATTAAGAAAGGAAGCCTCTGGAACAAACTGGCCTGGTGGCCGCTGCCGGCGTGGTCAATCCCCATGCCTCCGCTCAGTCCGACCACCAATCACCACCACGCCCCACTCCTCTTCACCTTATCTCCTATTTCTCGAGATATCATTAGTTTTTACACATGGGATTACTCCCGCATGGGTCAATCACAACAAGTGTTTTATAAAAAAATGCATCTTGAAGTTACGTGCAATGCACGGATCTTGCTAGTACTCCTCTGAGAAGACTAAGTTGGTGATGATGGTGTATACGCCATCCGTCGTTTCGACCATTAGATCTACATCTAACATTTGTGAGGTAAGTTGTTGCCTTTTCTCACCAACATCCCACTTGTCTACCAATTTGCAGAAAAACCCATAATTAGTATCTTAAAACCAACCACATCCTCCACGACCTCACCAAAACAGCCCAAGGAATATATTCTAATTGAAACATAATATATCTCTAGTGATATATGTATATCAAAATTAGAGTGTTTTGTATCAAGTTTGTGAATAAGTATTATTCTAATTATGATCCGTTGCAACGCACGTGAAC
Source organism: Aegilops longissima (assembly GCA_021605205.1). Lineage (NCBI taxonomy): Eukaryota > Viridiplantae > Streptophyta > Magnoliopsida > Poales > Poaceae > Aegilops > Aegilops longissima. Next base: position 495,271,726 of record CM038680.1, read on the forward strand.
ATTGCTAGTATTTCCAACCATGAAAAAAATTTCCTAGTATTTCCATAGTTTTGAGTTTGCCATCAAGATATTAGTCACTCATGGTTGATATTTACTTTCAATCATGTACACAGATGCATTATGTATCTAGCCTTGCTTATTGGCTTCCAAAGCTTAACTTTCACTCCTACTTACAATATGTAGAGTATTTAACAAAAAAGCCTACGACTTTCAACCAGCCCTAGGAAGAATCTGTTGTACAAAAAATAGCAAAAACACACCCAAAATTTCTTAATCCACGCCAAAAACTACTACCTATTACCGATTAGGCTCGTTTAAACCCATTTATGACAGGGTTGGCCCACACGTCCGTGCTGACAAGGCAGCTTAAGCCAACACATTTTGTTTGACCGTTGACACGAGGGACCCACATCTGACCTTCTATCCTGCTATTCCCCCCTCAAATCATTATTTTTCCTGAACATTACTTCAAACAGTACTGATGCGTGTTTGTCGGTGGCACTAGTGATGAGCAATTTGGCTGCCGCTCCGCCGAACGGGCCGGACGCCGCGCTGGCCTCCGCACGGGTTGGTAGGCTGGCCCGAGCGTGAATCATGAGTGAGCAAGCCGCCGTGCTTGCCTTTGATCGAGCCAAATGGCTGGTCTTAGCACGGCGCGCGCGAGCAAGCCGTTGCGCCGCCATGCCAATCTAGCTAGCAAATCTTGCAGACAAGCAGCTGGACAAAGCTATCTTGGCTAGCTAGCGGCCGCGAACATCGGACGGAGCTGGCATCCGGGCTGCCGCAAGATGGGCTCCGCACCGCCGGCGGTTTTGACCTCGCCTTCTGCCGGCGGCGGTAGCTGCGTCCCATGGCCAAGGATGACTAGGTGGATGGGCCGGACGTAGGAGGTCACTCGGGGATTTTTATGGAGACTGACATGTAGGTCTGCTACGTCTTGAGCTTGCGTTAGTTTTCCTTGAAGAGGAAAGGGTGATGCAGCAATAGTAGCGTAAGTATTTTCCTCAGTTTTTGAGAACCAAGGTATCAATCCAGTAAGAGGCTCCTCAAAAGTCCCACGCACATACACAAACGAACAAAGAACTCACAACCAACGCAATAAAGGGGTTGTCAATCCCTTCACGGCCACTTGCGAAAGTGAGATCTAATAGAGATAGTATGATAAGGTAAATATATTTTTGGTATTTTATAATATAGATTGTAAAAGTAAAGATGCAAATAAAAGTAGATTGAAAGCTTATATGATAAAAGATAGACCCGGGGGCCATAGGTTTCACTAGTGGCTTCTCTCAAGATAGCATAAGTATTACGGTGGGTGAACAAATTACTGTCGAGCAATTGATAGAAAAACGAATAATTATGAGATTATCTAGGCATGATCATGTATATAGGGATCACGTCCGTGACAAGTAGACCGACTCCTTCTTGCATCTACTACTATTACTCCACACATCGACCGCTATCCAGCATGCATCTCGAGAATTAAGTTCATAAAGAACAAAGTAACGCATTAAGAAAGATGACATGATGTAGAGGGATAAACTCATGCAATATGATATAAACCCCATCTTTTTATCCTCGATGGCAACAATACAATCGTGCCTTGCTGCCCTAACATCCTTTGGGAAAGGACACCGCAAGATTGAACCCAAAGCTAAGCACTTCTCCCATTGCAAGAAAGATCAATCTAGTAGGCCAAACCAAGCTGATAATTCGAAGAGACTTGCAAAGATAACTTAATCACACATAAAAAATTCAGAGGAGATTCAAATATTTCTCATAGATAAACTTGATCATAAACCCACAATTTATCGGATCTCGACAAACACACCGCAAAAAGAGTTACATCGAATAGATCTCCAAGAAGCATGTCCTATCGAAATAGCATAGCCAAAGAAAGCTTATCCCTACAAAATCATATAGTTAGGCCATGCTTCATTTTCATTACACAAAATACTCCCATCATGTACAAACCCGATGACGAACCGAGCAATTGGTTCATACCTTTTAACGCGCTTCAACATTTTCAACTCTTACGCAATACATTAGCGCAAGCCATGGACATAGCACTATGGTGGTATATGGTGGTGGTTGTGAGGACAAAAAGGGAGAAGATAGTCTCACATCGACTAGGCGTACCAACGGGCTATGGAGATGCCCATCAATAGATATCAATGTGAGTGAGTAGGGATTGCCATGCAACGGATGCACTAGAGCTATAAATGTATGAAAGCTCAACAAAAGAAACTAAGTGGGTGTGCATCCAACTCGCTTGCTCACGAAGACCTAGGGCATTTTGAGAAAGCCCATCATTGGAATATACAAGCCAAGTTCTATAATGAAAAATTCCCACTAGTATATGAAAGTGACAACACAAGAGACTCTCTACCATGAAGATCACGGTGCTATTTTGAAGCACAAGTGTGGAAAGAGATAGTAGCATTGTCCCTTCTCTCTTTTTCTCTCATTTTTTTATTTTTTTATTTTTGCACTTTCTTTTTTATATATATTTGGCCTTTCTTCTTTTTTTATTTGGTGGGCTCTTTGGCCTCTTTTTTTTTTAAAGTATGAAGTCTCATCCCGACTTGTGAGGGAATCATAGTCTTCATCATCCTTTCCTAACTTGGGACAATGCTCTAATAATGAAGATCATCACACTTTTATTAATTTACAACTCGAGAATTACAACTCAACACTTAGAACAAAATATGATTCTATATGAATGCCTCCGGCGGTATACCGGGATATGCAATGAATAAATAGTGACATGTATGAAAATATATGAAGGTGGCCTTGCCACAAATACGATGTCAACTACATGATCATGCAAAGAGCAATATAACAACGATGGAGCGTGTCATAATAATGGAACAATGGAAAGTTGCATGGCAATATATCTCGGAATGGCTATGGAAATGCCATAATAGGTAGGTATGGTGGCTGTTCTGAGGAAGGTAAATAATGGGTTCATGATACCGGCGAAAGTTGCGCGGCAGAGTAGATGCTAGCAAAGTGGAAGGGTGAGTGTGCGTATATCCATGGACTCACATTAGTCATAAAGAACTCATATACTTATTGCAAAAGTCTACTTAGACCTCGAAGCAAAGTACTACTACGCATGCCCCTAGAGGGATAGATTGGTAGGAAAAGACTATCGCTCGTCCCCGACTGCCACTCATAAGGAAGACACTCAAAAGAGGACCTCATGTAACAAATTTGTCACACAACATTTACCATACGTGCATGCTACGGGACTTGCCAACTTCAACACAAGTATTTTCAATTTCATAATTACCCACTAGCATGACTCTAACATTACCACCTTTATATCTCAAAACAATTATCAAGCATCAAATTGATCCTAGTGTTTTATGCACTTTCTATGATAGTTTTTATTATACCCAACTTGGATGCTCATCATTCTAGGACCAAATTTATAACCATAGAAAATACCATGCTGTTCTAAAAGACTCTCAAAATAATATAAGTGAAGCATGAGAGATCAACAATTTATTCAAAATTAAGCCATCGCCGTGCTCTAAAAGATATAAGTGAAGCACTAGAGCAAAAACTAACTAGCTCAAAAGTTATAAGTGAAGCACATAGCGTATTCTAATAAATTCTAATCAAGTGGGCTTCTCCCAAAAGGTGTGTACAGCAAGGATGATTGTGGAAAACAAAAAAGCAAATACTAATATCATACAAGACCCTCCAAGCAAAACACATATCATGTGGCGAATAAAAATATAGCTCAAAGTAAAGTTAACGATAAACGAAGACGAAAGAGGGGATGCCTTCCGGGGGCATCCCCAAGCTTAGGCTTTTGGCCATTCTTGAATATCTTGGGGTTCCTTGGGCATCCCCAAGCTTAGTCTCTTGCCACTCCTTATTCCATAGTCCATCAAATCTTTACCCAAAGCTTGAAAACTTCACAACACAAAACTCAACAGGAAATCTCATAAGCTTCGTTAATGAAAGAAAGAAAAACCACCACATAAGGTACTGTAATGAACTCATTCTTTATTTATATTGGTGTTAAACCTACTGTATTAAAAGTTCACTATGGTTCATACCACTTAATACTAGCCATAGATGCATCAAAATAAGCAAACAACACACGAAAAGCAGAATCTGTCAAAAACAGAACAGTCTCTAGCAATCTGTAACTCTCGAATACTTCTGGAACTTTAAAAATCCTACCAAAATAGGAAGTCCTGGGGAATTTATCTATTGATCTACAGCAAAGCGAATCAACACAAAATCACGTTTCTGTGAATTACTAAAATTATTTTCGTGCGTGCAAAGTTTCTGTTTTTCAGCAGAATCAAATTAACTATCACCATAGGTTATCCTATAGGTTCTACTTGGCTCAAACACTAACTAAAACATAAAAACACATCTAAACAGAAGGTAGATGCAAAATTTATTACTAAACAGAAACAAAAACAAAAAAACACAAATAAAATTGGGTTGCCTCCCAACTAGCGCTATCGTTTAACGCCCCTAGCTAGGCATAAAAGCGAGGATAGATCTAAGTGGTGCCATAATAATAAGATAGATCTTGAAAACTCCTCTCATATTCTCTACGTTCAGCAGCAAGTTTTCTTTGAGGCAAGCAAAGGTAATCAAAAGGGCTAAATTTAATGGGACAAAAGCCCCAAGGTCAATCTCAGGAGGTATGGGTTCCTCCTTTGGCCCTTCATATTGCACAACTAATTCATCATTATAAGCATTCTTTTGGCAGAACTTCATGAGCCTATACTCAAGAGAGTATCCTAGCTCATTGTTTCGAAGAGCAAAATCATTATTAAGTTCAGAAATCCTATCAACTAGGGCATTGGTGGGAACCTTTTTTCTAAGGTTTTCATTGAAAGCAACATAGTCCAAAGATTGAAAACGCCTAATTTCCTCTTGATCAAAGAGGATCGCCTGTATGGGAGGACGACCGGCATCCACCCTATAGTGCACAAAGATTTCTTTGGCATCTCTTATTATAAATCTAAACTTATGAGCCAAAAAGATAGTAACGGCGTGCTTAACAGAAGAATGCTTAATATTAGAAAATTCCAAGAAAATTCTTTGTATGCAAGGATGCATATGCATAAATTGTATTTCAAGCTCAACTACAAGCATAGCGATAGCATCCGCGAGACTACTAGTTCTATGAAGAATAGAACCACCCATAGAGGGTAAAGCACCGGCACAAGTAAAGAAATCTTGAATAACCCCTTTTCCGATAATATTACCACTACCAATTAGAAACCTTTTAGTATGCAAGATAGGGGGTTCTTCAGCAGGAGCATCAGAATTTTTCATATTATCATTATTGTCCATATCGACGATAATCTCCCCAATTTCAGATATAACGGCAAACAAGAGCGAGGAAGAAGAAGAGGGCAAGCGAAAGAGAGAGGAGATTGGGAAAGAGAGGGTGAATAAAACGGCAAGGGTGAAGTGGGGGAGAGGAAAACGAGAGGCAAATGGAAAATAATGTAAATGCGAGGGAGATGAGTTTGTGATGGGTACTTGGTATGTCTTGACTTGAGCTAAGACCTCCCGACAGCGGCGCGAAATCCTTCTTGCTCGTCTTGAGCTTGCGTTGGTTTTCCTTGAAGAGGAAAGGATGATGCAACAATAGTAGTGTAAGTATTTCCCTCAGTTTTGAGAACCAAGGTATCAATCCGATGGGAGGCTCCTCAAAGTCACGCACCTACACAAACAAACAAAGAACTACTTAACCAACGCAATAAAGGGGTTGTCAATCCCTTCACGGCCACTTGCAAAAGTAAGATCTGATAGAGATAACATGATAAGGTAAATATATTTTTGGTATTTATAATATAGATTGGAAAAGTAAAGATGCAAATCAAAGTAGATTGAAAGCAAATATAATAAGAGATAGACCCGTGGGCCATAGGTTTCACTAGTGGCTTCTCACAAGATAGAATAAGTATTACTGTGGGTGAACAAATTACTGTCGAGCAATTGATAGAAAAGGGAATAATTATGAGATTATCTAGGCATGATCATGTATATAGGCATCACGTCCGTGACAAGTAGGTGACTCTGCCTTCATCTACTACTATTACTCACACATCGACCGCTATCCGGCATGCATCTAGAGTATTAAGTTCATAAAAACGAGTAACACATTAAGAAAGATGACATGATGTAGAGGATAAACTCATGCAATATGATATAAACCCCATCTTTTTATCCTCGATGGCAACAATACAATACATGCCTTGCTGCCCTAACATCCTTTGGGAAAGGACACACAAGATTAAACCCAAAGCTAAGCACTTCTCCCATTGCAAGAAAGATCAATCTAGTAGGCCAAACCAAACTGATAATTGAAGAGACTTGCAAAGATAACTTAATCACACATAAAAAAATAAGAGGAGATTCAAATATTTCTCATAGATAAACTTGATCATAAACCCACAATTCATGGATCTTGACAAACACACATAAAAGAGTTATATCTAATAGATCTCCACAGAGAGGGAGAACATTGTATTGAGATCAAAAGAGAAGAAGCCATCTAGCTAATAACTATGGACTCGTGGGTGCTGTGGTAAACTACTCACAACTCATCGGAGGGTAAGGATGTTGATCTAGAAGCCCTCCATGGTCGATTCCCCCTCCGTGAGTGCAGCAGAAGGCTCAAGATGAAATCTCACGGATCTGAAGGTTCTGGTGGTGGAAATTGTGTTTCGTGGTGCCTGGATGTTTTGAGTGCGTGGGTATATATATTAGGAAGAAGTACATCGGTGGCCATGGGGGCCACGAGACAGGGCAGCGCCTCTGAGGCGCCCTCTGAGTAGCGACTTCCTATCTCGTGGCTTCCTCGACTGCTTCTTGACTTGCACTCCAAGCTCTCCGGATCGAGCAGCGATCAGGAGGCTGAGTCTGAAATCAAGCGATCAGCTGCAGATGCGAGGCGCGCCCCTCTCGTGGGCCTCGTGTGCCCGTATCTTCCTTGGGCCTCGTGGCTGATCACCGATATGTGCTATCTGCACCTGAAGCTGAAAGTGGTGACTGGAGATGGTCTGTGGTCTGATTCTGCATCTGTGTGGAGTGAGGAAAACAATAAATTAAACTTTAATTAACTGTTAATAAAAAGTGAAACAAGTGAATGCAACATGCCAAAGATGTTATGAAAATGCCAACTACATACACTAAAACCTGTATTTGACAAATACTGCGGGTATCACACCGAGTGGCCTAAGCAAGCATTTCTTCAGCGCAATTCCAAGGTGTTCAAAGGGCACGTGGGCGCATCGAAGATACTGATCGGAGTGCGGCATGCTGTGATGTGGCACAAGACTGGCAATACCTTGCCGGTGATGGTCCACGGCCGGCAGACGGGCAACAAAAAGGTTCTGGTGCTGCACACCAACAAGAACTTCGACCAACAGAGGACCAACTGGGTGATGCACCAGTACCACCTCGGGGACCTGGAGCAAGAGAAGGAGTGGGAGCTGGTCCTCTGCAAGATTTTCTACCAGACGAACACTTGGGCCAGGAGTAAAAATATTATAAGTTAGTTTGGTATTGGTACTTGTACTACCTTGTCGCTCGCAAGTTGGTATTGTTGTTAACGATATTTTGGTATGAACTCGGCATTTGCTTCCGACCATCATGCCGAGGGTTGACGTGGATATAAAGTTGAATCATTTGTTTCGAAACGAATTTTCAGGCACCTGATTTTCATTTGATGGGTAGCATAAGCACCTGCCGTTCGAATTCCCAGTTCTCCAAATTTTTCAAAACAAGTGCATGCACTTATTATCTTGATGAAAAAACAATATCCCTGCTGCATCCCAGTTATCAGTCTGTACTTGCAGAATTCTCTCGTTTATCTTTGGCTGTTCATAGTATGCCTTGTTTATTCCAGTTATTCACAAAGTGATGTTCTATATGTGTAAGTATGAACTGTGCAGTTCAATTTCATCAGTACCAGTTTCAACAATACCACTATGAATTACTACATTTGGTTGCTGCATCTTGTAGTTAACACGCCTTTCCATTTTTATTTAACAATAACAAGTGTACTTAGACCGGCACAATACCAGTTTGAATTACTATGTTTGCTTGTTGCTAATGTTAGGCCTGTTGCAGTTAGCACACCTTTCCACTTGTTTTGCTTTACTAGCGTGCTTAAACCTGCACACTGAAGCTATCTTTTGAAGATTATTTTGTCTGCCATGGATAATTTTGGTTCATGTTCAGCCTGTTGTGCTTAACATGCTTCTCGATGTACCTACACAGGACAATTTTTTGAACGACTGTTGTTTTCCATCGAGGTTAGTTTCATCTCATGGCTTATATCTGCTCACCGTTTAGGATATCGGTAGCTGGTACCATATAGGCCGGCGGCTGATAAGGGACTAATCGATGAATCGGACTTTTAACTGAATATATCTGCAACCCATTTATCGTTAGGTTAACTAGGGCCATATGTAATATATCTAAGGCCACATAGCAACATGCATTGTACTTAATGTCTAAATGTGCAATCCTAGGCTACATAGCAACAAGGAAGAGTGTTACATTAATGTTCTAATGATGTCTAGATATACGTAGAAGAGCAGCAGCAACAACAAAAACAACACAACCCTGTTTGGATACTCAACTTAGCTAGAGGTTAGAGTTAGTTTCTAGTTCATGACTAACCCTGAACTAACTCCATCCAAAGAGTTGTTTGGATGGCGGGGTTAGATTGACAATAAATGCACTAGGAGAACTAGCTCGAATTAGCACCTCTTGGGTGGATAGTTTTTTTGGGTGGGTTATAGATGCAACTAGCTCAAACTAGCCCTCATGTTTAGATATACTTTAGGGCTATTTGAGCCCAAACTAGCTCAAACTAACTGTAACACATGGATACAGCAGCAGTTAATAAGCCAATAATTTGTAAGAATACACTAAACTCCTTCCGGTCCATAATATAAGATGTTAATTCATCTAATATGTGAGTATATTGGATGTTATAAGATACTCCCTCCGTTCCTAAATATTTGTCTTTTTAGAGATTTCAAATGGACTACCACATACGGATGTATATAGACATATTATAAAAGAGTGTTGTACTACACCATTGTGCAATTGTTGTTTAGCTTCTAATATTAACTTGGTGCTTTTAGGTACATAAGTCATTGGTAAAGATCCACGCTTCGACCCTTTCTGTGTATGGGGTAATGAGATATCGATGAACCATCATCAAGTGAGGAAGCTGATAAAGATTGTTAGTATAATGGGTCCAAAGATGACAATTAAACTATTTGTTTACACTTTATCCAAGACAACAGTGAACGGCAGGATGGTAAGTAAGAACTCTACAGCCTTCTTTTTATTGCCTTGGTTTGTTGCAACGGTGCCTCCAATCGCTGGACAGGCCCTCTCCTAAGCCTCGTTGCAGCGGTGCAACACGGACTTATAAGTCCCTGTAAACAAATAGGTAGGGACTCGGGACTTATAAGTCCTTGTAAACAAACAGGTAGGGACTTATGACTTATAAGTTGGGACTTAAAAAAGTCCTAGGACTTATGAAACAAACAGGGCCTTAATCCTCATCTGTCACATTTGATCAAGCACCTTCCGCGCTCTGCCGGCGGCCACTGCGCGCCATGAAACTGAGCGGAGACGAACAGAGTGTGCGCTGCAGTATTGCCGGACGGCACAGCGGCAATGAGCTGGAGCGGCGGATCTGGGCGTCCTTAGGCATGGGAGCACTGCAGAGCACGGAATGGCGGCCGCCGACGGTGACCTCGCCGTCCATGGGCACGAAGACGAAATCGGCAGGAGCATCACGGGAGCTCGGACTCGCCGGAGCTAGATGGCGCGCAGAGCTCGGTCTCGCCGGCGACCAAATCGGCGCAGGGACCTCGGCCTCGCCGGGCGGGCGGGCAGAGAAGCTGGAAGAAGGTGATTCTCTGACCGAGAGGGGTCGGAGTGAAGCCAGAATCTGGGGATCATCCTTACATTCACATTGATCGATTGATCGGGCTGTTGCGAGCGGACATGCCACATTGATTGGGCTTCGGTTTGTAGCAGGGCCAGCCCGGCGGGCAAACAGGGCCGCCGGCGGTGGTTGGGGCCCGCGAGACCAAGAACATAGCGGTTCTTGGTTTCGCGCCGTCTCCGCCGCTTCTCCTCACCCTATATACCCCGCCCAACCCGGAATAACCGTCGCATCCACCCCCACCGACGACAGCTGGCGGGCGTCGCCGCCCCGCCGGACGAGAGAGAGAGAGAGCACCGAGAGCGAGCAGCGGCGGGCGGCACGATGCCGCCGCTGGAGATCCACTCGCTCCGACACGCGCCATCTGCTCAGCGGGCGGCGCCGCTGCGTCGTCTCCGTGGCGGGCGGAGTCCTCGCTGAGTCCCCCATACAGGGCGGCTGCTCTACGCGCTCATCGCTGATCCTGCCAAGAGGCGCGGTGGGAGGTGCTGGGCTACCGGCGCATCCTCAACCTGGGCAGCATCGGTGGCACCCTCGCCCGGCCTGCGCCGTCGCGACCTCCCGTGCTCTACGCCGAGCCCTTGACCGGCGCGCATCCAGCGCAGGCGCCCGGTAGCGCCCAGCAGCGCGCGGCGCTCTCTCCTCCCGCGTCGGCGGCGGGGCTCAGCTACCGCAGCCTCGTCCTCGCCGACCGCCTCCTCCTCCTCGCCGACAGCGCGGACCGCCTCCGCCTCGCCGCCCGGCGACGCCACGCCCGGCTCCTCGCCCTCGACCCCTTGCGCCAGCGCGATCGAGGACGAGCTGCGAGGCCGTGAGGGAGGAGCTTCAGCGCGCCGTCGACATGAGCGAGCCCGCTCAGCGATCGCCTCGGTTCGGTAACTCTGCACGGAGTCTGCACCAACCGGCCGCGCCCGTGGGCTGTTAATTCTTGAGATTCTTTCGCATTCGTTCGTTCCTTCGTTCGGGTCGTCGTCGAGAAATTGCGTAGAAAGCTTACGAGAAACAAACATCTGTTTGTTCGTTGTATAGTGTCCAAATTAAACTCCAGATATAGATGAACAAATTCTTTTGATTGACACCTGGTCGAAAGGATGAAAAAGTTCTTGTTCTTTTTCTTCTTTGTTTCTGTTCTCTGATTGCCACGTGACCCCTGCATTTTTGGCATGGTTTACATATACAAAGCGAAATTCATACGTTTGTATGTGATTTAGTAGCGCAATTCAATTCAGATATATCCTTGCAGTCCAACCAAAGGTTGCTGTCAAAAACATATTGTATTTCCCCATAGGATAGGACGAATCGAATAGGCTTGCATTCTACCATGGTCAAATGAGTTAAACTCAAAACTAACTGTAAACACATCCATATGTCCAACAAGTTTTTTTTCTTAAAGTCATACGTACTGTACTACTCCCTCTGCCCGGAAATATTTGTCGGAGAAATGTATGTATCTAGAGGTATTTTAGTTCAAAATACATCCATTTTTATCCATTTCTCCGACGAGTATTTCCGGACAAAGAAAGTTGTACTATATAAGAACTTGTTAATTAATTGGCCATTGCATTCTGTATCAAATGCACATCTAAACAAACAAAGGATTTGCTTCACGCCACATTCCACGGAAGGTGTAAACCACAAACCGGGCATGAAACCTGGGCGTCCGGGCCTTCGCCACGTACTCGTCCCACTCAAAAATCTTTCCAACACAATAACCGGTGTGCTCTAACCGTCTTTCCGGGAAGAGGCACCGTATTCATGCCGCTCCAGAGCGGACGCGACCACTCTGCAGCATGTCGGGCATTCAAGGGGCACGCCCGAGAGCGTCGCCCTCATTGTGTCCGCTCGCTCGCTATCTGCGCCGCGTGCAATGCCGGCTCAGAGTAGCACGACCAGACTGGGCGACGGGACGGCTTCCTACTGCATTGAAGCCGGCCGTCTGTCCATTCGTCTGCTCGGCATTGAACATGTGCGGTGGTCGAAACTCACTCTGGCGCGCAATAACGGCAAGTGACAACGCGATTTAGAAGCGGCTCTCGCCGGCACAGAAGCACTAGATGGCATCCCTTGCAAACGGCTGGCAGGCCCGACGTTCCCGACGTATATATAGGGGCCAGCTTGCCTCTGAGCTCGCCGGAGGAGAGCTCGGAGGACGACGACCGGATGATGAAGGAGTTGTTCCATGTTGACACCACATCAGTTGCCGGCTTCACCATGGCGCAAACGCAGGTGCACTTCGAGCCCATTATGGCACGGGAGGAGCATCCGGAGCAGCCTGTGACCTCGATTTTAGTGTTCCGGATGCTGCAAGAGGAGCAACGGTATAACCTGCACCTCCTCGAGCAGCACCGGCTCCTTAATTCAAGTTAGTTGGGATGCTCTAGAGAACATATCTATCACTAGTGTGAATTTGCCCTCATGTTCTACAACCTAGTTTATTTGACAGTCATCAATATGTTTCTCTCATATCTATCATCATTGTGAATTTGCATAACGAATAGAACATAATTCACGTCTCAGATGAGGCACATTGTGCCAACTGTAGAAGAGCCCCAAGCTTCCCCCTGAACTCAAAGTGGTCTCTCCCATACAATGCAATCCAAACGAAGTAGCTGAGCGTAGAACAGGATCTCAAAGAGGCATCGTGGTTCTAAGTCCGCGAGAGAATGGGGGTAGGTATGGAGAGGCAAGATCCTAACTATGGAGTAGTTGTATACGCAAGGATTTACGAGTTCAGGCCCTTCTCGGAGGAAGTAATAGCCCCACGTCTTGGAGCCCCGAGGCGGTCGATTGGATTATATCGTATGTGTTACGGGTGCGAACCCCTCTACGTGGAGGGGGTGGCTTATATAGAGTGCGCCAGACCCCAGCCAGCCCACGTAGTAGAGGGTTTAAGGTGCGTTAAAGCTAGTATGCATCGTAGTAACGCCTTACATAAAGTGTCATTAAGATCGTAAAGACTATTTAACTACAAACCGTTTAGGCACCGAGTGGCTCTTGGACTCCTGGTGGTCGAGTGGGTCTTCATGGTCGAGTGTCTTTGAATCTGTCGAGTGGAAGCCTACCGGTCATTGGAAGGCTGCTTCTCTTGTGAGTGTCCTTGTGGAGGGTACCTTTGGGCAGGTCTATGACCCTACCCAGGTACATGACTTCATCATTAGCCCCGAATGGATCGAGGTTTGAGTGAGGAAGGAGTTGATAATCTTTCCGACCTGTTCTTTGTGTTGTGAGTCGTCTTACTCGGATCAACGACCTTGTAGTGATGGCATCAACTTCTCTTTCATCGCCTTGATCCATTCTTCACGTTTGTCGAGTGAACTTTGTGAACACGAGGATTTCGAGCGACGGATCGGAGGAAATCTGTTATCCGACGAGTTGCTTTCTGCGGTTAGCGGATTTAGCGGGATCCGAATTTTGGGAAGCGCTAAGCGAGAAAACCGCGACACTCGAATGGGATAAGACGATGGCGCTCGATCTTCGTGCGCCTTTTTCGCCACGTATCGTGCGCGCGCTGTTGCGGGATTGTGACGGGATTGCTCGGGCCTACCGTCAGCCACTGAAGCGGCCCCATATAAAGCGCCGGACGGGCATTTTGAGCAGGCGACCTCGGACTTCTCTCTCTCCGCCTCAAACCTTCTCGCCCGCGCTCTTCGTTCGTCCAGCGCCGAAGCTTCGTACTTGCCTCGCCGGCGACCATGGTGAAGGAGAAGACCGCAGCCCCGAGCAGGTGAAGAAGGCGGCGGCGAAGCCAAGGGGAGAGCGCCCAGTCGGGGCGGCTCCTCTTCGCGGTCCAAGCTGCCGCAGGGCTGGGTCCAAGGAGACTGGATCCGCTCGACCATCACCGAGAAGGATCTCACCGATCTGGCCAATGAAGGACTGATCCCCCATGGGTCGGCGAGGCTTCCGGGCACGGAGTGGCAACCGCAGCCTGAAGAGGGTGAGTGTGTCCTCCTGGCCACCCACGTAGATCGGGGGTTTTCTCTGCCGCCAAATCCTTTTTTCTGGGGTTTTTTGAACTTTTTTGGAGCGCAACTCCACCACTTCACTCCAAACTCCATTGTCTATCTTGCTTCTTTCATTTCGCTATGCGAGAATTTCTTGGGTTGTCGACCGCACTGGGGTCTCTTCAAGCACATATTCACCTGTCGCTCTCAGACGGTGAAGAAAACGAGCCCGAATGACGAGAGGACCCAAGTAATCCAGATGTGTGGGGGACTCGGGGTCCAGATGAGGGGGAAGAGCGCCTTTCTAGCTATGACTCTCCCCGACTCGGTTAGAGGGTGGCAGTCGACCTGGTTTTACTGCCAAGACCAGCCGACGCCGGGGCAGTCGACTGGGCTCCCTCCTTTCTCCATGAGTCGAGTGAACAAGACATCTTCCCTGAAGGTGTTGCCAGAGGAGAAGGCCCAAGTAAAGCTGCTGATGGAGCGTGTAGTCCAGCTTATTCACGATGGGGTGACCGGCATGGATCTCCTGGAGGTTTTTCTCCGATGGCGTATTCGGCCACTCCAATACCGAGGTCATCCGATGTGGATGTACTCTGGTACGGATGACACCACTCGGGTCCATCCAGAGGAGGTCGATGACGCCTTGCCCAAGATGCGAATGGTCATCCCCACCATCTCCGGGTAACCAATAGAACCTTGTATTTCCTTATTCAACATGAGTGAACTTTTGGTCGACTTGATGACTGATCAGCCGATTCTTGAAATCTACAGCGCCGCTACCTCCGAGACTTCAGCCAAGCACGAAGATCAGGAGATGGAGGATGCGGCCACCTCCAACCTTGGTAAGATCTCTGAGGTTTCGCTTTTAATCGACTGGAGCTTTTAGTCGATTGGACTTCCATGTTTACTTCTGAATCTTACTTGTAGTTCCGCCTCACGTCATTGATCTCCCCGATGATGACGAGGAAGCGCCATTGAGGAAGAGGAGGAACAAAAAAGTGCCTGCTGGCAAGGCTGCTCAAGTCGCGGCGATTCCTGAGACGCTGATTTCCGAGGGAGGCAACCCCACTCGGACTTCTGTATCTTTCGCTGTACCGCTGACAAGTGCCCGACCCACTTCGTCGACTGCTGATCCACCATCTCTCTTTGCTACACACCACGTCCCGGAAGACCAAGTAGGTGCTGCTAAGGAGGCCATACGCATGAGCAGGGATCATGATGGAGCAGTGAAAGCGCCCGAGAGGCTAGTCAGTGACCTATGATTCTAGTTCAGCTCTCGAGCAATGTCCAAGTAAGTCGATCGTTGCTTGCTTTGTTAGGATATGCTACCGACACCGCTTCCTTACGGAGATTTCCATGTCTGTACACCCACTGGTGTGTGTGTCGATTGAACTTTTGTGGGGGCACGCTGAGTGCACCCACTGGGTGTAGTCCCCGAGACTATGGTCGACTGCGTGCAGTCGGCTATAGTCTTTATGCTGTGATCTTCTTCACTCGACCTGGACGGACCAAGTCGAATGGAACCGTAAAACCGGTGGGGGCACGCTAAGTGCACCCACTGGGTGTAGTCCCCGAGACTACTGTCGAATGTTTTGATTCGACTGTAGTCTTAGAAATGCTACTATTTTTCCTTAATCACTCGGAAGTGATCTGTCTTTGATGTCTTTCGTTGGTTGACTCTTTGTAGAATCTTGCGAGCTTGTGGCTCGTTATACTGAGTTAGAGAACAAGCAGATCCAGCTCAACCTCGATTTGAAGCTTGCTCAGGAGAATTTGCAGAAGGCAAAGGATGAAGCAAAAGGTATGGCTGGTGAGAATTTTTGACGACTGCCTTTGTTTTTCTGCTCGTTCTCAACTCTGTTCTCATTGTTGCTTTGCAGATAAACTGGAAGAGACTTTGAAGAAGAAGGATCTTGACCTTGCAGAGGTACAGAAGGCGGCTTTGGAGAAAACAAAGCTCGCTGAAGAGAAGCTTGCCTCAGTCGACAAACTCGAAGGTGAAAATGCCAAGCTGAAAGCCTCTCTTGACGCGGCTAACAAGGAAGTTAGTCGACTGAAGAACGACAAGATTGTTCTGTCTGACAAGGTTGGCCAACTGGCGGGGAAGCGAAACGACCTGGAGATTTATCTTGGAGGGCTCGCCAAGAAGTTGTTTCTCATGCTTGAAGGTAGTCTCTTTTATCCGACTGTCTTGCTCTTACCAGCTCATCACATGATCGTTATTTTGAGTCTAAGCTGTGTTTTCAGAATTCTGCTAAAACTTTGAAGAAGAAACCAGTCGAGTGGAAACCAGCTTGGACCCCATCAACTCTCCTGTGAAGGACGAAGCTGCTATGAATGTGCTCTGACTGGAGTCTCGCATTGCTAGCGTGGTGGATTATCTTGCTCGACTGAAAGTTGCAGTGTCGCGGATCGACTCGACTCTCGGCCAGAACAGACTCTTCAGAATGATCTTGAATCCCTGATGACTCGACTGAATGAGATTCCAAGTCGAGTGCAAGAATGGAAAAAGTCTGCTGCCAGGCGTGGTGCTGATGTTGCTCTATCTCTGGTCCGTGTCCACTGCAAAGAAGCGCAAGAGGACAAGCTGGTGTCTCTCAAGGTTGCCAATACCAGGAAGCACGACTTCAGATCTTTCATGGAGACTTTCATCGCTGCTGCTACCCGTATTGCCGACGGAATCGACCTCGACCAGTTTGTTGCACCTTCCGGTCCTCCCACGGAGGAGTAAAAACTTCTAAGTCCCACTTTAAATTTGTCTCGAGAATGCCGAGTGGTTTCTGTAACCGATAAACTTTAACAGGCTTAACGCCTGAGCACCTTTGGATCCATAGGACGTTTATCCGAACTTGATTTTTCCTTTAACATGCTTTGTTTGCCTTTGAGAGAACTTTATTCCTCATTCGGAAGATATTCCGTTGAAATTCCAGTCGACTTGTGCTTCATCTATCCTGCAGGTAGAGATGGAACACAGACTGCGACTGACCTTGTCGTCCTTACGGATTGGGACGAACCGCACGTTGTACTTGTGGTGAAGCTCCGAAGGAGGAGGTTGCAGTCGACCTGCACCTCGTCGTCCTTGCGGATTGGGATGGACCGCACGTTGTACTTGTGGCGAGGCTCCGAAGGAGGAGGCAGCAGTCGACCTGCACCTCGTCGCACGTTGTACTTGTGGCGAAGCTCCGAAGGAGGAGGTACCAGTCGACCTGCACCTCGTCGTCCTTGCGGATTGGGATGAATTCCTTACTTAGGCGAGCACTGGGCTGCAGCTAAGCCTCCGAGTGGGAGGTTTGCTCTCCACTCGGTAGGATTTTTATTACTTAGGCGAACACTAGGTTGCAGCTAAGCCTCCGAGTGGGAGGTTTGCTCTCCATTCGGTAGGATTTTTATTACTTAGGCGAGCACTAGGCTGCAGCTAAGCCCCCGAGTGGGAGGTTTGCTCACCACTCGGTAGGATTTCTATTATTTAGGCGAGCACTAGGCTGCAGCTAAGCCCCCGAGTGGAAGGTTTGCTCACCACTCGGTAGGATTTCTATTACTTAGGCGAGCACTGGGCTGCAGCTAAGCCCTCGAGTGGGAGGTTTGCTCTCCACTCGGTAGGATTTTTATTACTTAGGCGAGCACTGGGCTGCAGCTAAGCCCCCGAGTGGGAGGTTTGCTCTCCACTCGGTAGGATTTTTATTACTTAGGCGAGCACTGGTTTGCAGCTAAGCCTCCGAGTGGGAGGTTTGCTCTCCACTCGGTAGGATTTTTATTACTTTGGATGTTAAGGCGAATCCTTGGGCTGTTGTAAGCCCCCCGAGTGGGAGGCTGGCTCACCACTCGGTAGAATTTGAATACTTAGGCGAGTACTTGGACTGCAGCTAAGCCTCCGAGTGGGAGGCTGGCTCACCGCTCCGTAGGATTTGAATACTTAGGCGAGTACTTGGACTGCAGCTAAGCCTCTGAGTGGGAGGCTGGCTCGCCACTCGGTAGGATTTGAATACTTAGGCGAGTACTTGGACTGCAGCTAAGCCTCCGAGTGGGAGGCTGGCTCGCCACTCGGTAGGATTTTGAATACTTAGGCGAGTACTTGACTGCAGCTAAGCCCCCAGTGGGAGGCTGGCTCGCCACTCGGTAGGATTTTGAATACTTAGGCGAGTACTTGGACTGCAGCTAAGCCTCCGAGTGGGAGGCTGGCTCGCCACTCGGTAGGATTTTGAATGCTTAGGCGAGTACTTGACTGCAGCTAAGCCTCCGAGTGGGAGGCTGGCTCGCCACTCGGTAGGATTTTGAATACTTAGGCAAGTACTTGACTGCAGCTAAGCCTCCGAGTGGGAGGCTGGCTCGCCACTCGGTAGGATTTTGAATACTTAGGCGAGTACTTGACTGCAGCTAAGCCTCGAGTGGGAGGCTGGCTCGCCACTAGGTAGGATTTTGAATACTTAGGCGAGTACTTGGACTGCAGCTAAGCCTCGAGTGGGAGGCTGGCTCGCCACTCGGTAGGATTTTGAATACTTAGGCGAGTACTTGGACTGCAGCTAAGCCTCCGAGTGGGAGGCTGGCTCGCCACTCGGTAGGATTTTGAATACTTAGGCGAGTACTTGGACTGCAGCTAAGCCTCCGAGTGGGAGGCTGGCTCGCCACTCGGTAGGATTTTGAATACTTAGGCGAGTACTTGGACTGCAGCTAAGCCTCTGAGTGGGAGGCTGGCTCGCCACTCGGTAGGATTTTGAATACTTAGGCGAGTAATTGGACTGCAGCTAAGCCTCCGAGTGGGAGGCTGGCTCGCCACTCGGTAGTATTTTGAATACTTAGGCGAAGCAGATTCGCAGCTAAGCCCCCGAGTGAGAGACTGGTTCGTCACCCGGAAATGATTTTTTTACAAACTTTGGTGAACCGGATTCGCAACTAAGCCACCCACTAGGGGAAATTTCAATAAAAAGTAATAACAATCACTGGGAAAATTATAACATTCTTGTCTTAGATAAACAAACTACAAAAGTACTTTTATTACATCTCAACCGAGTGAGTATTAAGTGTAAAAGGGGCGGAGCAGCTCCGCGTTCCAAGCTCGAGGCTCGTCGATCTGGCGATCAACGTTGTAGAGATGATATGCTCCGTTGTGGAGGACTCTTGTGACGATGAAGGGACCTTCCCAAGTGGGAGCGAGCTTGTGTGGTTTCTGTTGATCCACTCAGAGGACCAAATCTCCCTCTTGAAAGGCTCGACTCTTCACATTTCTGGCAAGGAACCGACGCAAGTCTTGCTGATAGATAGTCGAGCGGATTAGGGCCATCTCTCTCTCCTCTTCCAAGAGGTCAACTGCATCTTGCCGGGCTTGTTCCGCTTCTTCTTCAGAGTATAGTTCGACTCGAGGCGCATTGTGAAGTAGGTTACTCGGCAGAACTGCTTCAGCTCCATAGACCAGGAAGAATGGAGTTCTCCCAGTCGAACGATTAGGAGTGGTCCTCAATCCCCAGAGAACTGATGGAAGTTCGTCGACCCAAGCTCCTGTTGCGTGTTTGAGATCACGCATCAGCCGTGGTTTTAGCCCTTTGAGAATGAGGCCGTTTGCACGCTCTGCTTGTCAATTCGACTGAGGATGAGCCACTAAAGCATAGTCGACCCGCGTGCTTTGAGAGGTGCAGAAGGCTTTGAACTTGTCATTATCGAAGTTTGACCCATTGTCGGTGATGATGCTATGCGGAACTCCATATCTGAATATCAACTCTCTGATGAAACTGATAGCAGTGCATGCATCGAGGTTCTTGATGGGCTTGGCTTCGATCCACTTGGTGAACTTGTCGACTGCTACTAGCAAATGAGTGAAGCCGCTTCTGCCAGTTCTCAATGGTCCAATCATGTCCAATCCCCAAACAGCGAAGGGCCAAATGAGCGGAATGGTCTTCAAGGCTGAGGCTGGCTTGTGCGATATGTTGGAATAGAACTGACATCCTTCACACTTGTCGACTATTTCTTTTGCCATTTCATTTGCTTTGCCAGTAAAATCCCGCTTCGGTATGCTTTAGCCACAATGGTCCGAGAGGACGATGATGGCCACAGTCCCCAGTGGATATCCTCAAGAATTATCTGACCTTCTTATGGCGTGATACACTTCTGGCCGACTCCAGTCGCGCTTTCTCGTATAATTGTCCCTTGATCACTGTAAAGGCCTTGGATCGACGGATGATCTGTCGAGCCTCTTCTTCATTCTCTGGGAGCTCTTTCCTTAGGATATATGCGATGTACGGCACTGTCCAGTCGGGAGTGATGACCACAACTTCCATAATCAGGTCGACCACGGCTGGGACCTCAACTTTAGTCGGATCATTGGCACTCTTTTGCTGCGGGGCTTCTTCTGTGAAAGGATCCTCCTGCACTGATGGAGCATGAATGTGTTCCAAAAATACATCACTGGGAATGGCTTCCCTCTTGGACCCTATCTTCGCCAAATCATCCGCAGCTTGATTTTTCAGTCGGGGTATATGATGAAGCTCTAACCCCTCGAATTTCTTCTCCTAATCCTAATCTATTTCTTGTCCCCTACCCCAAGCAAAACCCCTCCCCTCCCCAATATAAATACCCAAGCACCCCCCCCCTCTCCAACACATCAAATCAACTCTCCTCTCCTCTCCTCCTCCTCCCCCCAGCAGTGCCGCCGCCATAGCCAGCGCCGCCCGCCGCCCTCGCCGCCGCCCTCACCAGCCGCCGCCGCCACTTACCGCCGCCGCCGCCCTCGCCGCCGCCCCTCACCACCGCCGCCGCCACTTGCCACCGCCGCCGCCGCCCTCGCCGCCACCGCCGAGCCCTCGCCTCTTGAGTACTAGCCCAAGGCCACGTCCGTTTTCTAGATCGGTTTTCTAGATCGGTTTCGTTCCGTTTTTAGATCGGTTTTTCGTTTGGTTTCCTTTCCAAACCCTAGATCGGTTTTCGCCGTTTTTATTTCGGTTTCGTTTAGCGGCGTTCGCTCGATAGATTTTTCTTTTATTTTAATTTCCGTCATGGACCTATCCGTAGTGTCCCTAATCTTCAAACGGCTATAACTTTTTACTCAGAAGTCGGAATCCAACGAAACTAACGCCCACTTCTTCGTTATGATCTCCTCTATCCAGTAATACAACTCAAACATGTTTTTGAAAGTTTTAAAATTTGAATTCAAACAGATTTGTATTTGAACTTCGCTTGATCATAACTTGAGTTTCAGAATCTGATTTAGTTGATTCTTTTGCTAATCAAGCTCTTGACCTAAACTTTCTGATAAGGCCAAATTCACATAATTTTGGTACCGTTAGAAATTGTTTTATGCTGCAAGAGTTATTTGATTTGGTTTTGACGTTTTCCTAATTGTTTTCTTCGTTCTTTCCGATCTTTTGAGTGATTGCTTATGTGTGGTTACTATTGCTTGATTACTTATAGATTGACCGGAGTGTGACGAGTAGAGCTATCAAGAGTTTTGAGTGCTAATCATCTTCATCAACTTTGCAGGCAAGTAACACTTGATCATATCTTTTCTACTACCCAGTTTTTATGCATTAGATCAATCCTCAAACACTTGCATGGTTAGGATCTAATTAAATTGTGGGATGGGAAGTAGATGGAGGTAGTACCTATTACCTGTTTTACTTATGAAACCTTGGGAGTTACTTCTACGTTTGCTTATTATGCCATGCTATGCTCGTAGACGTGGATTGGGTGAGTGAATATCCATGACAGATGTGAGATTGTTAATTAATGGTTTATCTAAGGTGGCAACTTAAACACACATCTGGGTGGATTGAGGCACTGCTATTCCAGACTTGCTGTCAAGGCACACTGGTAGACAGGATTTGCTCAGATTTCTTCGGACCGCCACCCAGGCTCTAAGGGATCATAAGATTATTCAAACTAGAAACTTCCGTGTGCAGCCACAAGCCATTATGGGCTCTGGCATAGTTGAGTAAGTTGTGCTAACTCTCACGGGTAGGCTAGCTGATGTAGGGATGTAGGTTGGTACGGTCTACCCACATGTAAGGTGCTAGTGCTTCGAAAGACTGTGTCTCGGTCATCCGTCTCTCAAACACCATGTAACGAGAAACCAAACGGAGGCGATCGAGTCTTGTGGGGAAAAGTCGCAAACCTCTGCATAGTGTACAAACTAATCATGGTTAGCCGTGTCCCCGTTATGGACAATTTTGAGTATCTAGTACCTGGATATCCTGTTGATCTCATCACGTTACTTAATATAATTTGTTTGGGTTTAATGAGTACTTTTAATTGGGATTGAGGATGCTGTCAACCATTCTCAATGTTTAACAACCACCATGATAGTTAAATAAATTTATTCCTTTGAAGTAGGGAAAAATTAGCTTTTTGCAAAACTGTAACCATAGAGCTTTCCACCAGCCATACATGCATGTAGTATAGGTTATTCTTTCATTACTCTCTATGTGTTACATTGCCAGATATTCCATGTGCTGACCGTTTTGGCTGCAACTTTTCATGTTGCGACTTTTCGACGATTTAGTAAGTGATACGTTAGGGTTACGATTTCCTATACTCAACTTTGCCGTTGGTGTTGATGGGAATCCACAACCTTGTTGCTTCCGCTATATATTTGGATCGAGGTAATAGTATTTACGTTACTTTATACATGTGATTTACCTCTGTTATAAATCCTTCGAGTACTGTGTGTGTTAGCATACCGATCCAGGGATGACACGAAAGCACAGAGACTTGATCCATTCGGGTCGGGTCGCTACACTGGGCTTCTGACATCCCACTCCTTCATCACTTGATTAACAACCAGATCCGAGTCGCCATAGACCATAAGGCGACGGAGCCGAGTGAAATGGCCATGCTAACCCATACAGAGTGCTTCATATTCGCTTCGTTGTTGGAAGAATCAAAGTGAATCGGAGAACATACTTGAGCCTATCTCCTCGGGGAAACCAATACAACCCCGCACTGAACCGTTCAGCATCTTGGAACCATCGAAAAACATAGTCCAGTGTTCCGAGTGAACTTGGGTCGGAAGCTGCTGTTCAGTCCACTCGGCGAGGAAATCTGCTATTGCTTGGGACTTGATGGCTTTCTTTGCCTCGAATTTGATATCAAGGGGAAGGAGTTCAATCGCCCATTTTGCCACTCGACCAGTTGCATCTCTGTTATGAAGAATTTCCGACAAAGGGGCGTCGCTGACGACTGTAATGGAATGATCAGAGAAATAATGAGCAACCTTCTTCGTGGTCATATAGATCCCATAAACAAGCTTCTGATAGTGAGGGTATCTTTGCTTTGACGGGGTCAGTACTTCAGAAAGATAATAAACTGGGCGTTGAACTTTGAAGGCTTTTCCTTCTTCTTCCCGCTTGACCGTAAGTACGGTACTGACGACTTGTCCAGTAGCTGCAATGTAAAGCAGCAAAGGCTCTTTGCTGATTGGAGCAGCAAGCACCGGCTGGGTGGAGAGCAGAGCTTTGAGCTCTGCAAACGCTGCATCAGCTTCTATAGTCCACTCGAACTTGTCTGACTTCTTCATCAGTCGGTAAAGAGGCAATGCCTTTTCACCGAGGCGAGAGATGAATCGACTTAAAGCGCTAAGCATCCAAAGAAGTTTCGGACATCGTGCACACGACAGGCACTTCATTCGAGTATGGTGCCAACCTTTTCTGGTTAGCATCGATTCCTCGCCGTAAACGAAAACCGAGTAACTTTCCACCGGGAACTCCAAATGTACACTTTGATGGGTTAAGCTTGATATCATATCTCCTGAGATTGGCAAATGTTTCAGCAAGGTCAGTCAATAGGTCAGAACCCTTTCATGACTTGACCACTATATCATCCATGTACGCTTCCACATTTCGACTGATTTGAGTGAGCAAACACTTCTGAATCATCCTCATGAATGTGGCTCCGGCATTCTTGAGACCGAATGGCATGGTGACATAACAAAAGCACCCGAATGGAGTGATGAACGTTGTTTAATCTCATCGGGTCCATACAGACGGATTTGATGGTACCCGGAATAGGCGTCTAAAAAAGACAACCTCTCACATCCCGCAGTTGAGTCGACTATTTGGTCGATGCGAGGAAGAGGGAATGATCTTCGGCAGGCCCGATTGATATGCTTGAAATCGATGCACATGCTAACGACTTGTCCTTCTTGGGGACCATGACAACGCTGGCGAGCCACTGAGTGGTAGATCTCGGATGAACTCTGCTGCTAAGAGCCGAGCCACCTCCTCGCCAATGGCCTTTCTCTTACGACGGCGGACCGCCAAGATACTCTTTAACCGGTTTGAATTTTGGGTCGACCAGAGGCGATGCTCAGCCAGCCCCAGGAACACCCGCATGTCGCCAGGCTTCCATGCAAAGATGTCCCAGTTCTCACGGAGGAACCGGATGAGCGCTTCTTCCTATTTTGAGTCGAGTGTTGTTGAGATGTTGGTCGGAGCAGCATTGGGATCAGTCGGTGAATGTGAACCTGTTTCGCCTCGCCATCGATCGAAATGTCGACTCGCTATGGCTTCTTAGCTCGCAACAAATCACTAGGATCTGCAGTTTTCGATACTCTTGTAGCTCTACCATCGCTAACCGAGCATCGGCGATCTTAGAGCCTTCGAAGCACTCTTCGCCTTCTTCGATTGCCCGTGGCGGTGATCACGCCCTTGGGACCAGGCATCTTCAGCTTAAGATACACATAACATGGTCGGGCCATGAAACGTGCATTAGCTGGTCTCCCTGAATAGCGTGATAAGCGCCTGAAATCCACGACCTCAAAGGTCAACTTTTCTTTCCGGAAATGCTTTGAATCACCAAAACTACATCAAGAGCAATTTGGCCGAGTGACTCAGCCTTCTTTCCGGAATGACTCGTGGAAGCTCATGTTATCGGTATCGAGTCCGACATCGCAATGCCCATCCCTTTCAACGTCTCCGCAGATAATATGTTCAAGCCACTACCATCATCCATCGGGACTTTGGTCACCGAGTGCCTTCAACAACCGGGTCGACCACCAATGCTTGCCTCGCCAGGTGGCAATGTCGCCGGTGTTCAGACCGGTCGAATGTGATGGCGGTGCGGGACCATTTCAGATAATTGGGAGTCGCCAAGCAACCAAGTTCACTTCGATTGATAACCTTCAATCGACTTTTGCTTTCGACGTCAAGAAAGATCATCGTGGTGGAATTGACCGGGATATCCACCATCATCGTCATCTCTGTCCTCAACTTTGTTCTGCCTCCTTATCCTTATCCTTGAGCTGTTTTCCTTGAACCGCTGAATAAGGAGCCGACATTGTCGAGTGGTATGTTTCGGTAAATGAGTTTACCCTCTTCATCTTTCTTTGTATGAATATGAAATGGCAAATCCAACACGTCGCTTCCATCCTAGTCTTTCACCTTCTTGGGGTTCCAAGGACCCTTGGGTTTCTTGAACTTTCTCGGGTCACGCCAAGGCCCTCCGGAGCCGCTGGCTCGGCTTTGCGCTTCGCTCCGATCGAATTTCCTCCGCCGCCTCTTTGGCGGTCGATTTATATTTTCCACTCCGAGCCGATCCTATTCTTCACCATTTGCATACTTGGTGGCAATCTCCATCATCCGACTCAGGGTCATATCTCCGGTTCGACCAAATTTCAAACTCAATTCTCTGTTCTTGACACCTTCCTTGAAGGCACAGATCGCTGGTGATCGATACATTCTCGATGTGTGGTGCAAAGTGATCCACCTCTGGATATAATCTCTCAAAGTTTCACTCGACTTTTGCACACACGACTGCAACTCCGTCAAACTCGAAGGAACATCTCTATCATGGCCGTCTCAGTGAGCTCTGTTCTTGTCGACCAAACCTTGAACGATAATAGATCTCGCATCAAAGCCTGGTTCTTCGGGTCGATTGGAACTCTTCGCCCATCACCGTGTTGGCGCTCGTCGCCCCGCTGCCGAGGAGCGATGATCCACCCCTTGGGAGGAGTGGGCACTCGACGCCGATCGTTGCGATCGAATCGGTGCTCATACTGCCGCGCCCTTGTATTGATCATCACGCCGCCCCACGTTCCTCACGCCCGGGGCGATCTCGGACTATGGGCCGATCGACTGAATTCACAGCGACGGATCGGCTGTGAACCCTGTTCCGCGATCGATACAACTGAGTTTTGATCTCCTACGCCGAGCAAATCCCTGATTTGTGCAAACCTCTACCCGCCCGATCGGGAAGGCTGAATTGACTCTACTATACGGGCGGCAGCTGCTAAATTCTGAATCGGAGTTCGATATACCTGAGTTGGCGGTTGAAAGAGTGGCGCCGATGGATTCTGGAACCCTTGGTGGCGACGCTGCCGAGTACTCGCTGAAGATTCTCGGTCGAGTGCACTCAGCAGGTTGGCTGCGCGCGATCCTCCAAGGCGCGAGCCTCGGGTTTCTCCAACGATAGGAGGTGAAGTGCATCCATGTTCCGACGGCGAAGCTCCTCCCTCTGGAGCGAAGTGAGGGGCTCGGGCAAGTACTCTTCGTGGACTTGCTCCAGATCGTCTCCACTGCCACCTCCGTTGGTGCGGGTGAATCCAGGGGGACTGCGTGGTCCATCGACCATCAGAACCTCTGCCGCCGGGTCACTGCTATCGCATTCGGACGCAGTCTCAACGGAGCTAGTCGAACAGGCCGTAGAGAGATTCATCGGGCTCGATCGCCGCGACTTGGGGGATGGCCGACTGGCGGGCCACCGCATGCCTCACCCACCGCTGAAGCCTCGACCGACCGGAACGCTTGCGCGGTGGGAGATCGGGAGTGAAGATAGCGAGAGCCGACCCATCTTGGGTCGACGGTTGCCGCAGGAGGACGCCACGGACACCTGCGAAAGTCGCCGCCCAGCGGACGGGAGCGCCAGACACGTCGAGTGGAGCCTCCTGAAGCCAAGCGGAGTCGTCGGCAACGAACGTGAGCGCACCGAGACGGATCTCGTGGCCATCAACCAGAACTCCACCTGAAACCATGATGCCGGAGATCGAAAGAATCTCAACTTCTCCAACAAATCGCTAGAACACCTGCCCCAAGGTCGGCGCCAACTGTCGTGGTTCTAAGTCTGACAGTAGAATGGGGGTAGGTAAGGAGAGGCAAGATCCTAGCTATGGAGTAGTTGTATACGCAAGGGATTTACGAGTTCAGGCCCTTCTCGGAGGAAGTAATAGCCCTACGTCTCGGAGCCCGGAGGCGGTCGAACACGATCCAGAGAGCTTGGAGTGCAAGTCAAGAAGCAGTCGAGGAAGCCACGAGATAGGAGGCCGCCCCCCTGTAGGGCGCGCCCCCCTCTCTTGTGGGCCCCTCGGGCGGCCACCGACATACTTCTTCCTCCTATATATACCTACGTACCCCGAAAACATCCAGGGGCACCACGAAACACAATTTCCACCGCCGTAACCTTCTGTATCCGCGAGATCTCATCTTGGAGCCTTCGCCGGCACTCTGCCGGAGGGGGAATCGACCACGGAGGGCTTCTACATCAACATCCTTGCCCCTTCAATGAGTTGTGAGTAGTTTACCACAGACCAACGGGTCCATAGTTATTAGCTAGATGGCTTCTTCTCTCTTTTTGATCGCAATACAATGTTCTCCCCCTCTCTTGTGGAGATCTATTCGATGTAAACTCTTTTTGAGGTGTGTTTGTCGAGATCCGATGAATTGTGGGTTTATGATCAAGTCTATCTATGAATAATATTTGAATCTTCTCTGAATTCTTTTATGTATGATTAAGTTATATTTGCAAGTCTCTTCAATTATCAGTTTGGTTTGGCCTACTAGATTGATCTTTCTTGCCATGGGAGAAGTGCTTAGCTTTGGGTTCAATCTTATGTGTCCTTACCAAAGGATGTAAAGGGTTGCAAGGCACGATTGTATTGTTGCCATCGAGGATAACAAGATGGGGTTTATATCATATTGCTTGAGTTTATCCTCTACATCATGTCATCTTGCTTAATGCGTTACTCTGTTCTTATGAACTTAATACTCTAGATGCGGCAGGAGTCGGTCGATGTGGTGAGTAATAGTAGTAGATGCAGGCAGGAGTCGGTCTACTTGTTATGGACGTGATGCCTATATACATGATTATGCCTAGATAATCTCATAACTATGCGCTTTTCTATCAATTGCTCGACAGTAATTTGTTCACCCACCGTAATACTTATGCTATCTTGAGAGAAGCCACTAGTGAAACCTATGGCCCCCGGGT
Organism: Aegilops longissima; assembly: GCA_021605205.1. NCBI lineage: Eukaryota > Viridiplantae > Streptophyta > Magnoliopsida > Poales > Poaceae > Aegilops > Aegilops longissima. The sequence continues at coordinate 495,299,818 of CM038680.1, forward strand.
CTATCTCTTATTATATTTGCTTTCAATCTACTTTTATTTGCATCTTTACTTTTTGCATCTACATTATAAAATACCAAAAATATATTTATCTTATCTTACTATCTTTATTAGATCTCACTTTCGCAAGTGGTCGTGAAGGGATTGACAACCCCTTTATTGCGTTGGTTGCGAGTTCTCAATTTGTTTGTGTAGGTGCGTGGGACTTTTGAGGAGCCTCCTACTAGATTGATACCTTGGTTCTCAAAAACTGAGGGAAATATTTATGCTACTATTGCTGCATCACCCTCTCCTCTTCGAGGAAAACCAACGCAAGCTCAAGACGTAGTATGAAGCAACTACAATTTCACTGTTAATAAAAAGTGAAACAAGTGACTGCAACATGCCAAAGATGTTATGAAAATGCCAACTACATACACTAAAACCTGTATTTGACAATACTGCAGGTATCACACTGAGTGGCCTAAGAAAGCATTTCTTCCAGCGCAATTCCTGTGGTGTTCAAAAGGGGGCGTGGACGCGCCGAAGATACAATGGAGTGCGGCATGCACGCTGTGTGGCACAAGATCGGCAATACCTTGCCGTGATGGTCCACGGCCGCGACGGGCAACAAAAGGTTCTCGTGCTGCACACCAACAAGAACTTCACCAACAGAGGACTAATCGGGTGATGCACCAGCACCACCTCGGGACCCGGAGCAAGAGAAGGAGGGAGCTGGTCCTCGCAAGATTTTCTACCGCATTTAACACTTGGGCCAGGAGTAAAAATATTATAAGTTAGTTTGGTATTGGTACTTGTACTACCTTGTCGCCGCAAGTTGGTATTGTTGTTAACGATATTTTGGTATGAGCTCGGCATTTCCTTCCGACCATCATGCCGAGGGTTGACGTGGATATAAAGTTGAATCATTTGTTTCGAAACGAATTTTCAGGCACCTGATTTTCATTTGATGGGTAGCATAAGCACCTGCCGTTCGAATTCCCAGTTCTCCAAATTTTTCAAAACAAGTGCATGCACTTATTATCATGATGAAAAACAATATCCCCGCTGCATCCCGCTTATCACCGCACTTGCAGAATTCTCTCGTTTATTGAGCAGGTATATTGTTTTTTCAGGTCGAGCAAGTTTCAGCTGGGATGTAGACTGCCCAGGCTTGGTTTTTTTTAACAGGCCCAGCCCATGACGACAAAGGGGCACAAAGATCCAGCAGGTATCTACTGGCCTCTGGCCCGCCAGAGTTAGTTATATTTTGTCTTACAACATCCGCAGGCAGTTTTTACACTTAATCAAACACACAACCCAGTTCAATTTTCCTCTTGAAACACATCTCGATCTCATCCATGGCCCCACCGCTGATCTCCTTTGGCTCGCTATCAAGAATTTGCCATTCTACATCGCCATCGAGCCCCTTTTGTCGTTTCTGAAGGACACGTTCTGCGACGCTGGCTTGGGATCCACAGCTTCCAAGTCAGACCTCATCGACGGCGACCACGAGGAGGGCACCCTCTCCGGCTCTTCCAATGGGAAAGAGCCCATCTGCTCTTCCAAGCGGAAAGCGCCCGTCTGCGACATCAGGGAGGGCACCCTACATTCCAAGGGGAAGGAGCCCATCTGCGACAACATGGAGCGCATCCAGGGTCCGTGCTCTTCCCACGGGAACGAGCCCATCTGTGACAAGTGAGGAAACCCATGATTTGTTTTGCCGTGCCTCTTCACAGGGGGAAACCCATGATTTGTTTTGTCGAGTCCCTTTTGTAGTGTAGTGAGAATATGTCCAGTTTTAATTGCTATATCTGGTTGTTTGCAGTATGCCTTGTTTATTCCAGTTGTTCACAATGTGATGCTCTATATGTGCAATTATTTATTATGCAGTACATTTCATCAATCCAGTTTTAAACATACTGATAGGAATGCATATATTTGCTTGTTGTTAAGCCTGTTATAGCTTGCATATGCCTCTTTTAAAGTTTTTGATTGTTTGGTTGTTTGTAGTTATCATATGTCCAGTTTCAAATGCTATCTTTGGCTGTTCATAGTATGCCTTGTTTATTCCAGTTATTCACAAAGTGATGTTCTATATGTGTAAGTATGAACTGTGCAGTTCAATTTCATCAGTACCAGTTTCAACAATACCACTATGAATTACTACATTTGGTTGCTGCATCTTGTAGTTAACACGCCTTTCCATTTTTATTTAACAATAACAAGTGTACTTAGACCGGCACAATACCAGTTTGAATTACTATGTTTGCTTGTTGCTAATGTTAGGCCTGTTGCAGTTAGCACACCTTTCCACTTGTTTTGCTTTACTAGCGTGCTTAAACCTGCACACTGAAGCTATCTTTTGAAGATTATTTTGTCTGCCATGGATAATTTTGGTTCATGTTCAGCCTGTTGTGCTTAACATGCTTCTCGATGTACCTACACAGGACAATTTTTTGAACGACTGTTGTTTTCCATCGAGGTTAGTTTCATCTCATGGCTTATATCTGCTCACCGTTTAGGATATCGGTAGCTGGTACAAAATAGGCCGGCGGCTGATAAGGGACTAATCGATGAATCGGACATTTAACTGAATATATCTGCAACCCATTTATCGTTAGGTTAACTAGGGCCATATGTAATATATCTAAGGCCACATAGCAACATGCACTGTACTTAATGTCTAAATATGCAATCCTAGGCTACATAGCAACAAGGAAGAGTGTTACATTAATGTTCTAATGATGTCTAGATATACGAGAAGAGCAGCAAAGCAACAACAAAAACAACACAACCCTGTTTGGATACTCAACTTAGCTAGAGGTTAGAGTTAGTTTCTAGTTCATGACTAACCCCGAACTAACTCTCAAGGAAATATGCCCTAGAGGCAATAATAAAGTTATTATCTATTTCCTTATATCATGATAAATGTTTATTATTCATGCTAGAATTGTATAGCTGGAAACATAATACATGTGTGAATACATAAACAAACAAGATGTCACTAGTATGCCTCTACTTGACTAGCTCGTTAATCAAGATGGTTATGTTTCCTAACCATAGACATGAGTTGTCATTTGATTAACGGGATCACATCATTAGGAGAATGATGTGATTGACTTGACCCATTCCGTTAGCTTAGCACTTGATCGCTTAGTATGTTACTATTGCTTTCTTCATGACTTATACAAAGTTCCCGCAACTATGAGATTATGCAACTCCTGTTTACGGAGGAACACTTTGTGTGCTACCAAACGCCACAACGAATCGGGTGATTATAAAGGTACTCTATAGGTGTCTCCAAAAGTATATGTTGAGTTGGCATAATTCGAGATTAGGTTTTGTAACTCCGATTGTCGGAGAGGTATCTCGGCCTTCTCGGTAATACTCATCACCTAAGCCTTGCAAGCATTGTAACTAATGAGTTAGTTATGAAATGATGTATTACGAGCGAGTAAAGAGACTTGCCGGTAACGAGATTGAACTAGATATTGGATACCGACGATCGAATCTCGAGCAAGTAACATACCGATGACAAAGGAACAACGATGTTGTTATGCGGTTTGACCGATAAAGATCTTCGAGAAAATGTAGGAACCAATATGAACATCCAGGTTCCGCTATTGGTTATTGACCGAGAATAGTTCTAGGTCATGTCTACATAGTTCTCGAACACGTAGGGTCCGCACGCTTAACGCTACGATGACAGTTTATTATGAGTTTATAAGTTTTGATGTACGAAGTTTGTTCGAGTCCCGGATGTGATCACGGACATGACGAGGAGTCTCAAATGGTCGAGACATAAAGATCGATATATTGGAAGCCTATGTTTGGACTTGGAAAGGTTCGGGTGAGATCGATTTTACCAAACACCGTGGGGTTACTGAACCCTCCCGGGGTCAATGGGCCTTAATGGGCCATAAGGGAGAAGAGGAGGGCGGCCAGGCAGGGCGCGCCCCTCCCCTAGTCCGAATAGGACAGGAGAGGGGGCGGCGCCTTCCTCTCTCCCTCCCCCAAGTCCTAATCCAACTAGGAAGGGGGAGTCCTACTCCGGTGGGAGTAGGACTCTCCGCGCCTCCTCCTAGGGCCGGCCGCACCCCCCTTGCTCCTTTATATACGGGGGGGGGCACCCCATAAGACACAAGTTGATCTACGGATCGTTCCTTAGCCGCAGGCGGTGCCCCCTCCACCATATTCCACTTCGGTCATATCGCTGCGGAGCTTAGCGAAGCCCTCGCTGGTAAAGTCATATCGTCATGAGCTTAGGCGAAGTCCTGCGTCGGTGGAGCATCATCATCGCCACCATGCCGTCGGTCGACGGAACTCATCCCCGACGCTTTGCTGGATCGGAGCCCGGGATCGCCATCGAGCTGAACGTGCTGAACTCGGAGGTGCCGTATGCTCGTACTTGGATCGGTCGGATCGTGAAGACGCACGACTACATCAACAGCGTTGTTATAACGCTTCGCTACGGTCTCACGAGGGTACGTGGACATACACTCTCCCCTCTCGTTGCTATGCCATCACCATGATCTTGCGTGTGCGTAGGAATTTTTTTGAAATTACTACGTTCCCCAACAACTCCATCCAAAGAGTTGTTTGGATGGCGGGATTAGATTGACAATAAATGCACTAGGAGAACTAGCTCGAATTAGCACCTCTTGGGTGGATAGTTTTTTTGGGTGGGTTATAGATGCAACTAGCTCAAACTAGCCCTCATGTTTAGATATACTTTAGGGCTATCTGAGCCCAAACTAGCTCAAACTAACCGTAACCCATGGATACAGCAGCAGTTAATCAACCAATAATTTGTAAGAATACACTAAACTCCTTCCGGCCCATAATATAAGATGTTAATTCATCTAATATGTGAGTATATTGATGTTATAAGATACTCCCTCCGCTCCTAAATATTTGTCTTTTAGAGATTTCAAATGGACTACCACATACGGATGTATATAGACATATTATAAAAGAGTGTTGTACTACATCATTGTGCAATTGTTGTTTAGCTTCTAATATTAACTTGGTGCTTTTAGGTACATAAGTCATTGGTAAAGATCCACGCTCAACCCTTTACGTGTATGGGGTAATGAGATATCGATGAACCATCATCAAGTGAGGAAGCGATAAAGATTGTTAGTATAATGGGTCCAAAGATGACAATTAAACTATTTGTTTACACTTTATCCAAGACAACAAAGTGAACGGCAGGATGGTAAGTAAGAACTCTACAGCCTTCTTTTATTGCCCATAATGAGTTGTGTTAGATGACAATATTTGGATCTTTTTCCTTTGAAGTGGTTGCCAAAGCAGTTTACTCAAGATTACCTCTCAAACTACATGATTGGTGGGCATGCAAAGGTTAAAGTATTTCTACCAGAACACGATGATTATCTAGACGATTTCATGAAGACTGTGAAGGATGGGCGGTCGGACATCACAAGGGGTTGAACTAGAGTCGCGTGTGCCTTCTGCATGGAGGAGGGCACAATATGGGCATTCTGCTTCACCTTGTTCAAAGAACCAGAATATATTTCGCCTCTTTCTTTACCGCCTTTAATAGTACAAGTATACAACTGTGGTTCATCATTCTTTATTTGGTTCTTATGTAATTCTTGAACATATGTACCTATCAATCGAATAATGCATTGGTTGTTTGAACTGATGGATATGAATAAAGCGCGCCTCTTCCTCTTCCCCTCCCCCAAGTCCTAATCCAACTAGGAGGGGGGGGAGTCCTACTCAGTGGGAGTAGGACTCCTCCAGCGCCTCCTCCTAGGGCCGGCCGCACCCCCTTTGCTCCTTTATATACGGGGCAGGGGGCACCCCATAAGACACAAGTTGATCTACGGATCGCTCCTTAGCCGTGGCGGTGCCCCTCCACCATATTCCACTTCGTCATATCGCTATGGAGCTTAGCGAAGCCCCGCGCCGTAAAGTCATATCGTCATGAGCTTAGGCGAAGCCCCGCGCCGGTGGAGCATCATCATCGCCACCACGCCGTCGTCTTCAAGGAACTCATCCCCGACGCTTTGCTGGATCGAGCCCGGGATCGCCATTGAGCTGAACATGTGCTGAACTCGGAGGTGCCGTATGCTCGGTACTTGGATCGGTCGGATCGTGAAGACGCACGACTACATCAACCGCGTGCAGATAACGCTTCCGCCACGGTTCACGAGGGTACGTGGACATACACTCTCCCTCTCGTTGTTATGCCATCACCATGATCTTGCGTGTGCGAGGAATTTTTTGAAAATACCACGTTTCCCCAACAAAGGGCATCCGAGCCTGGTTTTATGCGTTGATGTCATATGCACGAGTATAACACAAGTGAGTTGTGGGCGATATAAGTCATACCGCTTACCAGCATGTCATACTTTGGTTCAGCGGTATTGTGAGATGAAGCGCCGGACCGACATTACGCAGACGCTTACGCGAGACTGGTTTCACCGCTCGAGCACTCGTTGCTTAAAGGTGACCGGCGGGTGTCTGCTTCTCTCACTTTAGTTGAACTGAGTGTGGCTACGCCGGTCCTTGCAAAGGTTAAAACAGCACCAACTTGACAAACTATCGCTGTGGTTTTGATGCGAGGTAAGAACGGTTCTTGCTCAGCCCGTAGCAGCCATGTAAAACTTGCAACAACAAAGTAGAGGACGCCTAACTTGTTTTTGCAGGCATGTTGTGATGTGATATGGTCAAGACGTGATGCTATATTTTATTGTATGAGATGATCATGTTTTGTAACCGGTTATCGGCAATCGGCAGGAGCCATATGGTTGTCGCTTATTGTATGAAATGCAAAAGCCATGTAATTGCTTTACTTTATCACTAAGCAGAGCGATAGTCGAGAAGAAATAGTTGGCGAGACGACAACGATGCTATGATGGAGATCAAGGTGTCGCACCGATGACAATGGTGATCATGACGGTAAGGAGATGGAGATCACAAGCACAAGATGATGATGGCCATATCATATCACTTATATTGATTGCATGTGATGTTTATCCTTTATGCATATTATCTTGCTTTGATTGACGGTAGCATTATAAGATGATCTCTCACTAAAATTATCAAGAAGTGTTCTCCCGAGTATGCACCGCTAAAAGTTCAGAGTGCCTGCACACCACGTGATGATCGGGTGTGATAAGCTCTCACGTCCATCTACAACAAGTGCAAGCCAGTTTTGCACACGCGAATACTCAGGTTAAACTTGACGAGCCTAGCATATGCAGATATGGCCTCGGAACACGGAGACCGAAGGTCGAGCGTGAATCATATAGTAGATATGATCAACATAGTGATGTTCACCATTGAAAACTACTCCATCTCTCGTGATGATCGGTTATGGTTTAGTTGATTTGATCACGAATCACTTAGATGACTAGAGAGATGTCTGCCTAAGTGGGAGTTTTAATATGATTAATTGAACTTAAATTTATCATGAACTTAGTACCGATAGTATTTTGCTTGTCTATGTTTATTGTAGATAGATGGCTCGTCTTTGTTGTTCCGTTGAATTTTAATGCGTTCCTTGAGAAAGCAAAGTTGAAAGATGATGGTAGCAATTACACGGACTGGGTCCGAATTTGAGGATTATCCTCATTGCTGCATGTAAGAATTACGCCCCGAAGCACCGCTGGGTGCCAGCTCTGCTCAGAGAGCAACGCCGAAGTTGTGAACATCCGCGAGCAAAGTCGATGACTACTCCATAGTTCAGTGTGCCATGCTTTACGGCTTAGAACTGGTCTTCAACGACGTTTTGAACGTCATGGGGCATATGAGATGTTCCAGGAGTTGAAGTTAATATTTCAAGCAAATGCCCGGATTGAGAGATATGAAGTCTCCAATAAGTTCTATAGCTGCAAGATGGAGGAGAATAGTTCGTCGGTGAGCACATACTCAAAATGTCGGGTATAATAATCACTTGATTCAACTGGAGTTAATCTTCCGGATGATAGTGTCATTGATGAATTCTCCAATCCTCGCCACCAAGCTACAAGAGCTTCGTGATGAACTATAATATGCAAGGGATGACTAAGACAATTCCTGAGCTCTTCGCAATGCTAAAAGTCATGGAGGTAGAAATCAAGAAAGAGCATCAAGTGTTGATGGTCAACAAGACCACTAGTTTCAAGAAAAGGGCAAAGGGAAGAAGAAGGGACCTTCAAAAGAACAGCAAGAAAGTTGCTGCCAAGAGAAGAAACCCAAGTCTGGACCTAAGCCACAAACGAGTGTTTTACCGCAAGCGATCGACATCGAAGCGGAACTGCCCCAAGTATTTGGCGGATAAGAAGGATGGCAAGGTGAACAAAGGTATATGTGATATACATGTTATTGATGTGTACCTTACTAGAGCTCGTAGTAGCACTGGTATTTGATACTGGTTCATTGCTAATATTTGCAACTCAAACAGGACTACGGAATAAGTGAGCACCGCAAAGGACGAGGTGACGATGCGCGTGGGAAACGGTTCCAAAGTCAATGTGATCGCAGTCGGCACGCTACCTCTACATCTACCTTCGGGATTAGTTTTAGACCTAAATAATTGTTATTTGGTGCCAGCGTTGAGCATGAACATTATATCTGGATCTTGTTTAATGCGAGACGGTTATTCATTTAAATCAGAGAATAATGGTTGTTCTATTTATATGAGTAATATCTTTTATGGTCATGCACCCTTGAAGAATGGTCTATTCTTGTTGAATCTCGACGGTAGTGATACACATATTCATAATGTCAAAGCCAAAAGATGCAGAGTTTATAATGATAGTGCAACTTATTTGTGGCATTGCCGTTTAGGTCATATCGGTGTAAAACGCATGAAGAAACTCCATACAGATGGACTTTTGGAATCACTTGATTATGAATCACTTGGTACTTGCGAACCGTGCCTCATGGGCAAGATGACTAAAACACCGTTCTCCGGTTGTATGGAGAGAGCAACAGATTTGTTGGAAATCATACATACAGATGTATGTGGTCCGATGGATGTTGAAGCTCGTGGCGGATATCGTTATTTTCTCACCTTCACAGATGATTTAAGCAGATACGGGTATATCTACTTAATGAAGCATAAATCTGAAACATTTGAAAAGTTCAAAGAATTTCAGAGTGAAGTTGAAAATCATCATAACAAGAAAATAAAGTTTCTACGATCTGATCGTGGAGGAGAATATTTGAGCTACGAGTTTGGTCTACATTTGAAGCAATGCGAATAGTTTCGCAACTCACGCCACCGGAACACCACAGCGTAATGGTGTGTCCGAACGTCGAATCGTATTTTACTAGATATGGTGCGATCTATGATGTCTATTTCGATTTACCGCTATCGCTTTGGGGTTATGCTTTAGTGACGGCCGCATTCACGCTAAATAGGACACCATCAAAATCCGCTGAGACGACACCTTATGAACTATGGTTTGGCAAGAAACCAAAGTTGTCGTTTCGAAAGTTTGGGGTTGCGATGCTTATGTGAAAAAGCTTCAACCTGATAAGCTTGAACCCAAATCGGAAAATGTGTCTTCATAGGATACCCAAAGGAGACAATTGGGTATACCTTCTATCACAGATCCGAAGGCAAGACATTCGTTGTTAAGAATGGATCCTTTCTAGAGAAGGAGTTTCTCTCGAAAGAAGTGAGTGGGAGGAAAGTAGAACTTGATGAGGTAACAGTACCAGCTCCCTTATTGGAAAGTAGTTCATCACAGTAAATCGGTTTATGTGACACCTACACCAGCTTAGCGAGGAAGTTAATGATAATGATCATGAAACTTCAGATCAAGTTGTCACCGAACAGAGATCAACCAGAATAAAATCCGCACTGAGTGGTACGGTAATCCTATTCGAAGTCATGCTACTAGATCATGGTGAACCCACGAACTATGAAGAAGCGATGGTGAGCCCAGATTCGCAAAATGGATTGAAGCCATGAAATATGAGATGGGATCCATGTATGAGAACAAAGTATGGATTTTGGTTGACTTGTTCGATGATCGGCAAGCAATAGAGAATAAATGGATTTTAAGAAGAAGACCGACGACGGTAATGTTATTTGTTTATAAAGCTCGACTTGTTGCAAAAGGTTTTCGACAAGTTCAAGGAGTTGACTACGATGAGACCTTCTAACCCGAGCGATGCTTAAGTCTGTCCGAATCATGTTAGCAATCGCCGATTTTATGATTATGAAATATGGCGATGGATGTCAAAACTGCATTTCTGAATGGATTTCTAGAAGAAGAGTTGTGTATGATGCAACCGAAGGTTTTGTCGATCCTAAAGGAGCTAACAAAGTGTGCAAGCTCCAACGATCAATCTATGGTCCGTGCAAGCCTCTCGAGTTGAATAAACGCTTGATAGTGTGATCAAAGATATGGTTTTATATGCACTTTTGGAGAAGCCTCAGATTTACAAGAAAGTGAGTGGGAGCTCAGAGCATTTCTAATATTATATGTGGACGACATATTGTTAATTGGAAATGATATAGAATTTCTGGATAGCATAAAAGGATACTTGAATAAAAGTTTTTCAATGAAGGACCTCGTGAAGCTGCTTATATATTGGGCATCAAGATCTATAGAGATAGATCAAGACGCTTAATTGACTTTCACAAAGCACATACCTTGATAAGGTTTTGAAGAAGTTCAAAATGGATCGTGCAAAGAAAGGATTTGTACCTGTATTACAAGGTGTGAAATTGAGTCGACTCAATGCCCGACCACAACAGAAGATAGAGAGAAAATGAAAGATGTTCCTATGCTTCAGCCATAGGCTCTATCATGTATGCAATGCTGTGTACCAGACTGACGTATGCTTAGCAATAAGCTTGGCAGGAAGGTACCAAAGTAATCCAGTGGATCATCGGACAGCGTCAAGAACATCCTGAAATACCGAAAAGGACTAAGGATATGTTTCTTGTATATGGAGGTGACAAAGAGCTAGTCGAAGGGTTACGCCGATGCAAGCTTTGACACTCGATCCGGACGATTCTAAATCGCAAACCGGATACGTATTTTTATTAAACGGTGGAGTTGTAAGTTGGTGCAGTTCTAAACAAAGCGCCGTATGGATCTACATGTGAAGCGGAGTACATAGCTGCTTCGAAGCAGCAAATGAAGGAGTCGGATGAAGGAGTTCATTTCCGATCTAGGTGTTATACCTAGTGCATCGGGACCAATGAAGATCTTCCGTGACAATCGTGCAATTGCCTTGGCAAAGGAATCCAGATTTCACAAGAGGACCAAGCACATCAAGAGACGCTTCAATTCCATTCGGGACCAAGTCCAAGTGGGAGACATAGAGATTTGCAAGATACATACGGATCTGAATGTTGCAGATCCGCTGACTAAGCCTCTCTCACGAGCAAAACATGATCAGCACCAAGACTCCATGGGTGTGAGAATCATTCTTGTGTAATCTAGATTATTGACTCTAGTGCAAGTGGGAGATCAAGGAAATATGCCCTAGAGGCAATAATAAAGTTATTATCTATTTCCTTATATCATGATAAATGTTTATTATTCATGCTAGAATTGTATTAACCGGAAACATAATACATGTGTGAATACATAAACAAACAAGATGTCACTAGTATGCCTCTACTTGACTAGCTCGTTAATCAAGATGGTTATGTTTCCTAACCATAGACATGAGTTGTCATTTGATTAACGGGATCACATCATTAGGAGAATGATGTGATTGACTTGACCCATTCCGTTAGCTTAGCACTTGATCGCTTAGTATGTTGCTATTGCTTTCTTCATGACTTATACAAAGTTCCTGCAACTATGAGATTATGCAACTCCTGTTTATCGGAGGAACACTTTGTGTGCTACCAAACGTCACAACGTAATCGGGTGATTATAAAGGTACTCTCTGGTGTCTCCAAAAGTATATGTTGAGTTGGCATAATTCGAGATTAGGTTTTGTCACTCCGATTGCCGGAGAGGTATCTCTCGGCCTTCTCGGTAATACTCATCACCTAAGCCTTGCAAGCATTGTAACTAATGAGTTAGTTATGAAATGATGTATTACGAATCGAGTAAAGAGACTTGCCGTAACGAGATTGAACTAGGTATTGATACCGACGATCGAATCTCGCAAGTAACATACCGATGACAAAGGGAACAACGATGTTGTTATGCGGTTTGACCGATAAAGATCTTCGAGAAAATGTAGGAACCAATATGAACATCCAGGTTCCGCTATTGGTTATTGACCGAGAATAGTTCTAGGTCATGTCTACATAGTTCTCGAACCCGTAGGGTCCGCACGCTTAACGCTACGATGATGCTTTATTATGAGTTTATAAGTTTTGATGTACCAAGTTTGTTCGAGTCCCGGATGTGATCACGACATGACGAGGAGTCTTGAAATGGTCGAGACATAAAGATCGATATATTGGAAGCCTATGTTTGACTTCGAAAGGTTCCGTGAGATCGATTTTACGAAACACCGGGGTTACTGAACCTCCCGGGGTCAATGGGCCTTAATGGGCCATAAGGGAGAAGAGGAGGGCGGCCAGGGCAGGCCGCGCCCCCTCCCCCCCTAGTCCGAATAGGACAAGGAGAGGGGGCGCCCCTTCCTCTTCCCCTCCCCCAAGTCCTAATCCAACTAGGAGGGGGAGTCCTACTCCGGTGGGAGTAGGACTCCTCCGCCGCCTCCTCCTAGGGCCGGCCGCACCCCCCCTTGCTCCTTTATATACGGGGGCAGGGGGGCACCCCATAAGACACAAGTTGATCTACGGATCGTTCCTTAGCCGTGTGCGGTGCCCCACTCCACCATATTCCACTTCGGTCATATCGTTGCGGAGCTTAGGCGAAGCCCTGCGCCGGTAAAGTCATATCGTCGCGGAGCTTAGGCGAAGCCCTGCGTCGGTGGAGCATCATCATCGTCACCACGCCGTCGTGCTGACGGAACTCATCCCCGACGCTTTGCTGGATCGGAGCCCGGGATCGCCATCGAGCTGAACGTGCTGAACTCGGAGGTGCCGTGCGCTCGTACTTGGATCGGTCGGATCGTGAAGATGTACGACTACATCAACCGCGTTGTTATAACGCTTCCGCTTACGGTCTACGAGGGTACGTGGACATACACTCTCCCCTCTCGTTGTTATGCCATCACCATGATCTTGCGTGTGCATAGGAAATTTTTTGAAATTACTACGTTCCCCAACAACTCCATCCAAAGAGTTGTTTGGATGGCGGGGTTAGATTGACAATAAATGCACTAGGAGAACTAGCTCGAATTAGCACCTCTTGGGTGGATAGTTTTTTTGGGTAGGTTATAGATGCAACTAGCTCAAACTAGCCCTCATGTTTAGATATACTTTAGGGCTATTTGAGCCCAAACTAGCTCAAACTAACTGTAACCCATGGATACAGCAGCAGTTAATCAGCCAATAATTTGTAAGAATACACTAAACTCCTTCCAGCCCATAATATAAGATGTTAATTCATCTAATATGTGAGTATATTGGATGTTATAAGATACTCCCTCCGTTCCTAAATATTTGTCTTTTTAGAGATTTCAAATGGACTACCACATACGGATGTATATAGACATATTATAAAAGAGTGTTGTACTACATCATTGTGCAATTGTTGTTTAGCTTCTAATATTAACTTGGTGCTTTTAGGTACATAAGTCATTGGTAAAGATCCACGCTTCGACCCTTTCTGTGTATGGGGTAATGAGATATCGATGAACCATCATCAAGTGAGGAAGCTGATAAAGATTGTTAGTATAATGGGTCCAAAGATGGCAATTAAACTATTTGTTTACACTTTATCCAAGACAACAGTGAACGGCAGGATGGTAAGTAAGAACTCTACAGCCTTCTTTTTATTGCCCATAATGAGTTGTGTTAGATGACAATATTTGGATCTTTTTCCTTTGAAGTGGTTGCCAAAGCAGTTTACTCAAGATTACCTCTCAAACTACATGATTGGTGGGCATGCAAAGGTTAAAGTATTTCTACCAGAACACGATGATTATCTAGATGATTTCATGAAGACTGTGAAGGATGGGCGGTCGGACATCACAAGGGGTTGAACTAGAG